>JAWNOM010000530.1:0-75733 GCA_035045965.1 Drosophila aldrichi
TGAAGAAAAATACAATTAAAATATAAGATTTACCATAAATTGTCGATAAATAAAAAATATATATTTTTAATTCATAACATGTTTTATTATACCCTGAACCCATTGAAAATGGGAAAAGAGGCGTAGCAGACCCCACAAAGTATATACATATATTCTTGATGATTTAGCACTATTTGTCTGTCCATTTCTTCTAAATATTCCTTGTATTTCTTTCAAGTATTCCCGCTATATCTTTCCGTTAAGTATTTCCTCGTTCTTCTAAGTATTTGCTCGACTTATTTTTTTCTACGTAATTCATCCACGTATTCGTCTACGTAATTCCTCAACGTCTTTAATGCTTAGCTGATCGATCACACGCTCTCCTTCACTTTATTGCGCTGACCCCCACCAGGCCTGGACGACTGAAGACTGACTGAAGAAATGCTGCAGCTGCTGCCCTTTATATACGTAAAGCCACTTTTACTCAAGCACTGTCTCGCTCAAATGTGAAGCCCGACGGCAGGTAGCGCTCATTGAAGTCGAGCTTCAATTGAGCAATGGGAACACTCTCTGCTGCTGCGAGCATTCTAGATTCGTTTTACCTAAATACAAATACCAAATGAGAACTGCTTCTCTCCTTGCTTTTACTTTTACTCAAGTTCTGTCTCTCTCGTTACAGTCGAGCTTCAGGTGACTCTGTTGCTTCAATAATTTGTTCAGGGGATTTGGTAGTCGAGCGGACTCGACTTGAGCTTTCATACTTGTATTATTTTATTTTTGGATCAAAATAATGTCTGCAAAATTATTTTGTGTTATTAAAACAAATTTTGCAACTAAGCATAAAAAAAACTATTATTTTAACTTATACTATATACAAGGGGTATATTATCTTTTTTTATATATATTCTTATTTTATTTACTTTTATATTATGAATAGAAAAATTAATTGATAATAATTTTTGTTTTAGGTAAAATTAATTAATATAAATATATATTCTTTTTATGGCTTTACAAATGTCTAATTTCTAGCATAAACATTTGCCCAATCAAATTTGTTAATTGAATTCGAGTTTTCTCAAATAGCTGACAATCGTTAAAAAACAAGTAAGGGTAACCCATGCCATTGTCATGCCATGTTGATGTGGAAATGCACTAGATTATCGCACACATAAAGCATAATAATCGCCGGACAGAGCGAGCTCTGACAGGCAGTCAGAGGATTTTCTTTTTGGGGGTATTCTTCTCAACTGAGTCGGAAATTTGCAGTGCCTCTCACTTTTGGGCGTGATAAATGGAGCCAAGTGCTGGGATCCAACAGACCCCCCCACCCCCCTGCAAAGCCACAAATCCAACGGAGAGTGGAGAGGGGCCGAGTGGGCGTCAATTTTTCATTTGATATCCTTCAGTACATATAAGAATCTGTCTCGTGTGAATTTGGGAATATCTTGCCCCATCTCTCTCACTCCTTGTCGTGCGCTCTCTTTCTCTCTCTCTCTCTCTTTATTGTTGCTGACCATTGTTGGTGTTGGCTTGTCCTGCCTTGACTCGGACTCGGACTCGGAGTCGGCTTTGGTTTTGGTTTTAGTTTTGTCTGTCAACTTTACTTTTCATGTCTCGCTTTAAACAATTGTCCACTGTTCCATTGTTGATTCTCGGCTTTGGCATTGATATCGGGCATATCAACTATGTTTGCTTACAGTGCTCCAGTTTCCACTCAATGAAATAGAGATTGATGATGCGCTCTCAAAATTCACATTTCAAATGATATATTACATCGCATAGCTCTGACAGGGTATTTAGCTATCGGGCTACGGGCTGCCGCCATCTCTCTCT
This sequence comes from Drosophila aldrichi, assembly GCA_035045965.1. Taxonomy (NCBI): domain Eukaryota; kingdom Metazoa; phylum Arthropoda; class Insecta; order Diptera; family Drosophilidae; genus Drosophila; species Drosophila aldrichi. The sequence continues at coordinate 1,813 of JAWNOM010000530.1, forward strand.
CTCTCTCTCTCTCTCTCTCGTTCTGTGTGTGTTTTGGCAATGTTTTTGTTACTTTTTACATTTTGGTTTGTTTTATTGTTTCTTTTGATAAATTGTGCGCCTTTCGTTTTGACACATGTCAGCGTTTGTCTGCCCATTGTGCAAACAGTCGTAACATAGAGGCTCTGCCTTTGATTGTCTAGGCTGAGGTTAACGCTCCTTTTGATTCAAAGAGAAATGAGGATTTTAAAGTTTACCAAAGGTCTGAGCATATACAGTAATATGAAGCAATCGAGAAGAGAGAGAAGGAGAGAAGAGAGAGATATCTTCAATATAATACTAATATTATTGATGTACCACAAGTGAAACATGATAATAATGTTACCTTGGCGGAGGATATAATAATGATTAAATGAAAAAAAGTAAGTTTTGAGGAATCAATTGAAACCGAATTTTTTCTCTTCTAATGAGGAAAATATGAATATATATAAGACTTGAGGTAGTAATGTGAGCGTGATAGATAGAAAGATAGATAGAGATAAAGGGAGCAATAGAGAGCAAGTTTGGTGGATAGAGAGAGAGAGAGAGAGGGATAGAGATAGAGAGAGAGGGAAAGAGATTAAGAGAGAGGGATAGAGATAGAGAGAGAGGGATAGAGATTGAGAGAGAGAGAGAGAGAGAGAGAGAGAGCCATTTGGCTTTTACATCCTTATATATAGTTCAAATTCTTTGGACCAACAACAACAAAACCTAAGAAAATATGAAATGAGAAGATCGCTATGCACTAACAAAGGAAAGGATAACCTCTTTTCATACATATAAAAGTGACATACATATCAAATAGTTTCTAATAGAAACTTTCTATACAAGCGCAAATATGGGCTATATATGCCAGTTGGAATATTTTGTTTGTCGGATATGTTTGCATTAGATACAACATCGAGGCGTAGCGATCTGGCAGAACAGTTCTGCTGTTGTGTGAATGCAGTCAACTATTTGCTGTCAGTGCGGCGCTTGTCACTTCAGCTGACATCGGTGGGTGCACTAGGCCAGGAATAGCAGCAGCAGCAGCAGCGGCAGCTCCTGTACAGGACACACGATTACATGTCCTGTCAGCTACAAGCTACTGCCTAGCTGGCTGGCTGGCTTGGCCTGGCCTGATGTCTCCCTGTCACGAGGGCATGTCAGCGTCAGTTTATGCGCCTGACAGCGTCAACAATTTTATTTACTTAATTTGGCTTTAGTTTGTCATTTATTTACTTGTTGGCCACAACTGCCCTATAGTCGCGCACCCTCTGCCTCTCTCTCTCTATCTATCTCTCTCACTGGCTGTCGAGTGACACGCCTAACGCCATCTCATCTCAGTTGCTCATGTGCGTCTCCTAATGTCTGTTGTTGTCACTTTGGCGCTTGACGTTGCTCCACTTGCTGTTTGTCGCATTTGTGCCTTTGTTTGCTCTATCGCGGTGTAGCTCCGGCTACGGCACACTGTTTACAGTTGTCATTGAATATAAGAAGCAAATGTTTCGAAATGCTTTTGTATAGCAGATCTATTTGTTTCTCTATTTTATTTCCCTGTATGTCATTATTCTCGTACATCCCAGCTAGTCTCTAGAAATTTACTATTTAAAATCATACAAATATGATAGTTGTTATATTTTATCCGCTTGTTTACTAACTTTAGTCAGTGAACTTATCAAAATGTTCTTTATATTTTAAGTATAAACTAAAAAAAAGAAAAAATAAATAAATAAAAAATATATACATAAAAAAAATAAATAAAAAAATATTTAAAAATTAATTACATATTATTTAAAAAATTCAATTTACAGATTTTGTATTTTCCAAAATATTTATTCATTTTAAAATAAATTAAATGTATTTTTAAAAATTTAATAAATAAATATTTTTATGTTCTACAGTAATCAGTATATCCCTAAGAGTATTTTAAAATAATATTATAGTATAATAAATATGCTTTTGCAAATTAATAAAATACAGTATTTTTTTTTTTTTTTTTTTTTTTTTTTGCTTAAGAGCATTTGAAATTTGTCGTAGAATTTTTCTATTTTCGTTACATATTTTTTTGTATTTATTTTTTATTCTTGTATTTTCTTTTATGCTTGTTTTGCTTTCCTGTGTGACACATTTTGTTGACCCACACTTCATTGCATAAGGCTGTCCTTTGTTGTTGCTCATTTCTGGCCGCTGGCACGTGCTGCTGAATTGTTTATGAAAATTTAGAGCTCGCGTTGGCTGTCGCTGTTGCTGTTGCAACACTTGCGCGCACCTTCATTAAATATTTATTTCAATCACTTGATCCAAATGGAAATGCGTGCAGGTGATATCGGCTAAATCAGAGCTGAAACAGAGCACATGTGAGGGAGGGTGAGAGAGAGAGAGAGAGAAAGAGAGAGGCTGCACTAACATTTGTCATTACACATTAATAGCGCACCATTAATCTTTTCGTGAGCTGTTGGCCAAATGAATGCTGCTACCAAGGGCCAAGTCCCCGTTAATTAATGTATGCCATTTAGCCGGAAAATTGCAGGGGTGCACACACACACACACACACGCACACACACATGAACCTCTGTCTCTGTGTGCAGGCCCATCATAATGAGCGCCAATTTAGTGTCCCTGTATGTGTGTGTGTGTGTCTCGTTGTCGCCACCGCAAACAAGCAAAGGCCAAAGCCGCAGCCAGCCCCCACACCCTCGCTCTCCCTCTCTTGCAGTAGTGCTGTCTCGCTCACTCTGCCCAGCAGGTATGCTTGATTAATGCTTTATAACAGGACACAGTACACACAAACAAAACAAGGATATTGCCGACTGTATGGCTGCTGACCCCGCGCAGCTGACGCCCATTCGAACTGTTCGTTTCGCCCTCACCCCGCCACGCCCCACGCCCTTGCCATCCATTGCGAGCTGCTTTATCCGCCTGGGTCCTTGCATTTTAACATTAATTTAGTGGAATGCGGCAAAGGACTATGAAAGCTTTTCAGCGTCGTCGTCGACACATGTTAATCCCGTCGTTGTCGCTACCACAACCTCTGCCTCTACCACTACCAGTACCACTACCATTGCCACTACCTCCCTCCCATTCCCATTCACATTCACATTCGCATTCCCATTCACATTCGCATTCACATTTACATTCATTTAGGCTCACTCCTCGAGTAGTATTTACATTACACAAACGCATTTCGTACGCCCCAAATTGGAACAGCTTAATTTTTGAGAGCATATTGTAAACTAAATGCGCAAAGGGATCCACGCCCAATTAATACTAGCTGAGCTAAAGCGCTGATTAAACAAAAACTTTAATTAGGCAGTTGGCCATATTATGTGCCAATTGAATACATTTGAATAAAAGTTAAATGAGTGTGAGTTGAGGTAGTGCAAATACTTTCGGTCATGGAATTGTCGAGATAGAGAAGCTCTTGGGAATTAATTGCTGACTTAGCCAATGGAATACTTTCTATGATAGCTGTGGAACATATTGTTAAATAAAAGTCTTCGTCATTTGTAATCATCTATATCCATTTTGACTTACAATTAAGGATCGTCTATGCGTCCATACGGTTATCGGTCTGTCGGTGCGTCTATCTATCTGTCTGATCGCAACGATCTGCTGAACCACTAAAGAACAGACTTTGAATTATATATAGTTCTGTAAACCATATGCAGGAGTTGATTGACTTTGTATTTTTCGTATCGATAACTCATCGGAATAGCTTAATATCGATAATAATCGATTTTTCAATAATTTTTTTTCAGTTGTTAATATTAAGCATAGTTGTTATTAGATTGTAATACCTCTCACTCTCTCGCTCCCTCCTTCATTCTTTCTCTCGCTCTCTTTTCTCTGTCTCTATCTCTCTCTCTCTCTCTCTCACTCACTTTCTCTCCCTCTCTCTCTGCCTATTTCCTTTGCTAATTTATATGCTACTGTCACTGAAAAAAAATAGAATAAGTTTTACGTATTTTGATAAAGGTTTCAGAAACTATAGAAAAATTCTCAAAAATTTGGTTTGCTTTGGCAGCTGCTGTACTTTGTAATCTTTTGGCCCCCTTTAGGTCATTTCGCTTTTAAACTGTGCAGAAGTGCTTAGTTTCAGACCCCCACCATGTGTGAGCCAAAGGCGCGCATGAAGGCAACGCCCGAGCGTTGCTTGCGCTGCTGTCCGCCGTGCTGCAATCCCTGTCTCTGCTGTCCGCCCGAGTGCTGCAGGCCGTGCACCGCCTACTGCATATTCGACCTGGAGAGTGCAGTGTTTGGTAGGCGCTTGTGACATGTGGCATGGCATATGGAACAGATTCTACAGCTTTCCCGTATCGCCCTTAGATACCCGTCAGATCTATCTGCGCGCCTGCCGTGAGCTCCTGGCCAGCTATAATAAAACGCTGCCGGAGGCGCTGATCATGCGCAGCGCTGCCATGGAGACGCAGGAGATGGCCGAGCTGATCTGCCGCAAGTGCAGGCTGCCCATACCCTGGGAGAATTTCCTGGTGCAGCTGAACGAGCACACGTGCGAGCTAATTGGCTATCCGCCGCTAATCGACGGCGTGGAGCGTCTGGTCAACCACCTGCACGACAATTGCATTGGCCTGGCCCTCATCACGGCCAGCAAGAGGGAGATGTACTGCAAGAAGATACGCGGCAGGGAGGAGTTCTTCAGCCAGTTCGATCAGGTGCTCTGCGCCGATGAGTACAACCGGCCCAAGCCGGAGCCGGACTGCTACTTGATAGCCATGCGCCTGCTCTGCGATCCGCCCTGCGTCGAGTGCTGCTTGGCCTTCGATGGGACGCCCAAGGGGGTGCAGGCTGCCCGGGACGCACGCTTGCAGGTGATTATGCTGCCCGACCCGGAGCTGCCCTGCTGCTGGTCGGAGCTGGCAACGCAGCGACTCGAAACATATCTCGAGTTCGATCCCGAGGAATTTGGTATGCCCTACCTGGAGCCGCTACCCGAGCTGCCAGCAATAGTGTCGCCTGGAGAGAGCGAGGAGGCGGAGGAGGAGGAGGACGAGGGCGATCAGAACGACGCGGTTGAGGACAACGCCGAGGAGCCACCAGCGGAAGCTTAAGTGTTTTATATACATATATATACATGTGCATATATATATATACTACAGATACATATATACATACGCATATATATAGATATAAATAGAATGTTGTATAGGTTTTAAGCAAAAACTATAATTAAATTTCGAGTGCAACACTCAACAGGAAATATTTACTGAGTGACAATTGGCTGACTATCTACTAAATTATGATTAAAATATCCGGGAATACAAAATTGTAAGAGAATTATATTAATTTATACTATAACCCGAAGAAGTGTATAATAATTAAATAAAAGTGTCAAAGAAAAATGTATTATATTAATTTTTAGGTAAATCAATAAAAGGCAAATGTATTTAAAAATCAAATCCAGCTAAATATATTCCTAATTCAACAAATAATTTTAAATTTGTAATAGAGCAGCCCTATAATATACTTAGCTTATAAAAGAATACACATAAACAAATTATGCAGCTAATTAAATTACCTAAAAAAACAATTGACAAATCTATCTTTAGTTTCTATTGCTACATTATGAACTAGTCAAGCCAATGTCAAACTTCTAAGAACACCTCAGTCAATGGCATACAACATATTATTATAACTCAGTCTCTCGGGGAAGTGGAAATTCCCACAGCTTCGTCTTTTGCTCAAATTAAGGCTTTAAACACACAGGAAAATTACAAAGCGATAAATCAAAATTAATTGCTTAGGCAAATATAATATTTTAATGAGTGTCCGACTCTCAGTCCGTCTGTCTGTTTGTGCGTCTGCCAAAAGTCTATTGTTGACAATTTAATTATTCAGCATATTACGCATACGCCGTGTGTATGTGGAGCGCTAGCACGACTTGCGACTAACAAACTTTTGCCTCTGCAACAACAACAACAACAACTGAAACGTCTGTCTCAACTTATAATTACTTAATGTTCTAACCAGACTGTCGAACAGCTGGCAGGCCAGTCTGTAGCACCGCCTCAGGCCTTCAGCCTCAGCTCCAGTTGCAGCTCTAGCTCAATCTGAAGTTCTCTCTCTCTCTCTCTCTCTCTCTTTCTGTCTCTCCCTCTGTCTCTATGCCGCGCATAAATGTAAAGTGAATAAACCTTTTAGCAACTGCAACGACGACGGCGACGGCGACTTTGCTTTTTATTTTCGAATCATTATTTTTTTAGCATTTGCGCCCCACTTCCGCTTTTGCCTAATGAACGAGCGCACCACAGGAAGCACTCAAGGGCAGCTAAAGAAAGGAGTAAAAAAAAGATATATATATTTTAAAGTCAAAGTTTTTCAAATCTTTATTTGATAAAAGTTTGCAGCAAGGCAATGGAAACTGAAATTGAAAAGAAATTATATAATTAAGATAAGCTTAAAAAAATGTTTTTAAGAAAATCTGATTTTTTTTTTTTTAAATTTAAATTTATATATGTATATACTTATATTAAGAAATTTTAGTTAACTAAAATAAAACAGTTAATATTTTGGAATTATGTATTTTAATTTTAATGACTGCAAATTTTGATGTAGGAAATTTTAATTAAAATTGATTTTGAATAAAATTGATTTGAACTAAATCTAACTTTAAAAAAATTAGATTTCTTTTTTTGCAAATTTAAAACTAAGAGATTTTGTTATCTATGCCATGAGTGAAATAAAATACTTTACAAATTTAGTCCAAGAAGCGCTAGCCAAACGTAAACTTTTCCGCATAGTCGTAGGCCGGCAGGCCGAACAGCTCCGGCTGGAAGTCTGCCATGGACTTGAGCACCAGTGTGGCGCCTTTGGTCTGCTCGAGGGGTAGGCGCTCGTCGGGTATCATTACCACCTGCATGCCCGCGGCCACGGCCGCATCCTTGCCCTGCGCCGAGTCCTCGAACACCAGACAGCACTCGGGCGGCGGTGCTGGCTTGAAGCGTGACGCCGCCAGCAGAAAGATGTCCGGATGCGGTTTGCATTGCTTCAGCTCGGGATCGTCGCCGCAGACGATGTGATGGAAGACGGGCATCAGGTCGCAGTGCGGCCGTGCCTTCAAGCAGAAGGTGTCTCGATAGCCCGACGTTGCCATGGCCATGGGCACGCGATACTCGAACAGATGCAGCAGCAGATCCTTGGCGCCCGGCTTCAGCTTCACATCCGTGATCAGGCAATGCAGCTCGCCGCGAAACCTAGCCATATACTGCTCCGGCGAAATCGGCAAATTGTACTCCTTAACCATAATGACACTGGCCACCATCGCTGCGAGTCCCGTCATACGCATTTTCATCTCATACGTATAGGTCTTGCCGTAGGGCGTCAGCACGTTCTGTATTGCGGTCGTGTAAATGCTTTCCGTATCTGGAAAAGACGGAAACGGAGACGGAGGTCATAGCGATGAGCAACGGCAGCTGAGCTGATGACCTACCCATGACAGTGCCATCGTTGTCGAATATGCAATGCGTCACGCGCTTGAAACATGGTTGCTCGGTCGCCGACATTTGGCACTTCTTCTGCTCTCTACGCGCTGACTTGGCCTAAAAACATATTCCAAAAAGAAAAAAAAAAAAAAATTAGTTTAAATTTTGCACTATTTTTTTCTGTCTATTTTTAAACTGACATATAATGTCAGTTTGTCCTTACGGACTATAAAAAAAACTCCATTGTTTGTTGTTATCCTCTTTTTTTCGTAATTATCTAATGTCTAAAAAAAACAAGTAAGAAAGCTCTAGTCGAGACTGCTGGACTACGAAATCCCCTGAACCCGTCTTTTTGCTTACAAAAGAAACACACACACACATACATAGGCACATATAGGCACGCACGCATGGGCTGCAGTGTGGGCTTCTCATTGAAACTTAATTATTCAATAACTTTTTTTGTGGACGTACGTTCTTCATGAAACTTTGAGATTGTGATTATATCACTACTATGCGTGTATGTGCCGAATCTCAAGTCTCTAGTATTTGAAATACGCATTTTACAAAGGTGAGGGTGAGTGGGTGGATATAGGGGTGGGGGGTAAATTATAACAAAAACCGAAATTCTAAAAAGTATATATGAGTCTACGTTTAAAATTTGGAGACTCTAGCTCAAAAGATGTAGGAGATATAATTTAATAATTGACATTCGATAAGGTTTTTCATCGATAAAAAAATAATCGGACAAGTTATCAAAATTATGTGATAAACTCGATATGCGCGTGCTATATACGGACATTTTAAAAAAAGTTGAAGTCTCTAGCTATTGTATCTTCGGAAATCGACGCGTTCAAACATACGGACAGACGGACGGACGGACGGACGGACGGACGGACGGACGGACGGACGGACGGACGGACGGACAGACAGACGGACAGGGCTAAATCAACTTATCTCGTCGCCCTGATCAAGAATATATATACTTTGTGGGGTCTGCCACGCCTCCTTCTGCCTGTTACATACATTTTAACAAAACCATTATACCCTAATTTCCCATTGAAAATGGGTTCAGGGTATATAAAAAAAAAACCATTATACCCTGATTTCCCATTGAAAATGGGAAAATAAATATCAAAATTACGTTTAAAACGATCGTCAATTGCAGTTCATTTAAATTTTATTGCATACTTTCAAGCGGCAGCTTATTTATTCAACCATACACCAATTTGCATAATTTCAGTTTTTGCTGCATACTTTTGGGATGTGCATTTTTTGTATTTTTGTTTTATTTTTGATTTATTAAAGCATTTTTGTTCGCTGCAGACAGCAGGTAAGAAAAAAATCTTTTAGAAAAATAGCTCCTATTCAGCTATATCCTTACGCAGGACGAAAGTAATTGGTGTTTTATACTCACGAGGAGTAGCGCCAATGTTTGCCTGCAAAGGATTAGTATGTTATCTAAGAACCAAGGACTTGTAAAATTTCCGTGCCAATGCTTATACCAGAAGAAATCTTGTATAACTTGTACAATAAAAGTACGATCAGTATGTCCTTTGGCTAATTTGTACTCCTTGACATTATGCACTATGTGAGATGTCACACGCCAGGATCTGCAAGGATGCGGCTGAGTTTTGTCGATTTGATCTACCATGAATGTCCTTTGATCCTTAGATGACCCCCCAATATTTTGGTGTAAATCGATGTATTTGGTCCTTCCGATGTCAACGCATCGAGTCTTATCAAAATTTGCAAGGATATGACCAAGTTAGAGCTTATTTTCTATATCAGGATATTCTTTGCATAGCCATAACTCAGTCATATCCTTGACGATCCTGTAAGGACATACCATTTTGAGCTTGTGATATAATTTTATAATTGTCTTTCGATAAGGTTTTTATCGATAAAAAAATAATCGGACGAGTTATCGTTATTCTGTGATAAACTCGATATGCGCGTGCTATATACGGACATTTAAAAAAAAAAAGTTGAAGTCTCTAGCTATTGTATCTTCGGAAATCGACGCGTTCAAACATACGGACGGACGGACGGACGGACAGACGGACAGACAGACGGACAGACAGACGGACAGGGCTAAATCAACTTTTCTCGTCACCCTGATCAAGAATATATATACTTTGTGGGGTCTGCCACGCCTCCTTCTGCCTGTTACATACATTTTAACAAAACCATTATACCCTGATTTCCCATTGAAAATGGGTTCAGGGTATAAAAATGTAATAATAATATAAAAAAATTTTAATTATTTTTTTTTTTTTTTTTACTGTAACTTTAATAATAATTATTATACATTTTATTTTTTTATACATTTTTAATAAATCTAAATTAAATAATAATGCTTATATTAAATATAATGCCTATATCAGTACAAGTAAAATATTTTCCTAATAGTTGGCAAGAAAATGAATAGAGTATCTAAGGTAAATAACCTCGAGTTCTTCTTCTTATACATTTAAATAAGTTCCATAGTATAAAAGAAATCCCAACTCATATTATAATGCACTTAGCCGGGAAATGTGGCAATGGAAGTCGTTTGCCCTCTTGGCAGCTGCTGTTGAAAGATCACGTTAATTTCATTAGGCGACGTAAGTTGGAAATGTTGAAAAGAAAATGCTTCACATGCATTTTAATTAAACTATTTGCGACTTGCGACTTGCAACTTCAAATAGTTTGCCAAGTTGCAAGTTGCTGGCGCAGCTGTGGCAAGTGGAAGGTGCTCGCTGCTGCAGCTGTCAATTCGGCTGCCTTTTTATGCCCAGAGCCGTAGCCTTAGTCTTAGCGTTAGCCTAAGCTCTGGAGCGGGGCTGTGGGGGACTGTGGCCCCGACTGTGGGCGGGCTCAGTTCGGCTGTCAGCTGCAGCCTGCCGCATGTTGTTGCAAAGTTGCGTAATTGATTAAGCAGTTGGCAGGCGTGTGCCACCAGACGCTGTGGCAGCGACAAACTTCGTCATAGACAGCACGTGCCGCACATTGAAAGCCCTTACCCGGAGTCAGGCAGCACGAGCCGCGCGACATGTGGCAGCAACGTGGCTCCCAATTCCCAAAACTAACAACTTCCCAATGCAAACTGAACTTTTATTAGTTGTATCGGTGTGACGAGTATATATGTATATGTGCTGGATCGAAATCAATATACATATTCATAAATATTGTATATACATATATATAAATTATAAAAATATTTTCGATTGAGCCCACTGCAAACTGGAAAACAACTACAAAGTGCTCTAATTCTTGCTGCAAGCCCATTTTCAAACTATAAAATATTTACTGGAAGGTCTATGTAATCTAGTCTTTACATATATGTATTTTTTTATTCTATATACTCTTTAGATTGACTCTCTATATGCTCAATAGGTTGACAGACTTTAAAATTCGTTATATATTTTTAAAAATATGAATACTTTTGAAATTCTTAAAACTCTATAAATTCTAAATACTCTAAGTATTTTATATACCCTCCATATGATCTACATAAATATGAAATTTCTACTTTATCTATATACTTATATATACCATTCCACTCTATTTCCCCTCTATCTGCTCAACACTCTTTATATGTTTCATATACAATGTATACATAATAATCTATATATTCAATATATTCAATAGACTCTACTCTATAAACTCTACTCTCTACTCTCTCTCTTTCTCTCTCTCTCTCTCTGTCTGACTCTCTACTCCCTATACCATCTGAGACGACTTGATCTGGCATCCACAACAACTTGCTCTAAAATCTCTACATTTCAATCCTCAACTACTACAATTACAGGGTATTCTAGCATAAATATTTGTCGGCTTAAATGCTAACCGCAAAATAATTTCATCGTATTTTGGTCAAAACACGCGACCAAAAACCGCAGTGAAGAGCAGCAGGCAGCAGGCAGCATGCAGCAAAAAGCAACGTCGGGTAGTCAATAAAATGGCTTTAATTAATCGGAAGCGCTGCGTCAGCTGTTGCCGCAAAAATAAAAAAAAAAACAAAGGGGCAACATTTGGGGCATTTGGATGCGGCGACGAATTGTGCGCATAAATTATGCAGCCAGCCATTTGGGCAGCGATTTTTGGGGCTGCGACTGTGACTGCGGCTGTGGGTGTATGACTGTGTGTGTGTGTGTGTGCGATGGCGCTGTAAACGGCTGGCTGGCCAGCAACAATATGTTGTAAACGTTTAATTTGAGCGCGTCTCTAATCGGTGTCCCGGCAACGGGCAGCGGGCGATGTGTGTGGCGGCCATCCAGTCAGGTCGCTTGGCTGCTTGTAATTGCGTTCATTGAATTGTTAACTGGATTCGTTGTCTACGGCTAGCCGCTGGCAGCTGGCCACTGGCCACTGGCCGTTGGTCGTTTTCCGCAACCGCAACTTGCAGCGGGAAAACGGCTAAAAGCCGTTGTTATCCTTGTGGTTACTGCGGCTATCCTCTAACTCTATCTATATGTATGCAGGTGTAGGTGTCTCTGTGTCTGTGTGTGTGTGTGTGTGTGTGTCCCTTGAGTTGATTCCGCTTTGGTCGCTGCAAAATCCCGGTCAATGCACATCAAACTTTTGGCTCGCTCTGCATTTGGCATTTATTGGTATTGTTCCAATTAAAGTTCGACTAGTCTCCTCCATAAAATATGCAGACACGTAAAAGTTCGATTCGATTTGGCTGCCACAGGACATTAATGCTTAACGGTCAATGGTTTTGACTGCAGCAAGCACGAACACTCATTCAGCGTAGCGCACAGTGTGCCAATAAAAGCTAATAAAACTCAAAGAACAGCATTGCCAGCGTGGCCAGGCTGCGTCGACTGCAGTGTGCTGGCTGGAGGTGAAATCAAATGGAAAGATATTTGCTGTCGGGTGGAAATAAGCTCTCTGACATAGGCTGCAGTTGCTGGAGTTAGCCAGAGAGTCGATGAGATTGACTGCTAGATTTTAGTGGGTCCACTTTATGGAAAGGAAACTTTTGATTACTACAAGAGCTGTTCATGAGTTTATCAAGAAGTTTTGATTTTGATGGGGAAGAGTATGCCAGTGTGGAGAGTACTAGATATAAGTATATCTTAAGGCATTGCTGCGAGGCATCCTTTAAGCAAATCAAGTTATTGATTGTTATGCTATCTTAGCTCTAGATTTGCTGGTCATTATTAATTGCCTTTAGGTAAATGATAAAAATATTAAATGCTCATATATTTTTATTATTTATCAACTGCTAAGTAACTCAGCTTTTTCTTGGTCATAATGTATAAGTTGAATATATTGAAGATAATTATAGATAATATATAAATATTTTTTTTTTTTTTTTAAGTGAATATTTTTTTAAACATCCATAATTTTAAGTTTTAAATATTAAGACTTCACTAATCATTATTAGCTATATTTTATTTCATTTATTTTTATTTATTTATTTTTTATTTATTTATTTATTTATTTTATTTTATTTATTGATTTATTTATTTATTTATTTATTTATTTATTTATTTATTTATTTATTTATTTATTTTTTATATAAATAATTTTTTTTTATTTTTATTTATTTATTTTTTTTTTTTTTTTTGAGGTATATATTAGTTATTCCATTCATAATTTTTCTAACTTCTGACTGCAAGTATTTTTCTTATCTCTTCTCCAGCTTACTGCTTTATCAATTAGACAATAATTCATATAAGAATTCTCTCTTTATAGCGGAAAGTTTCTCTTCTGATTCGCTTCAGTTTGTCTTCTCGAATTGCTGCTCAATGATAAGCGAAAAGTTTCTACAACGTTCGCTCGAGTTTCTCTGATGTAATTTACTACATGAATTCCATGTCTTTCTAGTCTAGTCTAGTCTAGTCTAGCTGGCTAGCTGTCTTTCTCGTATATTCTCTCCCATTTCTCTCTTAAGACTTCCCATTGCAATATTCTCAATATATTTTGTCGTGTCGTGACACTCTTAGTAAATTTGTATTTCGTCAACCATTTCTCTCCCTGCACATCTAAATTTCAGCTTAGCGTTTCATATGTTCATATATGTATAATAGAATATCTTGCATGATATCTATATGTGCCTGCAGTTAGTCTCTAATAAAGCTGTTCACATATGGCATTTAATCCCTGTCATAAGGGTACCCTCATTTGACTTTAGCTCCAGGCAGCACGCACATTGAATGCTGAGTGTTTTTTGCACTCAATAAATATTGTCTGACCGCAGACTATCTATCGCTCATCGAGGTCTCAGATGTCGGCCGGACGGAGGGCCGGCCGCTCACATATCCCTGGCAAGGCATCACGCACGGCCAAGCAGTTGGAGAGCAGAGAGGAAAGCAGAGCAGAGATGTGAAGTGAAGAGTCGACTCATGGGCGCCCCGAGGCGCAGTTGAGCGATTTCCCAGCGGTGGCAGCAGCTCGAGCCTGGGCCAAAAATGCAAGAGTCCCGCAACAAAGTACAAAAAGCATGGCACAAAGTCCAATTTGTTTGTAATGGCATTTACTTTGTTTACAAAATAAATTTTGTATGCACAGCGAGTAGTTTTGGTCCCTCTACCATTCGCTATCTCCATCTCTGTCTGGGTCTGGCTCTGGCTCTGGTTCTGGGTCTCAGTCTGTGCTGGAGCCAGTCTGCGATGCGCTGGCAAGCCGTGCAGTCGCGGTAAGGCGACTACAAGCTCAAAGAACAAAAAACAAACAGAAAATACAACAAAAAATAGAATAAAATAGAGATGAATGCATATAGTATAAAATTCTAAAATCGCTGTACCATAAAATTTCCCCATTGGGCGCTTGGGTTTTTGTTATGCCACTCTAGGCAAGGACGATTCTCTTTGCCTTTTTGCTGTTTAATTTTGCAATTGTCCTTTTCGACTCGTACCGAACTGGAGAACGGTAGCATGGGAGTGGGCGTTATCTATTCCGGTCATGGCTGTTGCGGTTACTGATTTATGTTTGTTTATGTTGTTCAACATTTGTTTTATTTACCGCACATACTAGAAATAATAAAAAACAAGCCAAAGCAAATAAACAGCTTAGCATATCGCTCCACTCACTCCAAAACCAAAAATCAAATTCTATTTTTGTTTAACTTGGCTTAGTTTGCTTTTGTTGTAAGGCAAAGACAAGTTATTACACAGGCTTTTGTCTTTGTTATCTATAAATATACTTTTAGTTATATATCTCTATTATTCATAATTTCGATTAGTTTTTTCTTAAATCATAATATTCCAATTGTCTTCTAGCCAAAAGTTGTACCAAGAAATGCAACGAGAAACCAGTTTTCGTTTTGCTTTGCTAATGCTCATAGAACTCACTTAATCTGATTCATTGCGAAAACGAAGAAGAAGAAGAAAATGTGTATAGTAAACCAGTTCTCTACTTTATGTTTCAATAGACGCAGTTAAGTCTCAGCTGTGTTCATTATTGGTCATTAAAATTTTAAAGCAAAAAAGCTTTTCTGTTGAGTCGGGTCAGGTCTTGGAAGTTAACGCAAAGTTCGATGCGTCACGAGCTCTGAAATTATTATTCTCACAAAATGGTATGATGAAATTTTGAACAAATTAAGAAAAAACATAAAAGTAAATAAAAAATAAAATAAAAGTAAATAAACAATAATCCAATAGACTCAATTCACTTGAATAAGTATAACAATATTTATGCCGTTTTATCGAAGGCATTGCACACCTGTCACTATCCCACTATTACTATCCACATTTATATGAAAATGCTTTGCTTTGGCTTTCCATTATGCTATGCTTTATATGTCACACAGTTCTAATTCGCTTTGCCTAATGAAATCTCCAGAGTTGTTTAAGCGTGACTTATAACTAGCTAGTCAGATATTTTACTCCAATAAGACTTGAATAGAAACAAGCTTGAATCTTTTG
The DNA here is from genome assembly GCA_035045965.1 of Drosophila aldrichi. Classification (NCBI taxonomy): domain Eukaryota; kingdom Metazoa; phylum Arthropoda; class Insecta; order Diptera; family Drosophilidae; genus Drosophila; species Drosophila aldrichi. The sequence goes on from JAWNOM010000530.1 coordinate 17,108, forward strand.
TTAGCATTATTTAATGATGCATTTTAGGCCTAATATCTGTTAAACATCTTTCGGGCAGGCACTCTGAAAAATGGGTATCATCTTATTGAATTCAAGTCCAGAGAGTTCAGCATATTTTTGAGTGTCCTGAATCACGTCGGACGTCGGCAGTCGCTCGCGTGTCAGTATGAGAGCATATGCTGAAATCCACAAGCCAGGTTCAGGTTCCACTAATTTTACTAATCAGCGAGCAAAGCCACACTTACCTATATTAAAAATGCCTTCCATTTCTATGCACGCATACTGAATGGCAAATGTTTCATAGTCCGTGTCCAGCACATACATATTGAGGCCGTCTGGCGAATCTAAAGAAACATATTTTCATGAGTACTCTTCATTGTTTGCAGTTTTTGTCTAAAAGCTTTACTATCAGTTTTAAGTGCGTATTTGCCTGCTTGTCTATCCACTCTCAGTATCAATGTATTTTTCCGATGCACACCGCCGCTCCTATATTTAAGAACAAAACATTTAGGTATCCTTAGAGTTCAGCTCGTTGGAAGCTCACTTACTGGTTGTCGAGTTCCGATCTTAGAATTCTATATTGACCACCTTCGCCCTTAGTAATATTAAACCTTACACATTTGGGCAGTTTTTTATGATAAAATGGATACGTAAATTGTGGATACCATATGCCCTCATACAATCTCATATTAAAGTATCCAACGGCTGTCATGTTCGCCTTGCACGGCCCCCTTGAGACCATCGTGGACACTGATGCATGACTGCCATGCGAGAGCATCAATATCACCGAGCTGCTGAATATATATTATTATAGATAAATTACACTGATACGAATATTTACATACATGTAAAGCACTTGTTTCAACATGTTTGCTAAGACACAACTGTTCAATGCCAATTGACGGAAAACAATATTTATACCAGACATTTCTTAAAATCTAATTTGATATGGACCGCAGCTTGATGTATTGATTCGATATAGCTAAATAACTTATGCATGATTCTGTTTACTAAAAAGAAAAATTGAAATGTAAAAAAATATGTATATGCATATATAAAATATTATTAAAATGTATATCTACACAACAATAATCTTTTAAAATCAAAAGTTAAATTAAATCTAAATCAAATTATAAAATACAATAAAAGAAAGCTTAAAATTATATATACATAAATATTTTTTATTATTTTTTTATTATTTGTTTATTTATTTTTTTTATATTCTTTTTTATTTTAAGTGAACAGTTATTTAACATTTATAATATTTTATTTTGCTTTTCTTATCTTTTTTTTTTTTAGAACGTATATGCAATATATGTATTATGAACATTCGTAAAGGAGCTGCTAATCAAACATTTAGATAATTAAATAATTATTAATTACTTTTAAATTTTGTGCATATAAAGTAGTTTGAGTATATATTGGGAGTATATACTATGACCATACTGTTAGCTAATCGTTTAAGAAGTTCATGAATATATCGAAAAGACGCTCATTGAAGCGCCTTAGCCACTCTCATGCTGTCTCAATGGCCTTTGGCAGGGCATTGCTGAGAAAGTCTTCGTCCAGCAGCTGAGTCGAGGCCACCTCGGTGCCATTGCCCTCCAGCTGAGGACAGTGCTTCTGGTGGGTCTTGATTAGCACAGCGCGACTGATCTTATTATCGTCCAGCACCTTGTTCGCTGTCTCGATGGTCTCCTTGGTGGGCTCGCGCTCACGCGTCAGTATCCAGACGATTTCTGCAATGGCAAATCACATGATTGTAATTAACGTGTTGAGCAATGCGTCCCTCGTTGACCATTGGCCAGTTAATTATGCAGCTGCATTAACATAATTATGTCAAATGCAATAACTGATTCGTCTATTTTGCATGCCTAATTAGCCAAGGCCAAGGCGGGACGTGCTGCGCCAATTTTGGCTTAAGCTTTTGGGCTTCCGCATACTTACTCAAATGGGCAAACGGAGTCAGACTACTGCAGCTATAGACGACGGCATACGATTCATAATCGGTGCCCAGCACCTGATAGTTCGCCCTATTAGCTTGCTCTGGAATGTAGAGATACAAAAATAGCAGATATAGATACATATATGGATAGATGCATAAATACTTATGGAAATACAGATACAGATACAGATACAGATACAGATACAGATACAGATACAGATACAGATACAGATACAGATACAGATACAGATACAGATACAGATACAGATACAGATACAGATACAGATACAGATACAGATACAGATACAGATACAGATACAGATACAGATACAGATACAGATACAGATACAGATACAGATACAGATACAGATACAGATACAGATACAGATACAGATACAGATACAGATACAGATACAGATACAGATACAGATACAGATACAGATACAGATACAGATACAGATACAGATACAGATACAGATACAGATACAGATACAGATACAGATACAGATACAGATACAGATACAGATACAGATACAGATACAGATACAGATACAGATACAGATACAGATACAGATACAGATACAGATACAGATACAGACGATAGAACTTACGATTCTTAGAGAAGACGACAGCCAGCTGACCAGGGGCAATCACCTTGGCAGTGCCAGTCACATTCGATGGGTTTCCGGTTCTACAGATGCAAGAATTCAGATAAATACAACTTATGTACAATATTTTATACTCACAATCTATTGATAGCAGCATTCAGAACAGACACTGTGTTGTTATCGGCAATCTCGTAGCGTGCGTAAATACATTTCTTGCCTATCTCAAAGAGAAATGGATACTTCGCGTACTCGTACCAGACGCCCATGTACTGAAAGACAATTGAAAACAAGTCGAATGAATCAGCTGTTTTGGTTGCTATCTGAAGCGTTATTATATCATGAATTGTTCCAGAAAAACAGATTGAAAAGATTGCGGTCTATGGTAAAAACTGTTATAATGGATTAAAAACTCATTTATCAAAACTATCTATCTAATCTATTACAATTTGTTTGATAAGCGTTATATGGTTTTCTCTTTAAATTTGCTTTATCAAACAGTTTTTGGTTATTGACAATGCGACAAAGGACTTAAGTCTGAAATAGTTGAGCTTTATTCTAGTTGGTTTTTAGATAAAATTAATGAGAATTTTGATAATGCCAATTGAAGTTGAATTTTCAATATTTCAATTAAAGTTTTTATTATTTCGATTAATTCTTATTTTTATAAATAAATAGTAAAAACATATTTTTCTCATTATTATTAATTTGTGCTAGTAAATATTGTTTATATTTTATTTTCATTATTATTAATTATTTTCAATTGTAATACTGCTCTCAACAATTTCATATCTTGCTGTAAGTCAATCGATATCAATTAACGAAAATTTTAATTAAAAAGTTATTCAATAGATAACCAAGAAACGTAAACATGGAATCACAATGACTTATCAAGTCGAATAACAATAATATTCCATGGAATGTAATTGGATGATAAGCAGACACAGAAAGTACTAGAATGCCAACTTGATAATTGGCTTTTGCATAATTAATTGCAGTGCGATTGAAAAGCGTTACAATTCATTAATTTCAAGATAGTTTCAAGTGCTCAGGTGCTTAACAGAGGCACGTGTGTGTGAGTATGTATGTGTGAGTGTGTGTGTCACTTACCGCTTCCAAGTCAAAATCTTCCGGTATGTTAACCTCTGGACACTGGCCAGGGAAGGGTACCTGTGCTGTCACCAGGACTGCATTGATGGCCACAAAAGCCAGCAGCCAATATGACGAGCTGTAATCATGAATAACAGGTGAAGAGTCAGAGGAAAGGCATGTATATATATTCTATATAATCTTATAAATATATAAATGTCTATTTACCTGATTGATTTCTGCATTGTAACTGAAAATTTAAATATATATTATATTATATTTATTTGAGAACTGGGTTCAGAATATTCGCAGCTCGCTGTATTCTCTGTTAGCTCGTTCGTTGAACACTAAAATTTCATGCGGCTGCAGTGCATCATTTATAGATTCATCTTTCAAAGCTTTTCGGTTTTTTTTTTTTTTTTCGTTCTGTTGCTGATTGTTGTGCTATGCGACTTTGCGAAGCTTTTTGCCACTTTTTGCGCCGGCGCCGCTTTGTTGTAAACAAATGAAAAGTGAAATTCTGACGATCCGGACGGAAGGGCTCAAAGCTCGCTGTGCGCTGCGGGGCAACAGGTGGGAGCTCTGTCGATGTTCTGCTTGCATTTCACTTGGCAGCACGCGACGCTTTTACTCGCCTTATCGCCAGCGCCATTATGAATTGAATCAACAACAACAACAACAACAATAATCATAATAATAATAATAAATGTATCAAGTGCAGCTCAATTAGATTACAATTCCTATATATGTATATATATGTAGTATATATAAGTCATACATACGATTCAATCTTTGCGGTTATATGGCAATCGTCAAGTCTCTAATCTTTCAAGTATTTGTCAGTTTATTCGTTGTAAGCTAATGCATTTTTTATTCAACTCTATACTATGTTGAAACAGGGAAATATACTTTAAAAACTGTTCCTTGGTCACTGAACTAAACAATTTTTGAGTCAAGTTTATTATAGCTAACTTGAACTGGAAATGTTTTTTTTTCTGATTTTCTATAAGTTACAATGAAAAATAAAAAATTTGGAAAAATTAAAAAAAATATATATAGCTCAAAAAAAAAAAATATTAAAATTAAAACATTAGTCATATTATAACTAAGGTCTTGAATATTTAATAAGCTAAACAGTCTCGAAAAAAAAATAAAATAGTACCAATAACCGTTTTAGCGAGTAACTCTGATTTGCTTAAAGCCAATTATTCAAAGCACTAATCTATTTTTTTTTTTTCCATTTAAAATGAAATTTTTCAATAATAAGCATTCAGAGCATAATCATAGTTATTCTCCATAATCTTCGAGAACATAAAATAAGTATAAGGCTAACAACCTTTGCTGTTTAACTCACCTACACACCCACACACATACCGACATACAAAATTATGAAAACAAACAAAAACAATAGCAACATTACACACAGTTCTCCCCTTCACACTCTTTGGTTAACTTCCACACAGAGCAAAGCTTTTGCTCACATGTGGAATGTGTTTGCAGCGCCATCTAGTGGCAATGCAATTGGAATGTACAGTGGCGCCATCTATGCAGGGCTTTGTGCTGCAGCAACTGCAGCACTACAAAATCATGAGCGAATTTCTTTAATAGAGCCAGCTTGTGGTCGTCTTGGTAATTATTTATGGAAATCTCTGGAATACACACACCTGCATACACTCACACACACACACACGCGCACACGAGGCAAATTGTTGTGTTGCGGTTATTTAAAAGAGAGAGACAGAGAGACAGAGAGAGAGAGAGAGAGTGAAATAAAAAACATTTTCGTATTATTAAATTAATTAAATGTAAGCCACAAATTGAGTTTAATGTACAAAAATGCGCCCATGGCAAAGGACGCAACGCTCTACAAGGCATTCACATATGGCCTAGGTAAAATGGCTTACACACATATTTATTTAAGTGGGTAGCTTGAAGAGTTTCAAATGATGTGATATTTATGTGTGTGTATGAAATAATTCATAAGCAAATGGTTAATAAAAAAGAAAGTTAAAAACAAAATTTATAGATTAACACTGTGATTAATAATACATAAAATTTAAATTTTTAAATATTTGCTCACGATTCAAAAATACATATATAAAATGAGCAAAACCAATATATTTAAATATATAATTACGTATTTTCTATTGCAGTTTTACTAAATTTTTTTTCATTTTTTTTTTTTTTTTTTTTTTTTAATTTGAAAGAAAAAAATAAAGCATAAAATAAAAATTTATTAGAAGTTATTTTAATAAAGTATTAATTTAAATATGGAATAAAACGGCATAGAAAAAAAATTATTTTTTTTTAAATATAATAAATTATATAATATATCAAAGCATTTAAAGAAATAAATAAATCAAAGTTTCGAATTTTTGAGATACCTAAAACTGTTAAATAATGTTGAACAAACTATTTTTCAAAATAATATTTTAATAAAACTTGATATACATATCTTAATTAAATGTAATCTGAAAATTATTAAAAAATAAAATATATATTTTAAAGACACATTTTAAATAATTAATATATTTAACTTGATGAATTAAGTGCTTTTATTTGTACTACACATATGTATATTTTAATATGTTATTAATTAAACTGCATATATTTAAGAGCAGCCCTCGCATATTAAACAAGCCGTTATTGCATGTGTGTGAATAGATCTGAATGGTCTGCCAACTATTTTCGAATGAAAATTTATGATGCTCTCCAGTGCTGAGCCATTGCGACAAATGAAAGGATCCATGAAATGGACAAGCCAAAGGAGAAGGGAAAATCCGTAGGGGGAGATGGCGAGGAGACGGAGCAGGAGGCGGATGAGTAGTATAGGTAAATGGGTTGGCTGATCTGCTTGGATGGCTGGCTGGCTGCTTGGATTTGGTTGTTGGCTGTTGTGTTGCTGCATGCAGTAATTAAATTTAAAATATGTACAACGGATGTATGAGTTTTGAAACAGGTGCCGAGGCGCCTGACAGAGCCAACGGGACGGGGCGGGGCGGAACGGGACGGATGCGGATAATTTTATCAAAGGCAACCGACACGAAGCGGCGCAAGCGAGTTGCCATAAACCGAACAAGTGGGCTTTGCCATATGCAAACGCACACACACACGCACACACACACGCACACACACACACACACACACACACGCACACACAATTCAATCATTTTGGATGCATTTTAAGTGTATTTTGCGGTTATGCGCTTTATGGGCATTTTGTGCCATGTAATTTGATTTATATGCCACTCCCTCTCTCTCGCACCCCTTCTCTTTCGCTCTCAGTTTATCTTATTTTGATTGAAAAGAAATCAGAGTGCTGGCCACAGGATGCGCGTGTGCCATTTAATTGGCTGCTGCAATTTTAAATGTTGCTAACAAATTGAATTAAATTTGTTGATTGTTATGCAGCTGCTGCTGCTGCTGCTGCTGCATGCAACAGTTGATATGACAAAAGACAGCAGGATTAAGCCAACTAAGCAACTACTAAACGACAAGTGACCAGAGAGAGAGCGAGGGAGAGATAGAGACAAAGACAGAGACAGGCGTATAATGACCTTTCACCCAATTCCTTTGGGCTTAGCTGCGAAATGCTTCGAGCCTGGGAATGACACAACATGACGCAATTTTGGCTTAGCACAAATACAAACACACACCTACACACACGCACACCAACACACACTCGTAACGTAAATGCGCTTTTGCCTGCTTCTGTCACAGGGACTTTACCAGGCTTCGCATCAGCTGCAAGTTGACAATAGAGGATTGAATTCCATTGAATTGCAATGAATTTAATTGAACTAAATTTAGACATTTACTTAATTTGATGTATCAAATAATCATACAAATTATAAGTAATGCAGTGTAATTAATAGAGGTCTTAAGAGATAAGTCTGTGGCTTAAACTTGAGTTATTAACTAAGGATATTCGCTGTCCTCAGCTGCTGTTGCTATTCATTTCTATTGTTTATTAACAATATACTATGTTAATTTATATATGTTTGTTAATTAAGTTACTGCCCAAGGGTTTTGTCTATGTGATCTCTATGAGGGCTTTGGTTTTACGAGAAATCTACTGCTAGATCCAAAGCACTTCGTGTTCTTCTTTGTGGAGCTGCATTTTCAATTTGATTGGAGGACAATTATAGATAAAAACAAAACAACAAGAGATATATGTGGCCAAATGTTTTAGTATTTAACATTTATTATAAAACTAACTGAGGTTCCAATGAGTCTAAATTCATTCAATGCAATTATGCAATGCAATTGCATTGAACTCATTTCAAGTTCATTCGCTTTAATTAAGAATTTTCTGTCTTAAATTAACAACAAACAAAAAACAAGTCTAACTACTTCAATTTAATTACCAAAATCATTTGCCTAATTGCAAAATCAACAATAAAGAAAAGTAAACCAAAAGACGCCAACAACAAATAAGCTTCTATCAAAAACTGATTTATTATATTTGACTTTCGAGTTTGCGAACAAAAAATAATTCTCTTATTGATGCTATAAATACAAAATACATAATTTATTTAGCAGCTTGTTGTCCTTGGTGGGTTTCGGGCATCAGCTGAACTTTCACTCAGTCTTAGGGCTGCTGCGAGGCAGACAACAAAGGCCAAAGTGTGGAGCCGGCTAAAGTATTTTGATTTGTGCAATGCACAAAAGTATTGTCGTTTGGCTCCGCCAGTGGCGGCAATTTCTTCAATTTTTTATAGCGCATAACCTGTCTGGCACACATGCGCCCCGACACGCCGCCCCCCCAGTCGCCCACAGCGCTGTTTGTTGTGCGGCTCAAAGTTAGAGCAAGGACTAAGGATGTCGTCGCTATCGTTGGCTACGCTTATTGCATTATGCCAGCGACTCGCTCGAGTCAGTCGGCGTGCGTGCACAGCGGCAGATAGACGGCGTGAGGGCGGCCAAGTGGGCGGTGGGCGCGACTGGCAGGAAACGGCTCAGGATATATCCTCAGCCAAGTGCAGCTGATGCCATTTTTGGCCCGTGGCAGTCGCGAGCTGTTTGCTCTTGTTGGTTATGGCGTGCTAAGAAGGAAAACTCTGCGCCAGAAAAGAACAGGAGACGGCCGTTGGCATTGGCAGGAGTCGGCGGACTTGTAAATACCCTAACTAATGGGAGACGTTTTTATTAAAGAAAATTGATAGAAATGAAAACTTTAATATAGTTTCACTCAGTTTTCCATGTGTCTTTGAATGAGAACGGGCCTAAGGCTTTAATGTGCTTGCAAAGCTTCAGCATGTACTTATATTGAGCTTTTACTTTAATTATATATAAATTAATTATAATAATAATAATATATAATTATATTATAATTATATTCATTTAATAATAATAAGAAAAGCATTAATAAGCTTTTCTTTTACTAATTTCTAGTATCTAATATCTATAAATAAATGTAAAATTTATTGATTGAATATTCTAGCTGAACATATAATTTCACATTATTCAGCATTTCTAAATTTCTTTCTTCTTAAAATATATTTTTAATATTTTCGCTTCATCTCCAATCGTATGCCAAGATGTGCCAAGCTCCACTTTGGAATGCTCTTATAAATATAAGAATTGGCACAGCTTCTGTTACACATCCCCTAACTAACCCATCAACATTTCCTGCATTCAGCCATGCCCTCAGCTTTTACCTCCCTCCGATTCTTTCGCTTCATCCACCCCGTTGGCTGGCAAGAAATGTTAATACCAAAAACGAACCATTTGCCGCAATGAAAATCGCGTAAATTTCATACTGATTGTAAGTGTCGCCGTTTTGGTTGACGTTGTCGCAGCTCAGGCAGCAGATGAAGACGTCCTTTAGAAGGGACGCGAGGAAGTCAGAGAGGGAGTGGGAGACTGCTGCCGTCTGTTTGTCTAGCTGCCTCCTGTTTTCGCAGTGTTCGTGTTCGCCTGTCGCCTGCAGATTGTCAGCATTGTCACAATTGCAATTCTTAGTTTGGCGCTGATTTGCTTGCCATTTTGTGGCATTTACCATAAGCGTCTGTGCGGCCATAACCATACCGACTGAGAGCTAAGGACCTCAGCCAAAATGCCCTTCGATTGCATTAATAGCCGAGCAGGGCAGATCCAGCCAGAGCAAAGTGCGTCGTCCAGTGCCAGCAGCTGCAAATATCTCAAATGAGAAAACTTTTCCACTGCTGCCAAACAAACATTTTTCCACCATGTCGTTTAGTTGTTGTGCATGTGTGTGTGAAGGCATTCACATACACATTGTAAGCGTGTGTAACCAGCTGGAAAGTGATACTTAAATTAGTCCACGAATAGTGTCTATATATACATATATATTGTGTAAACTTTTGAGAACTTTTGCAGTGAAACAGAATCGCCTTGACTATGAATAAAAGAGAGCATAAAGCGAACATGGAACATGGCTGTGCAGCAGAGCAAACAGAAACTCGAAACTATTCAAATGATATTTTGCAATATGTTTGATATGTTTCAATCAGGTAATAAGACGTGCAAGAAGGTAAACAACGGCAGGAACTATTGAGAGAGCAGGGATAGTATAAAATATATAAGAAAATTATATAACAGTGAGTTTGAAATGCAGAATGGTTTATTTATTTTTTTTTTTTTTAAATTTTTTTTTATACATTCTTATGACAATTTTAAATAAAGTTAACATTGGTCCCAAAGATCTCAAAGTTTTCTAGGGATCATACATAAGGAAATTTGTATTACAGTAGTCAGGCGATCCCTTAAACGTTATTATAACTAATACGAGCTCTTTTAAATCAGTTTGATTGGGTCAGTCAAGATATTAAATTTTTGCAATAAATCGAACGCTGTAAGCTGATTCTTTATAGCCAAATTCTACTGTATATAATTTTAAAAACTAGTTAGCATAGATAAATTTGCAATAAAACAACTAAAAAAGGCAGACAAAGAGAACTCATATATCTCCTAAAGTGAAAGACAAATATGGGCCCATAAGAACTTAATTCTTGATAATCATGATCAGGCGCGTATACAGGGGGGGTTTTGGGGGTTCAACCCCCCCCCCCCCCCCCCGAAATAGTCGAAAATTTGGAAAGATACTTTTGTATATTTTGAATATTTTGAACGAAATGGCGAAAACCAGTCGGAAAATAGACATCCTTTTGTAGAAAAAAAAATTGAAATAAAGGTCATTCATTATATTATTAAGTACGAATATGTGTATTTAATATTTGCTGAAAACCCCCCCCGAAAAAATTTTCTGGCTACGCGCCTGGTTTGGTCGAAAAATGGCCAACTGCCACCTTAACTTGGCTATTTGAAGGACTAGCAGCTTCTCTTTTTTACCATAGAAAGTCCTTAGGCCACTGATGACGAATATGAAAGTAGAAGGACGAAAGTCCTTTTAACAACGGATAAATAGGGACTTTTTTGTGCAGAGAAAACTGCCTCTAGCTCAGCCGTATCCTTGCGTATCCTGGCAAATTTGACAGCACACTAAATGGGGTCACCAGGACTACCAACTGGCCAAAGAACATTAAAATCGACCTGGCGGTTAACGAGATATTGGCGTTTTAGCGTGTTTTGGGTGATTTCCTTAGCTGCCGAGGCCGCTCGGCATTTCAAGTCCTGGACTCTTAGATAACCCCCCAATATTTTGATGGGGATCGATGCGAATGGCTCACACGATCCTAACGCATCATTTTCTTTTGTCCTGCGAAAGGATATGGTGGAGTTATGCCTTAAAAACTTAGACGTGAGGAACTCGGAGAATTCGCTTTGTATTGGAGGAGAAAGAAACAACATATTTTATTTTAGCTCAGTAATGAAATTTATTTAAATAAATATAAATACATTAAAAAAAAATCATATCTTTCAATTCATTTTTAACTACATATTTTAACTGAAAAAATAAATAAATAAATATCAAAATTACGTTTAAAACGATCGTCAATTGCAGTTCATTTAAATTTTATTGCATACTTTCAGGCGGCACCAGAAATTTATTCACAAACCATACACAAATTTGCAAGTTTTTGCTGCATACTTTTGGGATGTGCATTTTTTGTATTTTTGTTTTATTTTTGATTTATTAAAGCATTTTTGTTCGCTGCAGACTGCAGGTAAGAAAAAAATCTTTTAGAAAAATAGCTCCTATTCAGCTATATCCTTACGCAGGACGAAAGTAATTGATGTTTTAGACTCACGACGAGTAGCGCCAATGTTTGCCTGCAAAGGATTAGTATGTTATCTAAGAACCAAGGACTTGTAAAATTTCCGTCCCAATGCTTATACCAGAAGAAATCTTGTATAACTTGTACAATAAAAGTACGATCAGTATGTCCTTTGGCTAATTTGTACTCCTTGACATTATGCACTATGTGAGATGTCACACGCCAGGATCTGCAAGGATGCGGCTGAGTTTTGTCGATTTGATCTACCATGAATGTCCTTTGATCCTTAGATGACCCCCCAATATTTTGATGTAAATCGATGTATTTGGTCCTTCCGATGTCAACGCATCGAGTCTTATCAAAATTTGCAAGGATATGACCAAGTTAGAGCTTATTTTCTATATCAGGATATTCTTTGCATAGCCATAGCTCAGTCATATCCTTGACGATCCTGTAAGGACATACCATTTTGAGCTTGTGAGCAACTCAGCTATCGATTGGCATTCAAGGATTTTGAGGATTCCATAAAAAATTTTATCCCAAATTTTTGCAAGGGGTTTGGTCCAGGCGCGTATACAGGGGAGGTTTTGGGGGTTCAAACCCCCCCCCGAAATAGTCGAAAATTTGGAAAGATACTTTTGTATATTTCGAATATTTTGAACGAAATGGCGAAAACCAGTCGGAAAATAGACATTCTTTTGTAGAAAAAAAATTTGAAATAAAGGTCATTCCCCCCCCGAAAAAATTTTCTGGCTACGCGCCTGATCATGATAAATGCATATTGTGCCCATAGAGGGCAAAAACTGAGCACGTCGGCTGTTCCAACAGATGCAATATTATTAATATATAACTTGTATAACTTAATTTAGTATATTGATTTATGCTTAGAGAACGAGAGAAAGAGAGAGAAAAAGACAGAGAGAGAGAAACTTGTCTAGAGTGACATCTGAGCTGTGATTAAAAAATAATTTGAGCGAAAAATATAAGGCGAAATGAAAATCTAGCGAGCACGTCGCCGATTCGCAGTGACGGCGCAAAGGCGGCAGCTGGGCGGGGCAAGTCAAAGAAAACATTTGTCAGACATCGGAAAGACTGATGGCGTTTTTGATGGCCGAGAATCAAGTTTGTTTTTACGTGACAGAAACAGGAATAGGAATAGGAATAGGAATAGAAGCGGGAGCAGCAGCTACAGTTGCTGGACTTGAACGTGGCATCGCGTGGCATCGCCGCTGTGTGGGAATTTGGCTGCGGATATCAAAGGTCGCAGCTGCTGCAAATGGCTGGTGCTTGGGCGAAATGAGCGCCAGCCATTCGCTGTGAGAAATCGCTCGTCATTATTGACGCTTGCGAAAATTCGCTAGAATCGACACACACACACACACCATCGCCCACTCTCGGCCCTGCCCCGCCCACCGGCTGGGGCCATAAATTATGCCACTTTCTGCGTATGGCCTGCCGCACGAATATATATGTATATATAGACATCTGTAGCTGTGAAAAATCGTGCCCCAAAAACTTTCGACCCACGCGCCCCTCACTCGAACTGTTGCCAACTTATTGAAAATCACTTAGACACACATGTGACGCTCGAGCCGGCGTCGGAGTCGGAGTTGGAGTCGGAGTTGGAGTCGAAGTCGTGGGGGACCAATGCATTACGTGAGCGCATAACTGAAACTCCTTCACTCTGTCCTTTTCTCTGCCCACTTTGTATAATTTATGTTTGAGCATTAGAATTTATTTGTGCAGCCCGTTGCTCCACCTAGCCGAGGCTAATCTCATGTGAACCAACTGCCCTGACATGGGCATGACAGGCGTGGCTAAACTGTGACCAGTCAAAGCGATTTAAATTGTTTAAGGCAATTACTACTTGACATTGATTTCAGAAGGGTAACAGAAAATATGACAACTCAAGGTATTAAGTGTGGGTATTTACTGAAATTGCTTAACAAGTCATTGGGATAATTTGAAAATAAACTCTAAACTATATTAGAGTATTCTGAAACTATAGAACAGCATGAACTACAACTGCAATGGGGTTGATAACAGGGCAGGGACTGATGAAGATTTCTGCGATTTAACAGACTTACCAAACGATCAAGTACACCCATTCCATTAACAGAACTCAATCAGCTGCTGACCAGGAGATTCCTTCAGCTTTTAACCCGCTCAATTGACGCCTTTGCAGAGCTCCACAGACTGAGCAGGGCTATCATGCATCTATAAGAAAGTAATGCTTAGAACTTAATATGTCTTTGCTGTCTGCTGTCTGTTAAATGTCACCGGATATAGCATTCTAATCCACAATCACAACTCAAACATTGCTTTAAAATCCGTTTAAGCAGCAGGGCGCTGCGTGGGGGCAGACCAAGACCAAGAGATGTCCGGGCAGCTGTCGCGGCTGGCTGCACTTGATAAACGAGCTCCCCCCTTTTTGGCAAGAGCAAACGGGTTCGCCACGTCCAAGGCTCGTGGCTCCAGTGGCAAAACCCCAAAACTAAGCCTAAGCACTGTCAAACTCGGACATTCTAAGGCTGCTAATAGACACAGCCGAGCGTCAGCGACCAGCGACGACATATTCGTAATTTATGGCCCGAGCCGGGGCAGCGAGCTCAATGTTATCTTCGCACTGTAAAGGACGACGCAAACATATCTCAGCGTATACCGTGGTGGACAGACTCTGGCCGGACCTGGCCTCCTCCTCCTGCCGTCCTCCTGCTAACAACATTCACGCACTGCTTTTGTGGCCGTCAGTGGCCGTGGTCTGTAATTGTTTTCCTAATGGCACCGGCACCCCAAACATTGACCGCACTTAAGTTGTCATACGAGTATGTGCTGTACAAATTTATGAGCTACACAGGCCCCAGTTCGGGCGCTTGTATTGCGTGAACAGCTCTATTGTACAAGGATGCGGAAGGCAGCTTAAAGATTCTCACTTACCAATTGCAAAGAGTTTACACTCAATAGAGTTTTGGACGAAGGTACTGGAGTAGGTAAAATGGAAGTGAAATCAAATGTTTGGCGTCTGGTTCAAATGGCAAATCTTATTAAATATTTGTAAGATTAAATGTTATCGATATCTGCAACAGTTGCTAAAATATAGCTATCGGAAATGGTAGCACTCGTGTCTGTTTTATATATTGTTGCAATTAACTGACTGATTTTTAACGTTAGTTATATTTGTAGTATTTATTAACTGTTGTAGTGAATGGATCATCAATCTTATTAGATTTCTTAATAATAATTATATGTTATCGATAGCTCAAAAGTTGCTATCGTATATATGCTTATTTTTCATCTATTTCTACCATCTTACATCACATCGATATTCGCTTTTGATAACTTTGTAAATGCAATGCTGTAAAAGCTGCATAAAAACTATTTTTTATTTCAACTTAAATTCCAAGCCCTTTGCTTGACAGTGCTTAGCTCTTTCAATTCATTTCGAAATGACTTTTGAATCTCTTAATATGTTATTTCTGCCCCCTCTCCAGCTTATTCTAATGCCATTAAAGACTAAGCCATTTTGGCCAAAAATGAATTTATGTAAAAAGGTTTTGGTTTCGCAATCCAAACATGAATCCACAATAGCGAAAGCAAATCCTTTGGCCAGGCAGCAGCAGCAGCAGCAAGGAGTAGCAACTCAATTAGTTGCACGCATCCATTAGATATTCCAGGCACAGTTGCAGAACGATTGCAAAGCCATAAAATAGCCAAAGGCCGCATTGAAAAGACCAAAAGAAGATTATTTTTCGGGCCAGCCAAAAAACAAAATGAGACCAAAGATGTCACGCAGCGGGTGGCCCCAGGGATTTGCCATGGCACAGCAAAATACATACATATATATATATATACATATTTATTTATAATGCATATATATATGTATGTATGACATTTTGTTATGAATACTAATCTGGGCAGAACTTTAAAGGGCCGAACCTTACACACTTTGCATAACTTGGACAATAGCGTGAAATGTTATGAATGCTTGACAAGTATTCCAGAAATGAGAAATATAAGCAGAACTTGTTGATTTAGCGTAGTTATGATATGTGAATATTAAATGAAAGTGCAAAAGGGCTAAGGGCGTCTGAAAGTAGGTTAAAATTGTGATGTACTTGTGGCTAAAGAAAATATAAATATATTTGATATATGCTATTCAGATTCTGAGTCTCGACTTCTTTTATTGAGCAGTATAATCTATTAATTTAAATAAACTTGTAGATACGCGATATTGCTGCCAGTCTTTTCATTCAGTCAGCTGCTTCAGCCCAGGTCAAAGCAGATGGAATCTCCTATGGATTGTTACTTTTTGGCAGCGGGCTCGACCTTGCGGCACATGTTGACTAGCTGTTCTGGGAGCGGCTTGCCCGAGAGGCTCTTCACGCCCAATGGCTGCAGCTTCTTCAGCAGAGTCTGGATGCACTGATGCTGATAGTTCATGGTAGGGGCCGCTTGGCCCGTGTAGATCTTGTCATCCACATAGAGTATGTCGATGCCCTCGTTCATGATGCGCACATGGTAGTGATGGTTGCTGGGGAAGAAGTTGAGCTCGGTGCCCAGCTCCTTGGTGATCAGCGTGTTCACCTCATAGATCTTCACCAGAAACACGACTATCTCCGAGCTGCTGTACAGAGTCTGCCCAGCCGGCAGCACAGTGATCTCGACGACACAGCGCTCGCAGCAGATGAGCTCCGGCTCATACGGTTCCATGGCATGGAAGGTCAGCAGCGTGCAGTCGGGCTGAAAGAATGGAATATGCTAGAAAAGTAATAGATCCGAAGAGGCAGAAATACCTTAAAGCGCTTGCGATAGCCATCTAAGATCTCCTCAGTGCTGTAGATGGTGCCATGCCAGCGTGGTGGTATAAAGACCTCGTGGTCAGCCGAGGTCAGCAGCATGACTCCGTGCTGAAAAGCGCATGACATTGCAAAAAAAATGTAGGGCTTACTCGCTGATTGGTATTCTTACCAGATGGTACGGATATTCGTGTAGATTTTCGGGAGTTACATCCTTGGGGACACCAAATGCATCGAGAAACATCTTGAAGTTTATTGAATTTATTGAATTCGTGTGATAGTACGACTGCTTTTAAAGTTTGTTGAGCCTGGACAACTTTGACAGTGTGAAAAGCTAGAGATGGAAATTGAAAAATTTATCGACAGAGACGGCTTATCGATAATTACAGACGGAATGAAATGAGAAAATATTACTTTAAATTTCTAATAGGATAATAATGGGCAGCTTTTCAGATTATTAAATATAAAATGAACTCATTTTATATTCATCGAAGCTGCCTAATAATGGCAGCAAGTGCTGCCAGACTTTCTCACTGCAAAAATTTGAAAACAGTGCTGCCGGACTATATATCAGAGCAAAAGCTGTCAAACTGTTCGAAGCATAAAATGAGCTAAACTGAAATAAGCAATCATTCATAAATTTACTAAACTAATCGTAAATTAACAAATTTTTCAGTTTAACGAGAGCAGCAAAAAAAAAAAAAAAAAAAAAAAATAATTATAGATACAAACTAAGTATCATCAGATCAGCCCTCCATGAATACTTACCAAACAAGCAGAGGGAGCATCATTTTCTTAAATATCTTATGGGTAAGTTATTAAAAGAAAGTCTCTAAGCTTGTCAATTCCAGCACGAATTTATTCTTGAATCTAAAATATATATGTATGTATGTATGTGTGTAAATTCTTACATATTTATTTATGTATGTATTTAAGATATTTTCGTGCATTATTTATAATCATGTAATCATATTTTTTGTTTATTTAATAATAATAAAACTATGGCAACAGCTTTCAGCTTTCAAGAATTGCCGTGCCTTTTTATAAGCTTATTAGTACTTTTTATGGAACGTATTTTGATGTGAAAAGCATGTACTTCCACAAAATTGAATACTTAAGTAAGTAGTCACCTCACAGCTTTAACCTCTTTACCAGTTAGTTCACTTGGAACTCTTAAAGGCCCCCTCGCTCGAGCCAGCAGTAGAGGCAACAATAACAGCCGTAGACATGGACATTCTGTTTAACATGATAATATTTGTACTATGCCCACCTGTTGCCCACCTGTGTAGTAATTGATGTAGAGTCTGTCGACGCTGTGAAGTGTCGCAGCCGCGCTGCCGTTTGCAATTGCAATCGTTGCTGTCGCCGTTCGTGTTGAGTGCCTTGTTGATCCTTTTTTGCACAGCTCCAATGGCTCCACTTGAAATACGAAAAAAGAAATGCATGAAAAAAAGGAGCATTTTATGTGGAAATTGTGCAGCTGTCTAGCTCTAGTCAGGCCTATTGCCCTCCAGCTCCAACCCCAACCCCAAATAGCATTTGAACTTATGTATAAGCACTTGGCTAAATGATAAATAGCATACGAGTTAAGGAGGCCGCATAGGGCACCGTGAGAGCTCACACACACCTAGTCACCTTGGCTTGGCGTGGCGGGGCGTGGATAACGAGAGAGACGCGCATCCCTCTCGAGCTAAGCCCAAATGTAATGAAAATGAGATGAAAATTATTGCACCGTAAATCAGCTGCGTCCCGGGCGCCCAGCTGCGCTAGCTGCTTTCCCTGGGCTAAACGTTTGCAACTGCTTAATTTGGCTTTCATTGCGTCTTTTCTTTTCCCTTTTGCCTTTCTCTATATATTCTTTTTCTTCAGTTTTTTTGCAATCCTTGCTTGGCGAGCCTGACATGAATTATTTAACGATCTCCAGCTGCGTTGATGCGATTTCGCAAGCATGGCTCTAAATTAAAGCTATAACAAGCTTAATGCACGCCAAAACCACAAAACGGAAGACGGACCCCCCGAACCAAAGCCAAAAACTTCATTTAATGCTACAATGCTGGCCAAACAATAAGCGACCCCCAAACTCGACTCGACTCGACTCGAATCGACTCTATGTAGCCATAGACACAGATACAAATTCCCATTCAGAAACACATACATGCATATATACATATATGGAGCTTTGGCCATGCTTCATGTGGGGACTTAACTCTTTGTGTGCGTGTCTATGTATGTGTGTGTGTGGAGCACCGAAAAACGTCGTTGTCGACTTTCCAATTTCAAGTGAAAAATCCCGCGAATGAACATGTAAACAACAATGCCACGATAGGTGGGTAAAGGCCAAAAACAACAGCGTTAAAACAAAGGCACAAGCCGAGGCGACTAAGATTGATTCGAGGCATCAAATAATCGACTAGCGAATGCACTAGAAATGGGATAGTAAAGGTATTTAAATGAAAAATCAATCAATGAAGGGCAATAATACTATAAAGTGAATAAAGAAATAATAATAAATAAAATATATAGATTATAAAATATACAAAAAAGGTTTGTCTTTCGGAAAATGCATTTTCCAGTATGCCAGAACTTTTATTAGTTGGAGTCTATATATTACTCGGGTTGACAATAAGATCAGGAAGATATGGAATGTATAACCCAACCCAAGATTAAAAATATATGGCAATAGACATATCTAGGTCCATTGAGTCATGTCAAATCAGGTAAAACTTTATATTCTTTGACGAGTCCAGTTCTAAATGTGTAAGACAAATAATTGAGAATACTTAACTATTTCTTACATTTCAAACAAGACCTTACTTAAGATGTAAAACCTTTCCTATCATTACTCTTTTTATAAATAAGATTAGCGTTTAATCTCCTATTCAGTAAATCAATTTGAATGCAGTTGGATGAATTATTATTGATACCTGAATGAATGATCTATTATTGATACAGACACCACCAATGTCCATCAACTCCTCTCTTTTAATTTTACGTTGACAAATGCCCAGGCTACTAGCTAATACATCCGTCTAGACATACTCTATATTCAGCTTCAGTTTGGCAAATCCGGCCGAAAACTACTGACAGACACCGTTGGGCGCATTCAATGCCAACGCTTGCTTCCTGTATCTGCAGCTGCAAGTGCATATGTATCTGTATCTGTGTCTGTGTCTGTGTCTGTCTCTGTATCCGTTGCAGTCACTGTGGATGTAGCTGCAGCTCGAGCTGTGGCGTGTTTGAGAAATTTGCAGCGAACGTTTGAACGAAAGAGGAAATCCTAAAAGCAAATAAAATGCTGCTGAAACCCACTTGAAATATTTTTGGCAATGAAAATATAAGCAAAGGGAGATAAGCGCAGACATAATAAATAGAATGGAACTAAACTCGCGCGTCGAGAATGCTGCAACGCATTTGCAACATTGCGTGGCATGCAACACAAACAGCAACCGTAGCAGCAGAAGCAAGCAAAAGTGCAAGCCAAGCTCAGCTGCTGCTTTTAATCCCTGGAAATTTGTCTAAAAACCCGAAAATCCGCGTCGTTCCGTGTCCTTCGTAAGGCTGATGAATGACATCGCTCTCTCGCTTGTCGCTGCTGTGCAAATTATAAAAGCAATTTGCATTATGTGGGTCGCCGTTGTCCTGGCTTAAATATACGTAAAGCTATGAGGTATACCATGCCCCCAAGCCCACCCGCCAAATTATTCACGCTCTGGCATTGTTTGCGAGTCGTTAGCTGCTGGCTTTGGCCTTAAATTAGCTTTGCACTGCAAGACTATGATTTGTACTCTGTCAGAACTCATATTCAAATTGTTGTTGTTGAAGATTTTGCAGAAAACTAGAAATGCAAAACATATTTTGATTTTGTAGTGACCCCAATAAGAGTATAGAGGGAACAGCACTGTGGTTAACTATCAATAGATATGCATATATCGATACTTAAACATATCGATGGGCTGTTTTGCTGTCGATAGTTGGCGTGCGTGCGATGATCGTGAATAGCTTAAGCAGAAGAAGAAGAGCGAGAGCGTAATTTTTAAGTAAAAAGCAAATGTAAATCTTTATAGAGCCTAGGAAAATCTAATTAGCTAAATTATCTTGGCTAGACTATTAAAAGCATTTATAAAACTTACTTTTAATACCAATTACTCTTTAGGTATAAGTAAAAAGAAAAAAAGTGGCATGGTGTTAAAAGCTCTAATAAATTAAATGACCTTTCAGAAAAGAAGAAAAATGCATTAGGCGAACCCTAAAAAGTCATCTAATGTGCTTTCATTTCAATCAACTAATTGCCATTGAAATGGAGAACCAACAAATATGCGAGCAGCGACTCTTTCTGATTAAACTATGACTCAATCGGCTGTCAACGGAATCCACCCCATGGACGAACGGGTGGTCCACGCATAATTGCGAATGCATAAATAAATTGATGGCTATACGCTGGGTTTAAAGCATAATAAATTTGTTGAATGCGCCATTAGCATGATTTATGCCTATTTAATTTTTCATAACAATGCAAGCGAACGAACCAACACACACACACACACACACAGCAAGGATAATGGACAAGGACAATGAGAGCAACTACACATAATGTGACAACAGGCGCAGCATTAGCGCCGCCCGCACAAAAGGACCTGCCCAGAGGACGAACGGCTCTGCTGGACCACCATAAAGAAGAGTGCATAAAAAATGTGATCCGCCTAAAGGGAAAGAGGAGAGGAGCAGGAGCAGGAGAAGGAGACGGGGGAGGTCAACATAATTGAATAGTAAAAGCGCACACTGAAAATTAACCACCACAAATGACGCAAATAATGTTAAAATGTCAGCCATGAAGTAGTCCATCAGTGTGGTGGGAGGAGGGGCGGTTCAACTAGTTAACGGACGCAGGGGGGGGGGGGGTGCGTTGGGATAGACCGCATGTACGGGCGATTAAATTTCATTGAAATTGAATTACATTAAAAAGTGCAAAAGGCGAAAAAGCAGCACAAAAGCACACGCTGAAACTAGACTTGAAATGCGACAACATCCGCAACAACAACAACGACGACGACAACAACAGCGAAACAACTACACGGCCATCCTCCCCTCGGGCAGGACAATAGTGCGCAAATTAACTTGCAAAAGCGAAATAAAAATCGCTTATGCGACCATTTTTAACAGCGACTACAATCTGATATATGTTCGCATACTCAGTGGTATGTGAGTGAAGCGGGGTATATTGGCTTTACTTTAGAGATGCGTGCATTGACAGGGAACGTATATGAGGGGGGCTAGATTAAAATGAATAGGCGAGTGTAGAGCTGTTTATGCTGAATGTGTTTGTCTTACCTCAACCTCAACAAAAATTTGATATTATTTTATTTGAGAAGTTTGGTTTATTATTTGGTATTTTATTTGAGAAGTTTTTGTTATTATTTTAAAAATTCTGTATTATTTTTAGCATACATTTTTCAGATTTTTTTAGGGATTGCAAAACTTCCACAAAAATATGTTTTTATCCTACTAAAGTTCTGTCTGGTATTTATTATTTGCAGGCTTCATCATCGTATATAGTCGTGTCGCATTATTCATAGTCATCTCTTACTTCAATCCATTAATTGGCTATATTATTGAGAATTAATATTTGAGTAATAGACCATATAAATAATACTTTCAATATTTTCCTTTATTTATTTTATATTATAATTAGAAATATACTTATAATTCATATATGTATATAGAAAAGAAACTTTTGAATTTATTAAAATATTTAAATATCTCAATTAAAATAAAAGTATATTTATTTTAATTTTTCTCTTCATTTATGTTAAAGTCAAATATTTTCAGATCTCACCTTCAAGAGTAAGAATAAATGAATCTACTTGTGTTCCTATATCTTTTTATACTCTCACTTAATTTATTTGGTAGATTTTGAGTATTCAATTTGAATTTATTCACATTTATATATTAGGCAGTTAAGCAACACTGTCACATTTTAAAATTCTTCCGATATTCATTTATATTCACAGTGAATTCAACTTAGCAAAGGGTAACTGCTGGTCTCTACTTTTAACTTGTGTGCTTTGTCCATGTCACTACATCTCTATCTCTCTCTTTTACACGCTGTCTTTCTCATCTGTCTTGCACTCTCTCTCTCTCTCTCTCTCTCTCTCTCTGTCTCTATTGCTGCAGTTCTTGCTTTGCTTAAACACCATCTGCCGCAATTTGGCTTAATGCTAAACAGTCAAGTTACTCGTTTCTTCTATACATACACACACACACACACACGCAGCCATGCACACAGCAAACCTTTGGCAAACGTTGCATAGTTTAGGTCGCTTTGTTTATGGTCGCGTCCTTTATCCTTTTGGCCTTATCGCATTTGTCGTCACCGCGAAAAGCAGTCGCTTATTAATTAAGTAATTTACGGATTTATTAAAAGTTTGCGCCTTTTGTGCGGCGCGATTCTTTGTCTCCGCTTTCACAGTTCTAATTGTGCCGTCTAATTACTTGCCTAATTCGTCGAGGCGAGGCACACAAATGGCAAATGAATGGGGCTATCATGCATTAACTGAATAGCTAATTAACAGAAGTTTAAGATTTAAATAAATGATTGTGTTTGGTATTAATTTTGCTCAAATAATATTGATAATGAATTCTGTTAACAAATTTACATTTATTTCAATTGTATAAATTATAAATACAGGATAAATACAGGAATATATATATATATATTCCTGTATTTATAAATATTTACAAATATATAAACTTATATTATATTTTAAGTATTTCCTCTACGTATTTTCTCTAAGTATTCCTTCCAAGTATTTCTCTCAAGTAAGCATTTCTCCCAAGTAAGAATCTCCTCCAAGTATTTGCTTCACGTCTTCAATGCTTAGCTGCACGATCACACTTTTCAGTTCACTTGACTTTACCTGATGACACAAGCTGAACGACTGAAGAAGTGCTGCAGCTGCTGCCCTTTATATAGGTCGACGTTCGCTCAAAGCTTAAGAGCCCGACGCCAGGTAGAAGACGTCGCAGTTGAGCATAAAGTGACCAATGCGAAGACTCTCCATTGCTGCGAGCATCTAGCTTCGTTTTACTTGCATATAAAAACCTGATGAGTGCTGCTGCATGCATAAAGAGAACAGAAATGATCTTCCTGATTTATTTTTCGTAATTTGCTCTTCTTAGGCAGAGACTGTGAGCTTGAAAAGGAGATAGACATACGAGCATATATATGTATGCGTGCGTATTCGTGTTTGTGTGCGTAGTCAGACAATCTCAACTAGACTTTTCGTAATTGTTTAATTTATTATTTAATAATTTGCACACAGCAGAGTAAAATCAATATTTTATATAATAATTATAATTTTATTTGTATTTTTTTTTTTTTACATTCCAGTTCTCTCTTTTTATTAAAATTCTTGGCCACAAAGCCAAAAATTCTTGAATTTCTTTATTTGTGTCAACTGCTGCTGTGGCTGTACTTTTGACAGCTGGGAATCAAATAAAAAACACTCTGTGAGCAGAAAAAATAAATCACAACAGAACTCATCATTGCGAATTATACAACGCACAACATAACATAAATCTACTTTACGCAACGTGCCTCCGACCTTCTGCACTCCAAACAGATAACAAGAAGAAACCCCAAACCGAGCAGATTGAGTCCTCAGAGAGTCTGAGTGTGTGGCGCAGCGGGCGTGCCGAGAGAGCTAAGATTTATGAAACAGTCAAGTATTTTCTATTTAAGTTAATAACAATCATAATAATGGAACTATGAAAATTGATGCAGCTCTCCCTCATTCTCTCTCTCTCTCTCTCTCACACACACACACACACTCTGGGCGTGTTGTTGTGTTAAGCTGATGATAGATGATGTGCATATAAGCTCAAATAAACACAAAAATCGCTATTGTCTACAAAATAAGTTGAGCATATTGTGAGGAGGAGGCCGCGAAGCAGAACAAGAAAAAAAGAATATATATATAATGCCAGCAGGTCGTATACGTAACGTGGCATTAGGTGGGCGAAAGTCTTTGCATATTTGAGCAGCTGCTGTGCTGCTTCTGCATTTGTGACATTCACTTAAAAATTCCATTACAGTAAGCTCCAATAACCACATGAGCAGTAGACGCTGTCCCCCAAAAATCTTATTTCAGGCAGCGTTAAGCACACAAATTGCAGTTGACAGCACTAACAGAACTAAGAGCGCATACCTGACACATACATACATATAGACATCTTTATACACATTTATTTATATACATAGTACTTTAATAAACCTTGGGGTAGCAGCGTTTATTTGTCGGCTACAACTCATTAAATGCTGAAGAGCACTTGAGCAGCTGCTCGAAACAGTTGAAGTTGTATTTTCCTTTGCTCCATTGCTCAAAGATGAGTCGCATTTGACCTGCGGCTACACTTAGCGAACACCTCGATGAGCAGTCAAATATTTTGCACAAATTTTGACACATTGTTAAGGGAGCGAGAGATTTTCAGAAAATTATGCTGCTCGCGAAAATACTTTGTGCGTTTTTATGCCTATCAACTCTTTGATGGAAATGAATATTTTGTGCATAAGAAATTAAGGAGCAAAGATTTCCTAACTGGTAGCTTTACAAGTTAACTGCATCATTTTAAAATCGATATTAATCGAAATGTAATATTTGACAAAATCGACTTGTTCGACTAGCAGAAACTTGGTGAAGGTAAACGATGTTAAATGTAAATTTATAGAACTTATAAAAGCTAACACTTTTGTGCCATGATTTAATAAGACTAATAATCGATTATTATCGATTATTATGAATATCAATTTCTTTCGAGCACTTCAGTAAAACAAGCCAAAAAAAGGCAAAGAACCATGCAGTAATTGCTCTTAAAGCATGAATGAATTTCAATTAAAGTCGAATCTAATGTAGACTACTCTATGAAGTTCATGATTCATGCTCTGTTATACCCCTCAATCATCACAACGTACAGGGCATTCATAGCTGAACAACAAATCATGACCAGCGGCACTCCTCGAACTGCTTTGTAATTTTGTAATCAAATTAATGTTGTGTATTTAACAAAGTTTACGCCAAACTTCAAGTAGTCTCCAGCCACTAGCGCAGCTCAACCCCGCCAGGAGCACAAGTCAACAAAAATAAGGGAACACACAACAATGGCCAGAACAGAATGTGGCCTGCAGCGCCGTGCGAATGCGAATGCGAATGAATGAAAAGCGTCAAAGAATTCACTTTCTTATTATCGCCAAAGAGAAATCATGCAGACAGACTCTCTGGCCCCTGCCAATAGCAAGTAGCTAGCTGCAAGGCAAAAGGCGCCAGGGTTGCCAAACTAAATATATATACACATATATAGATATGTATATAGATAGATATAAACTGTCATTCGCAAATATCGTGTGGCTAAATGTGTGGCACTGCTGAATGCACACAAATAGATCTGTTTAAGCACATATGCTCGATGTATGCTTCGAGTGTTTCCCATTTCAAATGTTTGCTTACGCATCAGCTTGAGTGTGTGTGTGTGTGTGGTCATGTGTGGTTGTGTGTGTGTGTGTGTGCGTGTGTGGTTATGTGTGTATGTACATGTGTTGGTATGTGATTTGGTCATGTACATTGATTCAATTTAGTAGTTTTCATATTCAAAGTGAGCTGCTTGGGCTTGACTGAACCAAATGCATGCTAATTGAAATGATAAACAAAGCTTGAAGTGTTCCAAATGAGGTTTTGTAATATGCGTGAGCTTCTGAAAATTCTACTGATAAAGAGTGTACCAGACTGAGCTCTAATCATAACTGTGTGCAGATTTAAGCTATACTATATTATGGTATAAAGCAAATATAATATCTGAGAACTTTAGGGTTTTATTTCCACAACTTGTCTAACTACAACGCTACATAAAGTAAGACAACTTGTTTAGCTTTACACCGTCCATAAGCTCCTGCTATTCAACTTCCCAATGGTAGCTTTAAAACCTCGCGCAGACTTTAAAATCAATATCGATCGATCGCTTTCATTCACGCAGTCTGCCAAAACTCTCAGTTGCCCACACATTTTATGGCATTTGGCTAAGCTATCTCGTTGCGGGCTATCGAGAGTCATTGTCTGCTATGCTGCTAACTGTTCAATATGCCAATCAGCACATCATATTGTCAATAACGAGTACCGTAATAGCTTCCAGTCAAAAGCCGATGCAGTTGCCAGTTACCAACATTAAGCGGCTCAGTTTAAATATGCGCAAAGCCTTTAAGCGGTTCTCCGACTCAGACAGTTGATGGCCAAACAATGACAGGCTAAACAACAATAACAACTACAATAACAACAAACAACTATTTGTCTATGAGTGTGAGAAATGGTGTGTGTGTGTGTGTGTGCCTGCGTATGGGTGAATACACATAGGTATGCGATTCAAGGCAATTTCCTTAATGCTATTTGAGGAGCGTCTGGCGTCGTCTAGCAGATGGCCATAATTAACGCACGTTGTCTGTCAGGCATTTTGGTTCAGCAAAGTTCCCTTTATGAACACACGCAGAAACTTTGCGACGAATGCACTGAGACAAAATGTTGTGAAAATGTGGAAAAAGCTGAAAATAAAAAAAAAGTAAAATAAAAATAAATAAAATAGTATAATATAGAAATAATAAAATTAATAATATATTTATTTATATTTTTTTTTTGCGCATATTTCACTAATTTAATATTATATTTTATTTTATGAATTAAATTAAATATACATACATATATATGGGTTTCTAAATATTTAAAGTATTATTTTAAAGTATACTATAATAAAAATAAAATCAAAAAGAAGGTATTTATTTAAATTTAAAAATAATATAAAAAGAAAAAAAAAATTGAAAAAGTTGTAATTAACTCATATTTTTTTTTATATTCATATATTTATTGTTTATTTTATACTCTGTTTATAATTTCAATTTAAAGATTTTTTTTTTTTAATTGTTTCTTTCTTGTACTTAATTTTTATACCCTGAACCCATTGAAAATGGGAAATCAGGGTATAATGGTTTTGTTAAAAGTATGTAACAGGGAGAAGGAGGCGTGGCAGACCCCACAAAGTATATATATTCTTGATCAGGGCGACGAACTGAGTCGATATAGCCATGTCCGTCTGTCCGTCTGTCCGTCTGTCCGTATGTATGAACGCGTCGATTTCCGAAGCTACAATAGCTAGAGACCTCAACTTTTTTTTAAAATGTCCGTATATAGCGCGCGCATATCAAGTTTATCACTAGAAATCGATAACTCGTCCGATTATTTTTTTATCGATGAAAAACCATATCGAAAGCCAGTTATAAAATTATATCTCCTACATCTTTTGAGCTACAGTCTCCAAATTTTTAATGTAGACTCATATGCACTTTATAGAATTTCGGTTTTTGTTATAATTCACCCCCCGCCCTTATATCCACCCCCTCACCCTCACTTTTGTAAAAGGCGTATTTCAAATACTAGAGACTTGAGATTCGGCACATACACGCATAGTAATGATCTAATCACAATCTAAAGTTTCATGAAGAACGTACGTCCACAAAAAAAGTTATTAAATAATTAAGTTTCAATGAGAAGCCCACACTGCAGCCCATGCGTGCGTGCCTATATGTGCCTATGTATGTGTGTGTGTGTTTCTTTTGTAAGCAAAAAGACGGGTTCAGGGGATTTCGTAGTCGAGCAGTCTCGACTAGAGCTTTCTTACTTGTTATTTATTTCTTCTTTGTACATTTCTTCCTACTACACAGCGAAATTTATTCATAGTACATTTCTACATTTCTTTCTCACTTTCTTCTATATAACAAATTTATCGCAGCTTTATATATTTATGCTTAACTTTTTGTTATCCTTCCATTCGCTGATTTTTCTTAGTGCACACACACATGACAATAATAATTATTGTCTTTATTATGCTCCTGTGCATGTTTTACTATTTTACTTATCCGAGTTTTGCCATTTAGCCAAATTGGCAGACATTTGTCTTCAGGTCGAGCTAACTACTGCTGCTGCTCGCTCTCAGACTCCAACTTCGACTCTTGGAGTCCTCGAGTCCTCGTGGACTGCTTTGGCTGTCATTGCTCATACTTCAACCGACATCCTTCAACCTGTCCGCCTGCTTTCAGTTATACTATCTCTGGTATTTCTCCTTACTCTCGCTTTGGTTTTTTTTTTTTCTCAGCTCGTCCAACTTCACCTTGATGTCGTCTCAGGCTCCACATTGGATGCCTGCGAGTGCTCGGTGCTTAAAAGCTTTTCATTTAGCTTAATTAACTTATAACAATTTGGTGGTTTATTATCTTAATTTATAACCTGAAGGCATAAATCGTTCCACTCTTTTGTCTGGCGCCGTCTGCTTTCTAATTAAACTCTTAAGTGAATTTCATTTGTGAACTTTTCTCGGTCTTCATTTATATTTCGTTTTGATATGAACGTCTTCACTTCTCGTCAAGAGTTTTCACTTTGATTTATTAGCGAGCTAATCAAAGCTCTCTATCAGAGCCCAATCAATTTGACAACGCAATTTATTTGCTCGCATACAAAAAAGGAAGGAATACAAAAAAAAAAAAGAGGACAGAAACGAATGCAACTGTAATACAACTAATTTATTTAAAATGCTCGTTCATGCCATGTCGAATTCTTGTCTATTCATCAAAAGCCAAAAGTCCTGGGCGACAGGACATGGGTCAAAAGGCTTTTGTGTTTGCTCTGACCCCACCTCGCCAAGGCTGTCCCTTGACCCCAGGCCAAAGCTATGCAATTAATATTGAAAAGCTCAGCACTACGCAAAACTTGGCAACTCAGCTTGAGGGTGGCTACCCTGCCGCAGGAATGAGTCAACTCAATGAAGATGATGGAACTGATGAAAGCGAGCATGTGACAAATGTGTTGCCCATCCAAGGATTTACAAATCTGGCTAAGCATTTCTTGAACGTAATTAATTGAACAGATTTCACTGGCTGGTCAAGCAGAAGATACTGAGGGCGAATGTAGATAAAGTTGACATTTGACAATGGACTAAGATAGGCATACACTAAAGTTGCCAGAGCGAAGCATGTTAATATATTAAATATTTTAATAAGACAAATACTTGACCTAAAATGCATGTATATATATATTGTGGATTGAGGGCGAAGGCATTTGTGGGGGGAACAAGCAAAATCGATACTGTTTTCAGTGGCTATATTTGAGCAGTTCCTTAAGCTATGAATTGCAAGTAGATTTAATAAAATTGTCTTTACTTGCCGTTAAAAAAAATAAATATAATTATACAATAATAAAAAGTGAGCAGCTCATTAAAAAAATTGTAGCCAAATTAAAGCATTGTTTTTAAAATGCAAAATAAGTTTTCTTGTGACTGTTATCATGCCCTTCATAGCTGAAGAGTCTAAGGAAATTTGAAGAAATTCTTTTAGATTCCAAAAGAGTATTAGATAGTTATTTGTATTAAAGAGAAGCTAATATTGTTTTTTAGAAAAGTTGTTATAAAGACCATATTCGTATTCAATGCACACATTCTTTCATAATAATATATATAAAGGAAAATATATCCTATATTTATATAGAATTTCTTCTCTTTGCTTTTACTCAGAAGAGTCTCGACGGCAGTTATCGCACTCTCATCGACTAAAGAGGGATCTTTAATCACTATCGTGACTATCGATTGAATAACTATCGTTACTATTCATGGCTCTCCAGCTGTAAATGCTATCATATATATATTATCATAAATTATCTATACATATCTACGTACGTATTCTTCTTTACATGTCCAAGTTCACATCCATACATCAAAATTAATGAATTTACTTCCTCTCAATATTAACTAACAAAAAAAAAAAAAAAAAAGAAGCAGCTACCCAAAGTAAGTTTTGCAAATCTTTCGTCGTTCCGCCTCATTATGTGATTCATTAAACGTTTAGCGGGTTTTTCATCTCAAATATTTTTGTCTGTCAGCCTTGCAGTTTGGCTGCTCAGCTGCTGGGTGGGCGTGTCATGAGTTGCACTTTTGATAGAGAGAGAGAGAGAGATAGAGAGCGTGAGCGCGCGCCTGTTTAATGAGCTATAAGTATCTGGCGTCAGTCGAGACTCGACTCCACTCGTTTGGTTTGTCATCGCGCCGCTAAGTATGCAACAACTTTTGACAAACGACATTACGGCCATTGGCAATTAATTTCGAGTGCGATGAGACAGCAGATCGACTCGGGCGGCCTATTGGCGGCCATTGCGTAAGCACCAGTCATGAACGTCACATTACGTCTCATTAGCGGCCGTGGCTGTGGCTGTGAATGCGGCTGCCGCTGCTGCTGCTGCTGCTGCTGATGCATCCCGGAAATCATTCATTTCCGCCACTCAACATGAAAATGAGAATGAAAATGAACAGTTTTTCGGCACTTTTCAGCGGCTGTTTTTCAAGCAACAAACAACATAAAGCGACATTGTCATCGAATCTCTGTGGGGGAGTGGGCTGGGGTGGAGGCTTAAACAACTCCCCCAAATTCCCAGAGCTACCAAAAAACAAGTAAAACTGATGCGATTGGCTGTGATTGACTGGTAGATACCCTAAGTTAACCTATACTCTCGGCATGCGCTCAGTTCTTTATGGCGTAAATTTATCTGATTTTAATATTTTTATGAATTTATTGGTAGACAGCTAGACGTACGAAGAGAGGGAAAGAGAGAGAGATAGAAGAGCAAACTTCTCGATAGACAAACATAACACGATCTACTTAGCTACATCTCAGTCAATCAATATAAATACATCTCAGTCAATCAGAAATTCTTCCACAGCCTCTGCCATACGCTCTTCCACAACCATCATACCCTCTCAGTCAATAATTCGAGGGCATACAAAAAAAAAAAAAAAAAAAACGAATTTCAATTGAATTGATTTTGAATGCTGCGCTCTCTGCCGCCTGTCTGCTGCCCATTGAAAAGTGCGTGCGTGTTTTTTGGTGGGGCTGGCTATCGGTGGGGTCGTCGCACACGTTTCTATTAAGTTTCAGTGAAATGTCTGTGCAGCAGCAGCAGCAGCAACAGCAGCAGCAACTCCCTCAGCCAGCCACCCACTCACGCTGGCATGCCGCACCTCGCTCTGATTGACTTTTGCGTTGACATTTGCGCTGGGTTATCGCGCGCCGCCCTTCGCTTGTTCGGGGAGTTTTGCCGGGGCTTTCCCCTTGGCAATGGGCGGACTGACTGGTCCACATCCACATCCACATCGACATCTGTGACTGTCTGCTGGCTGTTGCTCTTGTGATTCCACAATAAACGCATTATGCTGCCATTAGTTGAGTGCCAGAGCCTTCCGCTTGTTTGCCAGCTTCCGTTTGTGTTGTTGTTGTTTGTTTGTTTGTTTGTTCGTTTGTGACTCGCTTTTCAGTTTGCCTTTCTTTCATTTTTTTTTTGCACTTTCTCTCCCTCTCTCTTTCCTTAGCAACAATAAAACTGCCTTGTCAATGGGCGAGCTCTGTTTCCTCGATGTGCGCAAACAAAATTTTCAAAACTTTTCATGCAATGAATTGTTAATTTACTTAAACAGTTGCCCCATTTGCCAGCCGTTTCTATATTTTCTTTCTTTATTTTTCCATTTGCCCCACCTGTGGGACACAGGTTGCTCAATGACTTTTTAGTCAGCTGAGCCTAACAGGCTCAGGCATCAAATGACATTTACGCTGATTGCATTTCTATGAGTACAATACAATAAATTCTTAGATTGTAATGCTGTCCTCTACTCCTGAGGCTTAACAAGTGTGAATAGAATGCAAAGGGAAGAAACATTTAGTCCAAATTCACGTACCTGTTTCGAATTGAAAATGAAAATGTCAGGATATCGATAGAAATGTAATCAAAGCTAGATATATGAAATCCTAATTAAATTAAAAAGTATATATATATTTCTTATATTAAATTTAAAAAATATATTTTAACTAGTAGGAATTTTGTGTGTAATAAATGATAAATAAAACCCAGAATAAGTAGTACCATTGTATTAAGTAGTACAATATGTATATTTCACAAAGTTCTGTTATTTGCAATTGTTCTTCTATAGCTCTACAGTTGTGTCTTAACTTTTTCGGAATCGACGCGTTCAAACATACGACAGACGAGAGAGACAGACAGACGACAGCACCTTTCCAATATATACGTCTCGGCTATATTTTGATCACACTTGACTCTTCTAGCTCATTTGAACTGGCTTTCAGCAATATGTTTAGATGACTGCATTCTATGTATAGCTATAGCATAGTATACAGTGGTTCACAGCTTATTTCAACCAGCAGCTCAAAAAAAGTTTGTATGTCTATAAAATCTAAACCATTTGAGATATCAAAGAAATTTAAGCACAGGTTGTTAGTGTGATGCTTAAACTGATACAAAATTAATTTATTTATTTTTTAAATATTTTATTAATATTTAATTATGCTTAAAAACTAAAAAATGACACCAAAACATTTGTTCTGCTGGGCTAATTTAGTCACTCTCCGATTTGCTTTTCCAACAGCTAAAGTTAGTTTGCTGTTGATGTTGGCAGTAAATGCCGGTCAGTCGCACACACGCACACACATGCACACGCTCATTCAAGCAACTACAAGTGCTACACACACACACACACACACACACACACACTTGTGTATGGGATGCAACTGTGTGTGAGTGTCACCCACCGTTTAACGTTATTTTGCTGACAGCGACAACGGATAATTAGTTTCGCTAACGAGAAAACTTCCACGTGCTGGCCAAGTCACACACACACACACACACACACACACACACACACACATGTGAACATCACACTTGACACATGATGGGGATCTCGGGTGCAACATGTTAACTCAAGTAGCATTAACAACAACACGAACGGCAAGCGAAACATGGCCAACACGTAGTCCAATACGAGCTGCTCAGTCATTCGAAGCGAATCGCTGGAATCCTTTGGCTGCCTCGCCACCATTTCATCCTGCTGCTAATAAAATGATTATGTGTTTGTTTTAGTGCGCACAGACAGTCAACAGGCAACAGCCAACAGGCAACAGGAGGCAGCATCAAGACATCGTAACGCTGTTGTCTTTCGGCCTGGCTGGCACTTTCGAAAACAATTGCTGCGATTGTTTACATATTAATGACAGCTACTTTTATGAACTGCCAACATTTCGCTACATAATTGATTGCCACAACAAGTGCCTGGGCATAAAACGCCATTTCATGCCGGCAAATTGCGCACATCTCGCTCTGTTTTTTTTTTTTTTTTTTTTTACAGCTAAAGCATATTCTGGTAGCCCAAGTAATGGGCATATGTGAAGCGTAATCAGCCAGATGGAAGCAGTCAATTTTTTGTTGGACTACGAGCAACTGCACATTGAATTTCATTGAAATAAATAGATTTCATGTGCGAATTATTATATTTGTAGAAGCTATCTGGCTATAAGGCAGGAATCAAGTTTATGTCGAACTTACGCCTGGATTTTGGCGAATTTGCTTAATAGCAGATTCTTGCCTTGAAGAGTTAGTATATGGGTTAACTATATCAGCACATTATATAGAGGAATCAGAGCTGTATGAACATGGTACATTTTAGATTTGTAAAGAACATGAAAACATTTTTCTAGATTTTTCTAACAAGATCTTAAGAAGCCCAGCATACATTTTTCCACATGAGACTTATTTCTATTATTCCTATTTCTAATTTACAGATTATAGTAATAGAAGCAAAACCAATATACTCTATCACGAATAGAATGAATGGGTATAATAATTAACTTTTGGCTCATAATAAACACACAAATCTAGTCGCTATTTCATAAATTTCAATCTTATTCTATGCAACAGATATCATAGTTCTCATATGCAATCTGCCCTCTCCTCTCCACTGCTCACCTTCCCCCAACCCAAGCACATTTTGTAATGCATTTACCTTAATTATTTTTGTATACATTTTTTTTGAGCTAACCGCTCATAACAAATGTTGCCATGCAGCCGCTCGTGTCCTGTGCCCTCTGCCCAAAGCACGCACCGGAAGTGGCTGTCGATTTGCAACAAATGGCTGCCGGATGTTGCCAAATGGCGCACGTGAGTCGCTCGCACTGTTGCCGCTGCTGTCCGTCCTTCATTCATTTTTTTTTCAGCGTTTCTCTAACCCCTTGGCAATTAATTGCCTAGCACGTAATTATTTTGTAGTTAAAATGGGCGCAGCCCACCCACCCACACACACACACACACACACATACGCATGCATAATTTTGGGTTTTTGCAGCTAATTAAAAGCGCGAAACTAGATGCACAGAGAGTTGCGCCGCGAGGAGTTGGCTTGCAGCTAAGTTAAGTAGGGGTAGCCATTGCAGCGTCGCGACGGCAGCAACTTTTCAATTAGCCCTGCACTTGGTCGCCCATTTGTTTGGTGGGCAGGTGCGCCGGAATTGAAATTTATGTTGCCTACTTTTGTGCGCTGCGAAAATTAGGGCTTGGCACATTTGCGAATTGACTTTGACTGTGAAGCGGGGCTTAAAATGAGTTGCGACAGCAAAATTGAGTGCAATTCCTAAACTAAAACTCTGCATTCGAATTTGTGAAATTTGTATATAAAATGTCAAACATAGGCAAATAATAAAATTAAAAAAAAAAATGAAAAAAAATAAAAATTTTGTCTTTTTTATTTTAAGCCACTTTTTTATTTTTTATTTTTCTTTTTTTGGTAGTTGACAAACACACATTCGGGTTTTATTTTTTTTTTTTTTTTTTTATTTTTTTATTTTATTTTTTTTTATATTTTAAAAAAAAGTGAGTGCCTAATTTAATACAATTTAAGGCAAGCCGGCGGTGGGCTGGAAATATATTTTATATTTTTTAATTTTATTTATCCTCACGAAAATGTTCTTTCAATTGAATTAAATATTTGACTAATGAATGAATTTTTGAAAAACAGCCACATAATAAAATTTGCCACTGATCCGTTTCGGGCCATTCATTTCTATTCAGTTGCAATTTAGAAAAAAATGTTGCCTACTTTTAAGCGCAACGGAAAAAAATAATGATTTATTGTGCTAATTTTTTTACGTATTAATTTCTGTGTTTTAAAGCTACTTTATTTGAGTTTTACCGGTTCAACGCTTAAATAAAACTAAATTTAAAAAAATGTACGATCATACTATACCTTTTTATGCAAAGTAAATGACTTAAATGAAGTGGAATACAAAATATAGTTTAAAAATCTGCACTTCATCTGAGGACTTCAGCTGCAGTCTTTGAATGGATGTTTTGTAATAGACCTTATACCCACTAATGAACCCTTCCAGTTCATATTTGTTGCCTATAGAACCATACAGTAGAAATCAGATATACTTTACGTGCCTGCAACTGCAATACCTGGAGACATTCACGTACAACTCACTTTGAATACTTTGCAGTTTTAGCTTAATTACCATTTACAGTGACTGCAATACTCATTCGGCACACGAACTTGAGTAACCAACTAATATGCATATATTGTATATAAATGCTCTTTGAATAGCTCAGTCATTAGTTAATAGCTAAACAATTCTACCCATAAAAGTAAATAGAGAGCTAATTTAATTAAAATTTCGAATCAGTTTCATCTTTGATGAAGTCCACAATGCATAGAAGCAATAATGGAAGAATAAATAGATGTGTGAGCTTGTTTTGTGAATTTCATAATTATGGCATTTTTTATTTGCATTTTAATTGCTACATTGTAAATACGCGTATTCAATATCAATAATTACACATAGACATACATTGAATTTCTATATTTTCTAATGGATAAACAACATACGAATATTTTACGATAAACACATCAATATATATATATATGTACTTAATATTTTATGCTTGAATATATGTGTATGTTTATTTATTCATGTGTGTGTAAATGCATATCTAATGGGGTTTACAAATTGTGTTTAGCCATTAAATTGAAGGAGTTTTGTTATATATGCCTGCTGGGTAATTACGCACTAATTACATAAGTAAGTCTGTATATATGTATATATTTATATTTATAAGTAATATGTGCTTGTGTCTGTGTATTACAACTAAATAAATGGGCTCTGCTATAATTATTTGATTTTTTAATTACTATATGCACAATTTGATTCGTCGTCCTATTTGCATATGCGAATACATTCATTCAATTGAAAACTCGTCTAATCAACTATTTACATTTTACATAATTTATTAAATTTATGTTAATTGTTAATTTTAGTTCGTAATTAAACTGTTAGGTAACAATCTAACTAATCATCATTTAAGCGCCGGCCTCTAGCTGCCCGCATACTTGGAGGAACTTATCATACGTTTCGATAACATTTACAATCATCTACAACTAAAAACTAAGCCTAATTGGGTATAAAGCAATTATATAGTGAGAGAGTGATATAGTAGAAGAGAACGAGAGAGTGTGGGAGTGAGAGAGAGAGAGGGTTAGTTAGTCTATCACTAGCATAGAGCCATAGATATTGGCACTTCTTAGCAAGTCTGCTTTATATATGAGTAGTTAGTTAGTTAGTTCGAACGAAACCTTTAAGAGTAACTTGTTTGCTTCCTTTGAAATTATCAGCTTTAACTCAGAAAATGCTCTCAGTCTTAGTCACATTAAAGAAAATTAGTTGTAACAATATTCAATATTCATATCAATCATATATCAAATCAATTTCGTGGTAAACTCTCGCAGCAAAGTTCAAATTTTTTGGTTAACTGAAATAAGGCTTGAAGAAGTCTTAAGAAAGAAAAGAATATATGTAAAAGCTGTTGAATAATTTGAAGAATTTTATATAGAGTTTTAAGGCTAAAGCTCGATCGTTAATGGGCGCTGCAAGTATCTCAAAGTTTGCAGCGCACTGAAAGCTCATTAAAGCTTCTAATACAAACAAAATGTATTGAAAGCACAGCTCCAATGTCTTTTTGATAATATCAATTAAAACTGAAAGCTTATGAAATCTTATCAAATATGTGTTTGCCTATAGAGCTTTTGCTTAATCGTATCAGAATTCAAGCTTTGTGCTAAAAAGTTTATTGCATTATATAGAAGGCATAGTTTGATCTAGCAAACTTAAAACTCAACTTGAAGCTCTTCTTTCCTCAGCTTTACAGTAAAAAGCTCAACATACTTTTACTTATCTTCTTTAACTTCTTTACTCTTTCAGCTAACCAATTCGCTTGAACTACTCGTATTTCTTTTTTCGCTTCTTCTACAGTCCGTGTGCTCAGTATGCGCCCATCGCTTACTCAAAGTTCTCGGCGCCGCCGTTGTTGAAGCGTTCGCACCAGGCGAGCAGCTCACGCACCTCCCTGGCGTGCAGCTGCTCCTGCACCTGCGACGCCGTCTGGCTGCTGCTGGCCGCGGCCAGGGGTCAGACATTGTGGCAGGGCTGCTGGCTGCTGCTGCCGCTGCCGGAGTTGCTCAGCAGACTGCGCTCGCTGGCCACGCTGCCGGGGGCGTAGATCAGCTCGGCGGCCTCCTTGGCTAGGGGCTCCTCCACGTGGGCCTTGCGGCTGGAGCGAGTGCTCTGTGCGCGCCAAGATTGCGAGTCGAGCGGCAGCTGCTGGGGCAGATGTTGCTGCTGCGGCTGCTGCTGTTGCGGCACCAGAGGCAGCAACTGTTGCTGCTGCTGCGACGGCTGCTGCTGGTCGTCGACCTTCACATAGAGGCGCTCCATGTCATCCAGATCCCCGTCGGCCGTGTGATACAGCGCCTGGTCGTCCTCGTGCGACATCAGCATGGCCATGGGCGAGGGCGAGCCGCCGCAGCCGGAGTCAGCCAGGCCGTTGTAGCAGAACGAGGAGCCGTCCAGATCTAGCAAATTCTGCTGATGGCTCTTGGCCAGCGTCTGATCCGGCACCTTGAACCGAGCGCTGTCCCGGCCAATGCTGCAGCCATGTGGCAGTTGCTGCCGCCGCACGCTCGCCGTCAACTGTTGCTGCTGCTGCTGTTGCTGTTGCTGCTGCTGATGTGTGTTGGGTGCCGCCTCATAGGTGTGGCAATTGCTCAGCTTGTTCTCGGTG
Source organism: Drosophila aldrichi (assembly GCA_035045965.1). Classification (NCBI taxonomy): domain Eukaryota; kingdom Metazoa; phylum Arthropoda; class Insecta; order Diptera; family Drosophilidae; genus Drosophila; species Drosophila aldrichi. Next base: position 55,706 of record JAWNOM010000530.1, read on the forward strand.
ATGTGCATGTGCATGTGCTTGTCCTTTGGATAATAATATTGATCGGAGTAAACAGAGCGTGCGCCGGCCGTATTGCCGGGATAGATCTCGCCCGTGGTGGACATTTGCTGATAGATGTTGGCGCTGGAATGCGGCTGCAGCTGCAACTGTTGCTGCTGCTGCTGCTGCTGCTGTTGGTAATGCGGATGCATGGGTCGCTGCATGCCATAGGAGCTCGGGCCTGGACGCTGCTGATAACGAGGCTGCTGCTGCTGCTGCTGTTGTTGTTGTTGCTGTTGCTGCTGGCCGGGATTGAGTATGACGGAGGTGGCGTAGGGTGCGGGCGAGGCATTGCCGTGACGTCCATACTCGCTGGGCGCCTTGCCAAAGCTGGACACCTCCGCATAGTCGGTGGGTATATTCGAGTACTCGCCCACGTAGCTGCAAATGAAGAGATAAAAACAAAAAAAAATCATCATTTATTGCCCGTCGCTTGTTTATTACAATATTCCCACAGAGTGGGGGAGAAAGAGTGAGAGCGAGAGAGAAGCGAAGGGGTAAAAACATTTTTCGGTTATAAATTTGTCGGTTCGTTTCGAATTTTTTGGATGCCCTGCCCTGCGCTTGAGGTCGAGAATTTATGGCGTGCGGTCGGCATACGTAGCGGAAATTTGCATTTCGCCTCCGTACGGAAGCAGAGTTCCTCCTCCCCGAACAGGACGGGCGGGCACGTGTGCTCATGTGTAAAAATGGAATTTATATTTCGGATTTAACATTTTACATATTCACACCTGAACAACTGGCCAACTCCATTCGCCAGCCGTTAAACCCAACTAATGTACAAAGCTGAAGCTGGCGTTGGCGTTGGCGCTCTAAGCAGCAGATAATGCTTATCATCAGCTGCACCTGGGCACAGCAACTGAATGGAGCTCACGCACTCACCTAAATTAGCTGAGCGAAATATATCAGAAAACGGAAAGGCTGTGGGTTCTAAGTGCTGGACTTGAAAATACCCAGTTGGTTAATGTATTTGAGTTGTTTGCAATATCTTAGATATTATTTTATATATAGAACTTTTTTTTTTTATTGGGATATATATTCGGAAATATTCACAACGTGTGTTAATAATATTAAAATATTATTGCGCTTGCTCTTGAGAATTATTAGAAATTAAAAAAAAAAATATATTTATACATATATATATTTCTTAAATCAAGCTATCTCTGATAACTTTTTATATTTATATATACTCCAAATTTATTTTCTATTTTTTTTTTCTTTTTTTTTTTTTAATTTGTTACCTAAGGAATAGTCTGTCAAAATACCCTTTCAGCAAAACTTGTACAGGTCACAGAAAAATAAAAAACCAGGTGAACACCGAAATTTTTAACATTATTTTCGTATTTAAATACTGAAAGCGGATTAAGTAGCAAGCAGAAAGGAGTGAGTGAGACAGAGACCGAGTCGAGCTAAAAGCTGACTAAAATATGTATGCACATATATATATATATATGTATCTACATATATATGGCGTATTGATGGAGTCGCCATGGTGCAGTCGAGGTGGAAATACAAAAAAAAACAAAAAACACTTTGGTGCGTGCATTTCAAAATACGCTTTTAATGCCCTTAATGAGTTTTCATTTGGCGAGGGGAAATGTCTGCGCGCTGAATGAATCCTTTGTGCCAAGGCAAACCAAAAAAACGAAAGCAAAACTGACTGGGGTCAGCGTTAAATGTCAATGGAAACTATGCAAAAAAAAAAAAAGAAGAAGGGAACTGCAAGGGCGTAAGTAGTTTAAGTGGAGCTTACTTTGGGAATTTTCAAAATAGTTGAATATTTAAATTTGAAAGGATTAATTAGACTAAAATTTAAATAAAAAATATATATAAATAAAAAATATATATAAATAAAAAAAATAAACTAATTATATTAAAATTAATGTATTTGAATGGAAATTGATTTAAGCGAAAAAATTTATTTAATGGAGAGAAATTATTAGCTGCAAGAGCTGCCACCTGGCTGAAATACTTTACAGTGTTGAGCAGTGTTAAAAAATGTAAACGATTTTGTTTGCACGTAAACTGATAAAATAATTATCTGTATATATGCATGTATTATGATATACATATATCATTTGTTGAAATTTGTAGGAATGTTTTACAGCGAATTGAATCATATCAAAATAAATAAGGGAGCTATATTTTTAATGGAATTCGGCGCAGTGCTGAAAAATTCCAGAAATACAATATGTTAAAGATTATTTACAGCTATTTGCCAAGGTATTCAATTCATTTGCATATAACATTATGAAAAGATATATATTGTATATATTATAAATATTATATATAAAAAATTATATATATTCAAGGTATATAAACTTCAAATGAAGAGAAGTAGCCTTGCTAGAGCACAAACTTTATCTGATATAATTCATAGACAACTCTTCCACTCATCATGGCCTCTCATAACTAGAATATTTAATGAGGCAACCAAGGCTCTTAGCGGACTCTTAAAACAGTATTCAAATTGAAACCTAACGAATGCATTCATTTTCTGCACGCTGAGCTGTTTTTATTTTCACACATATGACACTCATTAAAGTGTGATTACTTTTATATTGTTATTGTTATGATTATTGCGCTAGTTATTGTTATTGTTATTGTTATTGCCATTGTCAGTGCACATTTCGTTCAGTGAGTCGTGAATGTGTTTGTTGCAATTATTATTAATATATTTGCGCACATTTTCAATTTGTGTTTTTAATGTCTAATTAAGTGTGCGAAAATAATTTTAATTATGTCGCTGCAGATATATATATACAAATAAATATACATATAAATTTATATACAGTAGTTGGCAATGCAAATTGCATTTAAATTATGGATATATCGAGGAGATTTATATAAATTTGTATATACATATATGTGTATTTCATTTGCTCGTTACATTTATTTTTATTTATATTTTATTGATATTTGTCGCCCCGCTGCTCTTCAGCTGCTTTTTATGCTTGATTGGCATTTAATTGCCTTTCAGCGGACAGCTGTGATTTTTGCCAGGAGCCGCGGAGTTATTACAATCCGCTCTCGAATTTATTCGATCCTAAAAATCACACTTTAAGCATCGATGGAATATAAATTTAAATATATTTATATTTCTTTCTTTCTCTCAATGATTTAATTGCATTCAATTGCTGAGCTCTGCTATGCGTTAAATTGGCCACAAATAAATAATAATTACGGCTTTTTCGGCAGTGCGAATCAACGAAAAATTCAACAAATCTAACAAAATGCAAACAATTATTTTATGCCTTCTGATTGCCAGACAAATAAATTAGCCACGCCTGCAGTTGCCAGCTCTACTCCAGCACTCTCTACATACAGATGTATAATATTTGCAGCTTTGATTAACCATTCCACCATAGTCGAAAATGATTTATACGAAATGTAAACAGAAAAAAAAGAAAGCATTAAAATAATTTGACCAAAACATATTTCGGGCAGGCCAAACAAAATATTTGCACCAATTAAAGTGGTTCGAATTATAAGGAAAAACTTTCAATTTAAAGCTAAATTTTTGGGAGAGTTAGTAAAGATGTAATAGATCTATATTTGAAATTTTTGCAATTATAAATATAGCTCAAAAATTTTAATATATTAAAAAAGAAAAACTAAATACAGCTTAATGATTTTTTTGTGCTTTTTTAACTGATTTGAGTTATCTATAAATGCCTAATGCTCTGCCTTCTATTTACATGATCTAACTACAACTCCAGCTATTTACAGCAATAGATTCCCTATTCTCCTAGACTCTGTTCAGCTTTACTCGAAAGCAATTTAAAGCTATTAACTCTTAAAGCTAGACAAATGTACATGCTGCAGGTAGAAGGACAAACTGCTCGACACTTCAATAATTACATTTGTGCCAGAGATGGAGCTGCCTGAAAAACTATGCAGCCAATGTGAACTGTCCGGCGGGAGCCGAGAGCCGAAAGCCGGGAGCGGAGAGCACCAGGGAGCTGTCCACTTGCTGCTGCAAAAATCAACATAAATAGCGCGCCAACATCTCCATTTCTAACTTGATTTTTGTTGGCCCGGCGCCGCCTGTTAAAAAGCGAAAACGAAAATCTACTCCAAAAAAAAAAGTGGGAGTATGCTGTCATTAGATGGGGTATATACGACTAGGATATACCCTAAGTATGATTGGTAAAAAAGTTAACGGCATGTTAAGAATGTTTAGAGTCGATATTTATCGGATTTCTATTAATTACTTGAAATGGAAATATTATAAATTATTATATAAAGTTAGTTATATCCTTTTTCATCAAATTTTTGAAGTTGAATTATCATTAAAATATCAATTATAATAAATTTAAAAAAAAGGAGCATTGATAATAATATTGCTTAATACCGATTGAGCTAATAATTGATCGATAAATTTCAATATTTTTATTGTTGTGCAAAATATAAATCAACACGCTCAAAAACTTGTCTCTCAAGTTATTCCTGGTTTATAGATCGATATCAATATAAATATGAACAGGCAAAGCAAAGAATTTGACCAAAAGTATATCTATAAATAAATCTATTTTGACTGCAACTTCTTCGCTTGGTCCTTCACGAATCATATAAGAAAAGTCTTCAACTCTAAAGTGTTACATAACTCTGCACTTATTCAGTATACCCCCTGCGACCACTTCTAGTGGCCACACGGTATTACAAAAGTTGTGTTAAAAAATTGTTTTTGCGACGCGCCAGAAAAATGCAATTTCACAGTTTGGTGAATTTTTATTGTCGTCGCTTTGAGTGGGTCCCCAGTTAAATTTCCTATTTCCCTTTCTTTCTTTTTGCTTTGCGCATTTACTCTAGGTGGACGATGGGAGGTGGATGGTGGAGGGGGGCGGGCCGTGTCTACCTACGTAACTATGTGGAAAAACTTACCGCTGATGATTGCGTTCGCCGGCATGTCCATGAATATCATCGATGCCGCCAGTGTTGCCGCTGCTGGTGGTGGCGCCGCCAGAGCCGGCACCACTGGCACCACAGACTGGCGCATAGTCCGCTATGTGATCCTTCTGCATGTCGAGGGTATCGCCACTGGGCGAGGTGCGCCAGACCATGCCACCCGTGGAGGCATCCAGCCAGTAGCCGTTGCCATTGCGCGTCGATAGGCTCGGCATTTTAAGCACGTCACTCGTGTGATTGCCTACAGGTGAGAGAGTACACAGGGAGAGAAAGAGAGAGAGAGAGATGCAGAGTGTGAGTGAGAGCAATTAAATGTTTTGCTACAAATTGTGTGAGTCAAATAAATTGTTGCCCCAAATGAACAAACAAAACAAGCTCCACGTAAGTCCTTCCCAAAAACCAATTCGCAAATGTGCTAAAAACAGCTTCTGCATGGAATTTAAACTATTTTAGAATATTCTTTTATATTAGAGTAATAATATTTTGTTTGTTTTAAGGTTGAATTGGACTAAAATAAGGGGTAATCCCAAACGAATATTTTATTCTATTTTATTCTATCGGAATTATTTTATATTTATAATGCTTTTATAAGTCATTTTATTATTATCAACTTAAAATTTGAGACTTTATATTTTTTAATACTATACAAATTTTAAAAATTTATAAAAAATTTTTTTTTTTAAATTTAAAAAAAGAGAATAAATAAAACTCTATATATTAAATATATTATACATAAATATATAATTTTATTACCTTTAATAATTAATTTGAATTTCTAGCATTTATTTTAAGGGCGAAAGTGTTTTATTTTTTTGGTATTCGTTTGGCTTGTGGGATTTCAATGCAGTGCTATAAATTCAGCGCATTAAAAATAATAATATGCCAAGGGCGGGTCACAGGGGGCGTATGCGCAATTTACCCTATTGTCACAGCACACACACACACACATACACACACACAGTGGAAAATCAAATAAATTATTGTCAATTTTCCAGTTGGCGCTTGTGCAAAAATGTGTTGCATACTTTCGAGCAGCTCAAATAAAGTAAAAGCGAGTGGAGAGACGGTGTAAAACCGTATTGCATAAAAAATGCAGCAATTAAACTGTCCCCGGGTTATAACTGCGCATCAAGCGAGTATTTTATGGCGCCTGTTGTGTTCAGGGTTTTTGGGGGCGATGGGCTGTGGGCGTGGCAATTGGGCTGTTGTTGTTCATTGTCTACGGCCATCCAGGTGAGCTTTGCGCTTTTTGCTGCTTAGTTTATTGCAACGGGCGCCCAATGAATATGCAACGGGCGCCGTTTTTTTAGCATTTCGTTTAGCTGCGGCTTGTTGAACAATGCCAAAGTTGCACAGCAACGTGTGGCAGTTGTTGCTGCTACGGGGACAGTTCAAAACAAAATCACAACTATATTGTAAACTAGTGTAAACTATGGAAATTGAAAATAATAGCCAGCAGCTTTTACGGGCTTGTACTTGTGATGCGCTTTCGCTGCAAAAGTTATTTTCTCCATAAAGCTACTGTTTTTGTAAGCTCCATTTCATGATGACTATGTGATGGATGAATATAAAACAAAGAAAAAATGAAGTATTAGAGTAAATAGTAGTAAAAAGGGTAGTAGTAGTAGTAGTGGATGTTGTAGGCGTTATAGTAGTTAGAGTGAGAGTAGGAGTAATAAATAGTAATAGTAGTAGTAGTAGTAGTAGTAGTAGTAGTAGTAGTAGTAGATAGTAGGTAGATTCAGTATTTAGTAGAAATAGTAGTAGTACGTAGAAATATTAGTAGCAGTATATAGTAGTAGAACGTAGAAATAGTAGTAGCAGTACATAGTAGAAATAGCAGTAGCACGTAGAAACAGTAGTAGCTGTGCATAGTAGTAATAGTAGTAGTACGTAGAAATAGTAGTAGCACGTAAAATTGTAGTAGCAGTGCACAGTAGTAGTAGTAGTACGTAGAAATAGTAGTAGCACGTAAAATTGTAGTAGCAGTGCATAGGAGTAGTAGTAGTACGTAGAAATAGTAGTAGCAGTGCATTGTAGTAGTACGTAGAAATAGTAGTAGCACGTACAAATAGTACTAGTAGTGCATATTAATAATAGTAGAAATAGTAGTAGTAGTACTGGAAATAGTAGTAGTAGTATTATAGTTGTTAGTCCCTCACTTTATTAGCAGTAACTATAAGTAATCTTTATTAAATTTGAAATCTTATTCCAAGTCTTGTGCTGTTCATTGATTTACTTCCCCATATAGACACGATTTCCCACTTAATCACATCCCATTTGTGCACCCAAATTGGAATCGTATCTGCCACTTGCGTGAGTATTTAATTTGCCAGTGGGCTTGTTTATTGCGTCGCGCCACAAGCCAAAGAGCTGCGTTTTAGTGTGCTGCAACCAGCTAAACGGAAAGCCTAAGCGCCAGTTGCCACATGCAAAGCGGGGGCTGCCCCCCCTCTCATTCCGGCATCCTTTGGCATTCTCGTAATGCTGCTAATTTCAATTAGACCACAAGGTCTGCCCTCAAATGCAAGTGTTGAACATGCCAGGGACACACGCACACTCACACACACACACACAGGCACACTCAACTTGTTGTTTAATAATGCACACAAAACTAAATGCATAATTGCAGCCGACTTTAGGGTAAAGCTGAAGAGAGAGGGAGCGGGGAGGAGTTCCTCTCCGGCGTGGAACGTCACGTGCAAAATGTTAATTTCTATTATGCGCCCGGCACGAAAATTTCTGCTGTGCTGCCTGCTAAAATATTTATTCGCACCTATTTTGTTGTGTCGGAGTGTGTGTGTGCGTCGCGAACAATGGAAAATTAGTGTTATTTATATATGCAAATCTCTGTATGTGTGTGAGAATGCAAAAAGTCTGGCTAGGAAGGAAGCGCCACTAGCTGAACGCAACGGATGCAGCTCGGATGTGGCCGGGCACCGTCTCCACGTGCCCCTCCGTCTGTTGGCATTACTACGGTTTCTCGTACTCACCTCGCATGGTATTTAGTGCCGACTGCTTCATCATCATGTGCTTGCGCTTCACAAACACCATGGCCCCAAAGGACAACATCATGATGGCCAATATGGCGCCCAGCAGTATTATGAACCAAGGCTGGGTCAGCACATCGTTCACATGATCCTGATTGATGGGATAGCTGTGGAAGAGACCAAATCAAAAATGCAAATGAATATCAAAACTCAGAATTGTGATTAATTGAGACTAAGGCAAAACGATCTGGCAACGCTCAATTAGCAAGCGAGCTTATTAAGTTGGCTGCGCCTGAGTAGAGTCAGAAGGAAAGGATAAAGGAAACGGATAAGATCTTCTGCCAAAGGAATTACTTGAACATATTTAGAGATTTCTATAAATTACTGGACTCATAAATGAATAAACAGTTTATCATATGGAGTTTTCACTGTATTTTCTGCAGAATTCTCCAACTTACCGTTGATTGATAAACGGATCGAGTCGCTTCGTTATTGGATCCAGTCGTAAGGTCGCTGGCACACAATACGGTCCAATGCCGGCATTATTGCCCGCTGCCACGCCCACCGTATACATGACGCCCTCCGTCAAATTGGCCAACACCAAAGTGGGCGAGGCAGCATCGATGGTCACATTTGTCAAAATGCGCGAGAAATTGTGAGCCGTATCAATGCCTCGCACAATGACATGATAGTAGAGCAAAACACCTGCAATTGAGGTTAAGCATGAGGATTAGGGTTAATGAGGGGTTGATTAGGGCAGGAGTTGGATAGGGGCGGCTGTACTTACCATGCTCCTCCTTCAGCTGGGGTGCCTTCCACTTCAAGAAGACCGCAGAGGCATTAAGCAGTATGGCCTCCATGCCAAATGGCGCCTCGTTGGGCACTACAAGAAAAGGAAAAAAAATGAAAGATGAGTATGGATGGGTTAGGACTTTTTGGGGTCTACGGCTCGAAATGCGTTTTTGATTGTTGCGCCAGCTGCTCTAATGAGTCGCGCCCGCTGCTGCTCTAATTAATTGCCATTTAGTGGGTTTAGCACTTGAGTGTAGTTCGGAAACAGTTCCGGGTAGAGGCAGACAGCCCATTGTGACCGAAGCGAGAGAGAGACAGGTTGGGACAGTGAAAGGGTTATATTTTTAGATGGCTACGCAGTGGCTGCATTCATCAGCGACAACTCATGCTCTGGGCACACTTCAAAAGCTCATCTTCATTTGTTTATTTATTTCCTGCTGTCACAGCACCGTTCGCTGCTCCGTCTGAGGCAATTTCTTTAAATAAACACACGTGCGAATGCGAAACAAAACAAAGCAACGACATCGTCTCTAAATAGCCGACTGTCTAGGTAGAGATATATACATATACATATATGTATGTGTATAGGGTTAGGTGTACTTAGAAGCGTGTTGCTGCGATTCCTCTCTCACTTTTTTTTTTGTCTTTGTTTTTTTCTTTCTTCATGCTCGCTTTGTTGCTGCTGCTGCGACATGCTAAAGTGCTCGTCAGGCTTTTCTCTTGCTTTCCACTTTTCCTGTTTTTTGATTTCGTATTTTCCTTTCTGTTTTTGCTAGCCGTGTCTGATGACGCGCTTAACACGTAGCTGCCATTGTGTGGCATACACGACCTCGGGCCAATTGTAGCTAAGCAAAAGCCAGCATCGCAAAATAAAGGAGTAACAAAAAAAAAAATGTGCTGCACATCACATTTGACAAACCAATTGGAAAATTGCAATCGAAACGACGCATTCCACTCGATGTTTATACTCATCTTGTAGTCGCGCACTACCGAAACCGTATTAAACCAATTCAACTCTAAGTGGATCAACTATCCGTCAACTGAGTTGCTGAGTAGAATCTAAGTGCTGATTACACGTTCAAATTGACGACAACACTACTTTATAGTGTTGTCAAATGGTCTCAGGGACTTCTTTACCTCATAGCTTTATCTGTTGTGTTCCCTATTTAATTATATATTCCATATTTTGCTATTCCTTATTTCTTTTACATACAGACTTTAATTTTGTTTCATATTTTTTATGATACTGTCCTTTCTTCATACCTCTTTATTTATTTACATTTTATTTTATATTTAAATTTGTTGTCTCCATACATAGAAAGTATTTTACAAAATAATAAACGTAAAAATCATTTTTAAAAAATAAATTAATATAATTTTCATATGAAAATATTTCTTTTTCATAATTTTTCCAAATGAATATTTTATATAAATTTGATTGAAATATATTTTGCTATAATTCTTTTCATTATTATTATTTTATTTTTTTTTTTCAATAATTTTTTTTATATTTATTATTTTGCAAATCTTTTGTATTATTTCTTAAATAATTCAATGTTCCTAGTCCCATTTATTTCCCCTAATTTCTCTGCAATTGCAGCGTATTCTCTAGTCAGCTTCAGCACTCCCCAGTTGTTCATCTTTTTTGTTAGCTGTATATCCTTTACCTGCCCAGTTCCGCCTTTGCTGTGGGACCTGTGCCAAATGCTTCCTGTGTGTGGATGCTTAGCTACCCCCCGCACCTCCTGTTCCTGCCCCAGCTCCTGCTCGAAACAAGCTCTAACAAACGCGCATCAAAATTGCATGGCAAGGCGCTGCAACACTTTGCGGAGACACCAAAGAGGCAACAACTCCTCCGTTCCGCAGGCAGCAATAATTGTTGTTTATCTTTACACAATTGCGTTGGCAATTTCTTTGTGCTGCTGTTGTTGTTGTTGTTGGAAAAGTCAGACGCGCAGGTGGAAATGTGATGCATACGAAATGAGTTTTGATTTGGTTAGCAGCAACGCAACGCAGCGCAATTTAGACAAATGCATCTACTCGCAGACAGAGGGCGCTTTGCCGTTGACGTTTGTGCATTTTATATTGCAGTCGAGCGTTTGTTGACTTATTTGCGGCACTGTCGTGCCGTGCCTCCTTCCTCTTTCTCTACGCAGTGTTTGCCTCTGCGGCTTGCATTGCTTGACATTTGCCTCGCTGCTGTTTATAGTCCCCACTCCTCCTCTCTCTCCCTCTCTCTGTCACTCTTTTGCTGCTCTTTCTCTATTTTTGTATTTAATTATTTCGTAAAAAGTCATCTCATTGAGAACTGTGCGCTCTTTTGAAGTTTTTCGGGTGATAAAATGCAGCGATAAACCTGTCTGCAAAGTTTCGCTGAAGTCTTTGCATTTTTGCAGAAACAGAAAGAGATTGAGAGAGAGGGAAAGAGGGAGAGCTGAATGGAATATTTGGACAGTCTTATCAGCTGCAGCTGGAGCAAAAGCGCATCTGCAGGACATGTGTCTTAGTCAACTGAAGTTCGGCGCAATATCAGCTAAAGTCGACTAAATCCGCCAACTTTTCGCCGAGATATGTCGAACTCGACTGGTGATATCTAAACAGTTATTTAAGCTACGAGAAGTACAAGCTTGAATGGAGAAAATAGAAAACTTGACTGGAGCTGAACCTAATGAAGTTTTAAATGACGGAGCTCTAGCTACCCCTAGGTACTTCATACCTCATTTTGTCTTGGATAAAACCCAAACAGAAGTCATAGACTTGAAGCCCAGCACTTTATATAGTCTAAACACCTTTTAAAGGATTCCTCTGTTGTCAGTCCTTCCTGACTAAGTATTATGCTTTAATATATGAGAACTCTATAAAATTTTATATATAATTCCTAATATCTATCTAGTTGATATCGTCTACAAAATTCTTGAAGATGTGTAAGCATTTGTCGTAGTTCCTTCCCAGCATGAGCAGCTGTTCCAGTACGTCCTAGCCTATCATTTATCGATTTAGTTCGACACAAATATCTTCGACCCACCACGCACACGACATTTCGAGCATATATTTTCCTCCAACTATTTTCCAGAAATAGTTTCTCTACTCCTGCATTAAAAACGCCTACTGAAAAATATTGTAATTGCAAGTTGAGCTACAGCTGCAGACAACATTCTGTGGAGTCATTGGGCGAATGAATCCTTTCACCTGCGACACATGTAAATCATCACATCAGGTATTCAATACGGATGAATTGCTTCACGTGTGCTCAAAACCTGAGCCTACGTGCTTGTCGCGTTTATGCTGGGGCCGGGGACGGTGCCATTCGCATTTCCCTTTTTCCTTTGCTGTGCCCTAAACATTCCGCATGATTCGCTTTTTGCAGTGTTCAATGATTGACATACTTTTTATTTGCCATATCCGAGAGGAGTTCTCCCTTTTTTATGCGAACCTCGAAATTATATGGGATTATGGGACCCGCATCCCAGCAGCTGATGCCAGGCTGAGATAAGGGAAGGAGAGTGAGAGTGAGAGTGACAGAGAGGGGGAGAAGGAGAGGTCCTGGCTTGGCATTTATGTAACGCGCTCATATCCTTTTATTGTATTAGGCTATTGTTGCAATGCGTACTGCTCGAGCCCCAACCCTCCCTTAGCTGCATTTGTTGTCACATGGAACTACCCCCGCGGCACAGAGGGTTGCTGTGTGGCCTGTGCTGGCATTTATATGGTTTGTTAGATTTCGGGCTGCGATTTAGCCGGTTCATTAGGCAACTGCATAGACAACTTTTTGCCACGCATAAATAATACATCAAAGTAGCAGCAGCAGCAGCAGCAGCAGCAAAAGGCTGCTCCCACAATGTGAATTGAAATGAAGTACTCACCATCTTCGAGGGTACGGGCAAGGCGCGAATTCGACGGCTTCCCCTCGACTGACTTGTAAAATGGCACCATGAAAAATTCATAGAGCGTATACTGCACGAGTCCCGTCATCGTACAGGACGAAGCACCGCCGCCATTCAATATGGTGAGCATGCGATATTTGGTGCTGTACGCGCTTTGGATTTGGCTCTGCGTCTGTGACTCCGGGCCATCCATGGCATCACGTTTGCCGGCAGCGGCAATATTTGGTTTTGTCGAAATCAAAGCCGACGCTGAGGCCGACACCGATGCGGACGTGGAAGCCAGCAGTGGATTGGTATTGGCCGTGAGCATGTTTGTTATTGGATTCGGTAGCTGCCGCGCATAGATGTAGAAACCCTCGACGTATTTGCCATTGATGATCTGCATAGGCAAACAAAATTTATTAGCTGAAGTGGCTACGGTTAGGCTTTTAGGCTCTCGACTCTTACCTGCCAAGTGAGTTTCATGCTGGTAGAGTCCACAACGCTCGCATTGGTCAGCTCGACCACATCGCCGGACAATAGGCTGGCGCGTGCCTCGCTCAGATCCAAGCCGCTGTTGAAATACCGCTGCAATTCGAATAGAAGATGTTACGGTTAAGCTAGTTCCAAACGTGAATAAATCCCTGCTCTACTCACCGTGCCCACAGCGATGGGCTCCGACATGGGACTAGGCAGCGATAGTCCGTGTGAGTTCTCTGCGCGTATCAGGAAGAAGTAGTTCACGCCCGCCACGAGGCCCAGTTGGGTGTACGTCGTATTCTGTATGCGTGTGCCCACGGCCACCCAGCCATCGGTCTCGTTCTTGCCGAACATCTCGACGACGTAGCCCACCAGGCTGGAGGCGCCCACCTTGTTGCTGCGCGTCCAGCTGAGGGTGACCGAATCGTCGGTCTTCTCGACCAGCTGCGGCTTGCCCGGCGGACCCGGATAGGTGGATAGCTCGGGGGCGCGATAGAACTTGATGTTCGGATTGGTGGGCGTGTCCAGGCGCAGGTAGCCGCTCCACGATGACTTGCCATTGCGATTGCTGGCCACGCAGGTGTACAAGCCCTCGTCCTCGTGGCGCTGCAAGTCCGAAATTGTCAAAGTGCCGGACTCGGACAGATTGCGGCGTTCGTGCTCCTGCACATCGATGGGTATGCCGTCCAAGTACCAGGAAATCTGCGGAGCCGGTGTGCCCAGCGTGCGGCAGGGCAGCACCACAATTGACTTGACGGGCAGCGTCTGGTTCACCGGACCCTGCTCAATGATGGGCGGCGGCAGCTCGAACTGTGTGTCCACCGTGACAACGGTGCGGCTGCTAACGCTACCGACGGCATTCAGGGCATTGCAGACGACCACCTTGCCGGAGTCCTCGCGGGCAAAGCGCGCTATCGAGAGCACCGAGCGACCCTCGGGCGTCAGGCTGACCTCCAGGCGACCGTCCCGGTAGCCGGGCAGCAGCAGTGAGCTGTTGCCCTCGACGGACCAGTACAGTGTGGGACGAGGATGACCGCTGGCCTGGCACTCGAACAGCACTTCATCGCCGATCTCGACCAGCTGGTTTTTGGGGCGTGTAATGAACTTGGGCGGAGCTGTGGATGTGAGCGAAGTAAACAGCGGGTTATTTAGTTTTAAAGTAGGGTAGGGTAGCCGTCCTCTGGCTTCTGGGGGGGCAACAACAATTAACTTACCGTGCACGGTGAGTATGCCCGTGGCTGTAATTGAGCCGACCGCATTGTCCGCCTCGCAGCTGTATTCACCCATGTCCTCGAGCGTGACGTCGTCCAGCTTCAGACTGCGGTCCTCAAGTATGTGCACACGGCCTGCAATAGGGGGGAGAGAAAGAGAGAGAGTGGTAGAGGGGGTAAGTAACATGTGAGTGGAAGTCAAAAACGAGCAACTAACTCGGACGTCTTCTTCTACTTCGTTAGTAGTTCAAGTAGCGTAAAAATGGCCAAGACTGCCAGCTGAGGAGTTCAAATAACCGCAGCAAAGTAAGCCAAGAATAGCTAGCCAATGGTGGGGGAGGGGTTAGTCGTCAAGGGGCAGGGTCGGATACACACATTGAGCAGCTAGCTTTTGTGGTTGTGTCCTACAATAAGAGATAGACGACAACAACAAACGGAGCTTGAGCTATAACAAAAGGAAGCTAGGAAAGCAAACAATTGTGTTGGATATCGACTTGCTAATACCCTGTAAGCTGAGCACACCGACTCTATATGGGCTATATTAATATTCCTGGCATTGCATTTTCCCTGCTTTACTTTTGCATACAATATTTCTAGCAGATGTTTTCCTTCACGCGTTGCATTTCTCTTGGTTCACTCTAACTACCCCTTGGTAAGTTGATTTCTTTTTGGCTGGTTGACTGACTGCGAAATAGGTTTTAAATGTTGTTGTTGTAGTTGTACGGGATGTTGTTCCTGTTGTTGTTGCTCCTTCAGTGGCCACTGTGCCAATTGTTTGCTTAACAAAAGTTTAGCCCACGCTCTCTCTCTCCCTCTCTCTCTATCTATCTCTCTCAACTTCAAGTCTCGTCTGAGCTGCTGACGGAATGTGTTTTTACCGTATTTTCTTTTACGGCTTTTGGCTGCGAGGGCAGTTTAAAGAAGCGTAACTAGCTTGCAGAGGGGAAACAGACTAAGTGTATGTGTGTGTGTGTGTGTGTGTGTGTGTGTATGTATGAGCTGAGCATTTTCCAACACTCTTCCATGCATTTGTGTAGCTTTTCCCCACTCCCTAGAGCTGGCTAGTTGCACTCTTTGGCGTTGGCGTTGGCGTTTTGGGGGGGAGAAAAGTGCGTCCCTGTCTGAAGGACAACATTGCAACAGTCGAGTGTTGTGCAAGCAAAATTGTTGATTGCTGCCAACAGAGATTGGCAATTAACGGAATTAAAAGTTACAGTTGTGTTTACACACGGAAGGGGGCTACGACGAACGGGGC
This sequence comes from Drosophila aldrichi, assembly GCA_035045965.1. NCBI lineage: Eukaryota > Metazoa > Arthropoda > Insecta > Diptera > Drosophilidae > Drosophila > Drosophila aldrichi. The sequence continues at coordinate 71,244 of JAWNOM010000530.1, forward strand.
GTGGCATGGCCCACCCACAACCACAATCGCACTAACAACAACAACAACAACAACAACTAACTAACTAACTAACTGTTCGTATAGGTGTTTATTACACTGAGCGAAAGAAGTGATACTTAGTCGGAGCTAATGTTGGATATTTTATGGAAATAATAGAGAAGCTATAAAGATGTCGAGAAATTGAAAAGTTCCAAGTGCCCAAGAGAGAATCTATAGAGAGTATGTAGAGTTATGAGAAGTTGAAAAGTCTCAAGATCTGAATAGTTCTTGAGTTCTAAAGCTCAGCTCAAATTTGGCAGGAATTTGTAAGGAATTTTAAGATGAGTTTTTAGTTCATTATTATTCTAGACTCTAGCGCTAAGTTAAGATATCAATGGAACTTCAGTTCTTAAATATTTATCAATAATTTCTCACAGTGTAGCTCAGCAAATGCTAGTGCAGTGTAAACATGAAAGGCCACAGGCCAAAGTAACCGCATGAAACTAACTTTGTTTTTTTTTTTTTTTTGCTGTCTTTTTTTTTCGACCCATGACAGTTTCCTTTATAAAAACTATTCGCCCTATGCAAATATGGAAAAGCAAAAGCTTAAATTTCATTGGGAATGCAACTAAATTCCGCTTAATTGACTGACTGACTGTAAATAATACGGCCACAGGCCTAGTTACGGCTATAAGAATAATTATATAGGACTCTGCAGATACTTACGTAGAGGCATGTTGCCGCCGGAGGCTGTGCGACGCCAGAGAACATCCGGCAAGGGATCACCGCCGATGCGACACTGGAAAACAACGGAGCTGCCCACCACAGCCGTCTGATTCTGTGGTCCGCGTATGAGAAAGGGACGAACTACAAGAGAGAGAGAGAGAGTGATAAAACATGTAGTAAAACCGTCTTAGTTAAGTTTTTCAGCTATGGTAGCTCTTTGCACTTACCGTGCACCTTAAGGAAGGCGGTGCTCGACTCGCGAGTACCCACGACATTCTTGACCACACACTGATACCGTCCGTCATCCGACTGACGGGCGTCCTGTATTGCCAGATTACCGCCATCGACGATGCGAATCCGCTTGTTGGCGCCATTGCCGTTCAGGTTCAAAGTCTGTCCGTTCTTGCGCCAGGAGATTTGCGGTTCCGGTGAGCCACGCGGTGCACCACATTCCATCAGCGCTACCTCGCCCTGGGCCACTCGCGTGTTTTGCGGTTCCAGTCGAAATTCATCGCGCAGAACTGTAAATAGAACAAATGGGAGAGTGTGTAAGAGAGAGAGACTGAATTTTGTTACGGGTTAAGCTTTGATTGATTCAATATTAATAACTCCGACTGAGTGAGGGGGGTGGAGTGCTGGAGTAACGGACACCGGCTTCAGAGACAAACATCCTGCAGCATTTGCTTTATCCCTTCTTCATACTTAATGCCTGCCGTCTGCCATTTGAAATCTACCCAGCTACGCCCACGCCCTTGCCCACGCCCACCTGCTTGCGCTCAATATGCCAATAAAACCTTGATAATGATGTGCTGTCCAAGCTTTGAGCTGCTGCTCCTGCTCCTGCTCCTCCTGATGCTGTTGCTGTTGCTACTTCGACTCCTGCTGTTGTTGCTGCTGCAATATTAATAAGCTTTGGCATTTGCAATGCGTATTTTCCTGCTGTTATTTTTATTTTTACGTATTTTACAAACAGAAATTGCAAAATTGATAATCAATGAGTAAACTCGACTAGCAAATATCCTAGGACTGAGGGAATACTTTATTCAAAGGTAGCTTCTCTATAGAAATTATCGTAGAATACACTTGATATTGGCTCTACACTGCTAACAGATCATCATATATCATATATCATAGTTTATAGATCATTGAGTACTCTGGGTATAAGCATAGATATTAGAAATTAGAATAAACTTGATATTGGCTCTACACTGCTAACAGATCATCATATATCATATATCATAGTTTATAGATCATTGAGTACTCTGGGTATAAGCATAGATATTAGTTGGAATTACAGAAGATATTAGTTGGACTTATAGAAGATATTAGTTGGACTTATAAGAAATTCTTTACAACTATCCAAAACAAATCATTGAATGATTGCATAAAATATCACATACAAAACGTATTCCATTTCAAAACACCCCCATTTTTGCATGCCAATTACATATACAGGGTATTTAAATGGAGAATAACAAAATGTAAAATACGAAATGTGAAATGCAGAATGCAAAATGCAAAATGCACTTCAATAAACGCATAATGCGCTTCACTGGACGCCAAAGGCAACACAAAAAGCAGCTTCGCAAACTAAATGCGAGCTTTACGAACCAATCCAGCATTCAATCCAAGTGGACCGTACAATGTTGTTAAAGATAAACAATTGTTGAGAGAGCCAGGTGAAGACTATTAAAAGCGAATGCTGATGGCTCTTTTACAACCGGGGCTCAAGGACTGCAAGGACTACTGAAATTGAAATCCTTTTCTCGACTGCGGCTACGCAATATTAATTAATCTGCTTGGGAACAGCCCCTGGCAACGCAAAGCAGCCCCAAAAATAAACAGTATACGGTGAACGTGTGCGCTCCACCTCCCTCCCCACCCATCAGCCTAATCGTTCCATCTGCTGTTGCTCTGGATATCAATTACAAAACATTTTTGCGAACTGCGAACTGCTTTATTTTATTAATTAATTAGAAAGCAATGCGAGTGCATGACGTGCTACGTCTACCAGAACAGGAAGAGGAACTGGAACTGGAACTCGCAACTGGACATGCAATGCACTTGCTGAAAGGGGTTGGCCAGTCAGACTGCCCACAAAACTTCATTAGCTGTAAATGTGCAACGTCAATCGATCAACGTCATTGAGTGGGTTTTCGTTTTTTTGGCATTGTGCCTATGTGAAGTCTTCGGCTCTATTTGGTTAACACTAAAAATAACTGTTGAAAATTGTGGTGGCAACTAAAAGATGTCAGAGTTGAGTTAAGGCAGTCGAGCAGTTAGTTAAAAAGTCATTTTGGCATAGATAAACCTCATTTTGAGGAAATAGCAAAGGTTAACTTACATAGGATTTATATAAAACTTTTTACAGAAGTTTGAGATTGATTTAAAGTGAGTTTAGCAAAGAGTTTGAAGGGTTATATCTAAATTTGTGGATGATATGATGATTTTGTTAATCAATACTTTAACTAATATGAATGTAGACCATCGAATATTTACTTATACAAAAGTGCTTAATAGACTGTGCTTAAAATTCCCGACTTATAGAGTCTCTACTTACATGCTACTTGCAATGTTGCATTTCTGGAACGTGCGACGCCTAATTCGTTCTTCGCCTCGCACCAGTACGTGCCCGCATCGCTCTCCCTACGCGAGTGTATGACCTGAAATGAAAGAGAGGAAGGGGAGAATTAAAGATTAGATACTTTATAGAAGAGATATGTGTAATATGATTGCAAGTAGTTATAAGCTTAAGAGCGACACGTGTCGGTGCAAAGATCAAAAACGAAATGCGCTCGACCAAAAATCAAATAAAACTCTAGACCCAAAATTCAACTGCTGACCAACCAGTCCACTCGACGTATACGCAATTTAATTTAATTAAAAACAAAAAAAACAAGTAGACAACCCTCTATAAGAGGGTCGTGTCTGTCTGTGTGTATGTTTGTGCCTTAATCACTTGGCCTCTTCAGTTTTAATTGGCAACAAACTGTAAGCCGGCCGACAAGTCACTTAGGATTGGGGCACGACTCCAAAAATGCCATTGAGAACAATAAAAATTAACTGGGGGTAGGCGACGGCAACTCTTCTCGAATTTCCGGGTTCTGCTCAGCTCGAGATATGCGCAAGTGAGTGTATGATGATTTTTAATGATAATGATATCCCTCCTCCCCTGCCCCATGGCCCATGTCCCACTCGACACTGGTGTCCAGAATATTGCAACCCATTCGTCAAAGCAATAATTTGAACAAATTTAACAAAAACTGAATTAAAAACGCGCTCAACTCGAAATAATTTGTTAAATTCCATTAAAGTGGGAAATAGCAAACGAAAAAAAAAAAACAATAAATTTTATATCAAATACATTTTTGTTGCATTTAATGAAAATCTACTGAGCGGGGGGTATACAAAAATGTAATATAAACAAAGTTGAGGGCGGGGCAAAAGAGGAAGAAAAAAAGAAACTGACAAAAATTGCAGTGCAGGGGGTGGGAGTTGGGGGTGGTTAGCTGAGGGTGACTGCGCCCAACCTCCCATCGTCTGCCCCTGCATTAAGACTCGTTAGCTTGAATTGTGAAATGTGCACGCACGAGAAGGCAAAGGGGAAGAGAATGCAGATAAACTTAGAGATGGCAAATGGAACGATATTTAAATACAATATGAAATCACTAAGATGCAAAAGATATTAAATATCGAAATGAAGTGTAAAAATTGTTTAAGAAAATTATTAAACTATTTGTAATTTATTTAAAAATTTTTAAACATTTTATGTTTATCGAATAGAT
>JAWNOM010000533.1:0-62291 GCA_035045965.1 Drosophila aldrichi
CAATTGGAAATACATTTGTCAATAACCGCACGCAGAATGATGCAGGCCTGTTGCTGCCCAGGGCATATTACATCTACGGCAATGTTTACGTGCAGGACGGATTGCGGTCGAAGCGGAGCGGGGCCGAGGGTTGCCCGATAAGTTATGGTACGCTGGTTTTGCGGGCAACGCAACTTGTAAGTGTGGTCAGTGGGTCGAGTGGGTCGAGTGGTAGGGCCGCCTTGCACCTGCCAATATGTAGTGCAGCGGGTGTCACACCTGCCATGCAAATCTATTTTATTTCAATAATACATTTGCCGGCAGCGTATAAATAAACAACCGCAGAGCAAGGACAACGCCGCATGGCAGCAATCATAAATTCCGCATATCAACTGATTTCCCCAATGAAATTGAACTTGAAGAAGAAATAATTGTGCGCAGTTGAAATTAAATTCCCTCTATTTACCATCGCTTTATGATTTGCTTCGCATTTCTGGCCGTTTGCCCAGATGTCGCAATAAATTTGCACGCTTCAGCAGCGATTTGCCGTTGTCAATACGTATATTAACTAGCTTCCAGGGGCATGCGAGGCTTTGCGGCGACTAAGCACACATCGAGCCAAGAGTTTTACCCATTACCCAAGAGCAGGACTTAAAGACCTTTAGCATCAGAAATGTGCTCAATTGAATTAAGTCGCAATTTGTCATTGATAGGGAGCTCTGCTCATGTTGTTGTTGTCAGTCGAAATGGCACGAAATGCCATAAACAAATTGTAAGCATCGCAAGAATATATTAAGAGCAATCGAAATATCGTCGTCGAAAACAAATAATCGTTAAATTTTATTGAATTTTACATTTGTAAACATGATGTTGCCAAAGCTAGATAAGAAATATGTTCACATAAGAAGAGCAAGGAGCACAAAGCTTCATATATATTTCAAATATACCCTACATTTAATAGGGTAGGGTAGCCATATATATATTAAAAATATTTATTATCAACTCAAATAAAGTTTAAAATATTATATTCTTCCATTTGTTAGCCTCAGAAATATTTTAAAGGCTTTATCTCCTTTTATATAAATTTAAAAAAATATGTAAATGCCATTTTATATATATTTAATTAAATATATAACTTACAGTTGATTGCTCAAGCTAGAAATTATAATGTATAATATTTAATATTTTTTTTTTTATTTTATTTGTTTATTTTTTAGTTTCACAAATACTTTTAAAGCTATAACTCCTCTTGTACATATATTAATTTATTAAATAATATATATTATTATTTAAATTCAATTAGTAATATACAGTTGATTGAGAACATAATATATAAAAAATCGAATAATTTCTTTTTGCTTTTCTTTTGCATTTGTTAGTCTCAAAAATATTTTAAAAACTGTAACTCTTTTAAATAAAAAATTAAAAATATTAATTGAATGTAAAATAAATAAGGCATGGCTGAAGAAAACGTCGAATAAATTACTTGAAATCCAACAGTTGCATGAGAACCTCATATCCAGTCACGTCAGCTGCCATGTTCCACAAACGGGGACACGCACGTGGGGCGCCGTGGCATCAGCATGTGGAGTACGGTCGTGCATCAATTGGGCAAACGTTGCTCGTGTCTTGTTCCGGTTTTCGGGGAGAGGTTTCCGCTCCCAGATCTGACTTTGACTACGACTCTGACTACGACTCTCACTGCGACTCTTGCATGTAGCATGCTTGGGCTGACTTATTACTTGGCAGCGGAGTCGGCCTTTTGTCTTCTGGGCGGCCATAAGAAACAAGTCAACGGTTTGTTATTGTTTATCTTACAAGTAACGGCACATTATAGCATTTTATGCCATATACGTTTTATGTCATGTCGGCGTTAAGCAAAGTCGATCGTCCCGTCGTGGACATATGCCAAGCAGCCAGCTCCCTCAGTAGTTTATGACTGATGGCCACGATATGTGTGGATATGTGATACTTATCTGGCATATACACACATACACACACATGTGTATGTGTGTATTTGTTGGCCAAGTTTGCTGCCATTGCTGTTATGATTTCATTGCAGGCACGCAGCCGCCGCCAAGTTTTGGCCTCATGTTACAGGCGGTGGAGCTGCCCATCCTCTAGATTGTTGTTTCTTCTGTTTTTCTTTTGTTTCATTCATTTTTTATGTGACATTTGTATAGCCTTTTAATATTATGTAACTGGCGTTGATGTGCTGTCACGTTTCTGTTTTTAATGTCCAATAAAATTATCGTTTCAGATAAACTCGTAGAGCAGAGCCAACAACAATACGAAGTACTTGAGCGGGAATATGCCTAATAATATGTTAATTTTTTTGGAAACTTGCTCTGCATTTTAACCACAGGCAGCTCTTGGCCCTGGTATAATACTCAAAGTTTGCCATTAAAGCTTAAGCCTTTTTCGCCCACATCAAAATAGTTTCAAATTTAATCGCAGCCCAGCTAAAAAACTCTGCCAACAGATCTCCATCAAAAGTTGGAAAGGTGTATAGAAATTACAATGGAAAATATACCCAAATAAAAGTAAAACGCAATAAAATTAAGTTAAATTTTATTGTGGAAGAAATGCTGATGAATAAATTAAATAATACATTATTAATTATTGTTTTTCATTCAATAAAAATTTTGCTTATATTTTGTATTTTATATAATTTTTTTTAAGTATTAAAATATATTTATTTACTTGATTTAAAATTTTCCCCATTGTTCTTACTTTATTCTTCATGGCTAAAAATGCTTATAAATAAAAGTTTTTTTTCTTTTATATTTATTTTTTCGACTTTGACAAAGGGTATTGGATTGCTGCCTTGCTTTCTGCTTTTTGCTTTGGCGAAGCTCAAAAGTAACGCACATGCTAAGCTTTTTGTCATCGTCATAATAGTTTTTTGCGCATTTAGTTTTTATTTCGGCCATTCCCTTCTGACCACACATTACGCATACGCAACGTCAGCCTAATTGAGAAGGGTAGCAACGTTCTCAGCCCCAAAATATGTCAAATGTCGTGTTTGTGAAAAAGTTCCGCCTGCTCTGCTGCCCCCTACTTCTGCCGGCATCTGTGGCATCTGTCTGTGTGTTGTGGCCAGTGACAGAAAAATGCGGACATCCAAGCCACAAATGCGTACCAAATTAAAAGTTGCCCGGGCGAGCCATAAGGAATTTTTTAAATATTTGCCACAGCATCCGCAGGCACTGAAATCGGTTGATCTGAACTCGAGCAGCGCTCACTTGAACCCTGACAGCCAGTGGGGCGCATGAGTAATGTGGGAAACTAGCTTTTTATGCGCTAATGACAAATTCAGCAGCCGTCTCAAACGGTCATCTCATAAAAATTTATCAAAATATGCTCTGTCAATGCGCAGCAGCAGCAGCAGCAAAAAAAGAATAGTCTGTGTGCAACAGGAGTGCCATACGGAAAAACGAATCGTATACGCAATTTGTAGTTGCTTGCTGCTGAGGGGGTGGCAGAGGCAGCCAGAGGTAAACAATATTTTGCAGTTCATTGAACGGAATAAGCTCGTTTCCGATAAGGAAAAACCAAGCTAGTGAACAAGACAGCAAGAAAAAGTACTTTACACACACACACACACGCGCGCAGTTGTTTGTGTGCGTGTATGTTGCCATTGGGAAGCAGTCAGTCAGACAGACAGACAGACAGGCAGACATTGCGTGCTGTATCTGGTCTGTCTCTCGGTCTGTCTAACATTGCGTTTTCCATGTTCTACAACCCACAGCAGCAGCAGCAGCAGCAGAAGCAGCAGGAGAACTCGATAGTGTTCTCTACTGCAATAAGCAGACAGAAAGCGACGAGCTGGACTATCCAAAATTTAAGCTTACGATATCCAATTCTTATTTGTGCTCACACACACGCCCGCACACCCACATATACACACGTACATCTGCACACACTCGCTTTCGTTTCTAGGCAGTTATTTGACTTGCATTTCTTTTTGGTTGTTTCACTTCAACTGACATTTGTCTGATTTGCTTTGCCAGCTACAGCTGCATATATTTTCTTTTGTTTATATATGATAATTTTTATAAAGTAAATAAATTAAGTTAAGCCTTTGAATATATTGAACTTTAATCACAATTATTATACGCCATAAATAATTTATGAATTATAAAAAACAATAAGCACGTAAGCTCTTTATTATATTTATGTATGCATTATATTTATATATGAATACATATATATATTCTCTGTCTATTACAAATGAATTTTATTTATATATGCATAAATATACTCTTAAATCTTTTACTATTTAATTATATTTATATATGCATATACATATATTCTCTTAGGTCTAATGAATCAGACAATTTTAGCAACATTTAATTTAAGAAATCAATTTGTTGATATTTTGAAGTCTATAAATTTTAAACCAGATTTTAATAATTTTTTCACTTATTAATGACAATCATTTGTTACTTTGAAAATACTTTCAAGTCTATAGGTTTTTTTATTTTTATTTATTTATTTTTTTTTTTATCAGATAAAAGATGTAGGGCAACAATTTCTTTATCAATTCTTATATATATTATTTTTATTTTATATATTTATGTATATTTAGTTATATAAATTTGATATATGGAACAACTTATTCTAAAAAACAATAATTTGTTAATATTACAAAATTGTTTATATATATAAATAATTTTTAAAATAATTTTACTATTTATACTTCATATAAATATGTTGTATAAAGACTTTACACTATTAATTAAAAAATAAAATATTAATAACTAAATAAATTAAAAAATAACGCAGCAATTTGTCAATTGAATTGTCCAAGATCTTCAAAACTATTTTTTATTTTTGTTCTTTATTTTATTTATTTTTTTATTTATTTATTTTTTTTTTATTTTTTTTTGGGCTAAGGTAAGAAAAAATGCTTTATGCACCGTCAGTCAGGTCGTCACTTTGACCGGTGTGTAGGACTGCATGACTGCTTACCGACTAAAAAACCCTCCTCTTCTTTTATTTGCATTAATATATATTCAGGACTATCCATTTTTAATCAGGCCGATTATATAGCCCAACATATTGTTTATTTATATATATTTTTAGTTACATCAATTCTTAATTGAATTGAACTACTTTAGTACATATTAAGATGATATAGGGCAACATAATTTAAATATATTTTTAGGTATATAAATTCTTAATTAAACTGCCTTACTATACTACATATTATTAAGAGCAATCAGATATTAATTTAAACATACTTTTAAGTGTATACATTTTTAATCAGTTTTTAGAAATTATATAAAATAACTTTAAATGCAGAAATTTGCTAACATTTGACATTTAATTTGACAATTTAATTCCCAAGGCAAATCACGTTCATCGCTCTGAACTCAACTAAAATACACTCAACAAGAACTAATGTACATTTGTAAAATGCGCAAAATATTGCTAGCTGCTGCGAATGCTCAAACAGCTGGCAGCAGCAGGAGGAGGAGCAGGAGGAGCAACAGCATAAATAGGGGTAAAAAAATATGCGAGATTTGCGTGTCGCTTAGATTAAGCCACTTTGTGTTGTTGCTGTTAATGCGACACGTGTGCTGCACAGGTGCCGTCCGAAATTTATAGGTTTAATAATAGTGTGGCAAATAGCTGTTAGTGTATGGCAGCCTCACTCAGTGTCGCTGCCAGCTCTGATTGTCAGCCGAAAGCGAGGGCTGGGGAATTGGGCACAAGTCGAAGACTTTATGCCCTCAAGAAATTATCATAAAAAAGTTGAAAACAAAGTTTTTTTATTTGCGCACATTCATTGGCAAATTGTTGGGACCCTTTGGCAGTGTAGGAAAAGTGGAAAAAGACCAACTCGACACATGCAATGTCCAAATGTCCAACTATTCAGCAGAGTAAGCAACATTTGAAATTCGACCAAAAGCTACACACAGAGAGAGAGGGAAAACAGAGGGTGCATAGCTTACCCACACACACACAGACAGACCTAAACACACAGAGGAAATGTTGCGTTGCACATGTGACAAGTTTTTCTTTTTTTTTTTCGTTTTCTTTTTTTTTTTTGCTAGCTGCAAAAACTATTCAGCGTTCAGTTCAGTTGAGTTGCCCGTTAAGGTGAGCTGCCATTTTTGCAGTTGCTATATCAAACTGGGTGCCAGCTGACCAGAGCACAAAAAAGAAAGATGGAAAGAGTATATGCCACAGCATGGCAGGCGGGGTCAGGACCTCAAATCGTCGCCGTCACACGAGCGGGCGACACAGTTTTTGCGCCGCGCAACAACTTTGAAAATGCATTTCGCAGTGGCTTTCATTTTGCTGCTTGTTAGCGACGCCCCCACATAACGCCCTTCGCCCCCCTTCGTTGGTTATAAATTTAAACCCTTTGCGGTTAGCCTCTCTCTGGCCCCTCCATTTCTTATTCCATTTTTTTATTCGGTCGCTGCGAACACAAGCCCCTGCCAAATCTTAAGTTAACACCCCGTTCAATTCTCACACGCGCTTACGCTTTGTCTCAGTGTTCTCATGCTTCTATATTCGAGGGGGCTTCATTTTTTTTCGTTTTCGTTTTCGTTTTCGTGTTCGCTCTGGCTGCTCCACATTCCGGGGTCATACGTGCGCTTTCGGTTCAGTTAGGGTTTAAATGGCTAAGTGCTGGTGAAATTGTTTCGCTCTGCCATTATTTTTGACCTGCCCCCTACCCTCCCCTCCTCCAAAGGAGGTTTTTTTTGTTGTTTTACGCTCTGTATCTTTCGCCCTCTCCTTCCTCCCTGGCAGCAGCCGGCATTAGGAGTCTAAGGTTAAATTGCACATGTCGGCCATGCGTTTGACTGGCTGACGCTTTTTTGTGCTCCTCGATTTAACCTCAAGGTGTTGAGCTGACATATAGTTCTTATACAGGTATCCATCAGCGTTTTGTGTACAGTTTATTGATTTCGCTCCGATGCGACATAGTGCCCACGTAATTGGAAATTGATGTAGCAAAAAGTACAAAGCACGGCTCAAAGCACGAAAAATGAGAGAGAAGCTACATCAAAAACTACTTCTTGTAAGGCTCCTTTGCCTTGAGAAAGGCACAAAAAAAAAAGTCGCTATATCCTGCAGAGTAAGACACTCAATGAACGGCAAGCAATTTTAATTAAAATCTCAATTCACGATACTCCACCAAGTAGTTTAAATAAATTGTCCACAAATCACAATCCAATAAAAATCGTTGGTATCCCTTTTCAGCGCCTTGTAAGCTCTCGATTCATTCAGTTGGGGCCAGGTCCGATTCACTTAAATGAAACCGTTTGGGTCTAGCTGAAAAAAAACCGCAACAATTCCCAATGGCCAATGCCAACAAAGCAACTGCCCAGCGGAACAATCTAAAACGCATCAATAGAGCACGAGCTGTAAATAAAAACGCATACGCTACGCGCACAATCGATGGCCCTCTGCACCTTGCCCCCCAGTTAACTGCGGAACAATGCAGGGCAAAGCCCAAAAACGTAAACTGATACAGCGAACAGAGAAAAAAAAAAAATGGACCACAAAACCTATTGCTATGGCGAAATGAAGAGCGATGCCTGCGAGTGGCTGATGAAGCGCAGAGCATTGTCAACTCGCGCTTACAAAAGTTTGCATATGTGTGAGTGTGTGGTGTGTGTGTGTGTGCAACTGCTGTTGAAAGCTAGCCTGCTAAGCTGACTGCATGGATTTGGAATCATTTAATAACCAGCGGGCGTTAGGAATGTCAGGGCACACGCTGCGTATACGCAATATGCCCAAACTCTAAAACTAAGCCGGGAGCCAGCGCTTGTTGATCAACTAGAGCCAAAATATGCATCAAGCATCAAGCAATTCAGTCCAAGTCCACTCAGTGTAAATGTAATTGAAAAACGGTCAGAATTGGACAGAAAGCACTCTATATTAATTAAATCTGGGCACAAAATCCAGCTGTGGGTCAGCTCACCTTTTGTACCATATACAATATAAAGAGTAGATATTTATTCTTTGGGAAAAGTTCCCTTTTATTTGATTTGTGCGAGCGGCGGCTAATTAGGTTTTCGTTTACCAATACACACAGACAGTTAATAATTTATTATGATAAACATTTGTTTGCTAATTAAGTTGACAACTGCGATGACAATTTGACAAATTCATTTCCGTTTCAAGATGTCAGCCAGAGCATTTAAGTGACACCCTAATTGGATGGGGGGATGGGGCCATAATTGTACGGCGGATGCGTCCAACGGAACTGAAGCTTTTGCACCCTTCGACTTTGAAGCGGCTTTGAAGCGTGCAAATCAGGAAACGGGAAATTGTTCGTTAAAAATGTACTTAGATAAGCATTACACACGGCCATGGCACGGATCAATAACGCTCGTTAAATGACAAATCAAAGTCAGACGAAAACAAAATTGAGATGTTGAGGTGAAAATCTGCTCGTGAAAGAAATGGAGAAATTTAATAAATAGTTTTAAATGAGCTGAAATACTGCAATGAATAGCTAAATAAATTCTGTTGATTTTTAGTGAAAAGAGTGAATCATAATTTAATATATATTTTATTATATTTATATATTTAAAATTAAATCAAATATATTTTTAATTGTAACTTATAATTATAATATAATAATAATATAATTAACTTATATATATTTTGATTGTATTGCACGTGGCAGAAATAATTATATATAATAATAAATAGTTTTAGATGAGGTAAAATGAATAACTATAATAATTCCATGCCATATCCTCAACAAGAGGTAAGCATAATTTAATATATATTATTTATAATTATATAAATTATATTTTTGATTGTACTGTATATATATTTAAATTGTATTGCACGTGGAATAAATAAATAAATATAATAAAAAGTTATGGATAAGGTAAAATTAACAACATAAATTCCGAGCCAAGACATTCATAAACTTTGATTTATAGTAACAAGAGTGAAGCATAATTTAATATAAATTATTTATAATTATACATATTTATTATTTATAATTTTATATATTTTTGTTTGTATTGATGAATTTATATTTGCGTAAATATTTGAATTTATTTATTATTATTTTTTTTTTATTTATATATTTTGTATTTACTGTTGCCATTGACCGCATGCCAATTAAATTATTTAGTGAGCAATTGCGAAACTCTAATCACGTTTTTAAAGTTTTGCTATGTGGGAAATGAAATAATCATAGAATTTGTTTAGCTATATTTTATTTATGGAAATTTGCATTTGGTATTTATGAAGTATGCAGACAGTCAGACAAAGGGCTTAGGGACGAGGGGCGAGGCAGTTCACGCTGATGTCACAGCCTCAGAGACAAAATATTGAAAAAATATATCAGTATGAGTGTGTCTGCGTGTGTGTGTAAGTTATGAATATATGAATGGTCCGCTTGAAAAATCGTTAACAACTTTTGAAAACATGCAGCATTGATGGCTGCCTGAGGGTTCCAGTGCTTCAGTCGTCACCGAACTGTGCAAAACAAGTAAATCTGTAAAATTAAAACAAAATGTCAGACAGACGCTCTTACTGACTGCCTCTGCCTCTGTCAGTAAAAGAAATTTATATATACATATATATGGTAAAAATATATATATGTACATATAAAAAAAAGAAAACAAGACGACAGACGAGGCAGATTCGTCAGTATTTGCCGTTTACATAAATAAGATATATACATATGTATGTCTGCTCGTATATTTATATGCTGTAGGTCCTGTTGTTACTGCTGCTGCTTCTGTTGCTGACTGCTGCCATGTTATACTGTCGAGATTTATAAGCACACACACACACACCCATACACCCACGCACACGGAGAGGGTAAGTGCCATATTTATGCATACATTGCGTTGACACCGAAAAAAGATACGGCGGAAGATGCAACGATATGTTGCACAGCAAAGAATTATGCGTATGAAGGACATTCTGCAGCAGGGACAAGGATTAAACTCATGCGGCACATACTTTTTAATTTTACAAATATAAATACATATATATGTACATGTACTTTATGAACTGTGCACAAAATATGTATGTAGTAAAAGCATATCCATATTGGGTAAATATCTGCTACACAACTTCAAATAAATCCTAAATATAAATATGAATTTTAATTTTGTCTAGTCTACGGAGCACAAAATGAATAAAAGATTATTCTTCAGACAAGTTTGAAAGGCTTAGTGCCCCGTGAGCCCCGTACGGTCTGTGTCTTTAAATATAAGTAGTTACGCTTTCACTAAAGCAGAAAAAGGTTGTAAGCTTATAGAATTTGGACAAAAAAGCAGACATATTGCCAGACATTGAAAGCAGGACTCCACACCTCTACAATCTACAACGTCAATCCACTGCTTCACCTCTAAGTTGGAAATTTAATTAATTTATATAATTTAATTGAATTTATATATTTTCTATAGTACATATTTTCTTTTATTTTTAATTTAATTCAGCTTGATTCGCCTAGACGATTTGTTAATAATAATTTAAAGCTTATGTTACAAATTTATTTTTATAAACAGGTTAACTATGGCTTTTCAACTGATATATTTATACTAGTGTATTACTATTTGATTTTTAACTATCTATTTTGGCAAGCGATATGCATATTCTACTAAATATTTCAATGTTAAATTGCAGCTGATTTAATTATTCCCAATATTTGCAAATTAGCTCTGCTTTAATCAAATTATTAATCAAAGGAAAAAGGAAGAGAAGAAGAAGTATCCTAAGTAAAAAGGATCAAAAGTAAAAAATGCTATAAATAAATAAATGAGAAAAAATAAATAAATTAATAAATGAACAAATAAATAAATAGGCAAATAAATAAATTAAATAATTAATTTATAAATGAGCAAAAACCAGATAAATGCATATACAAAATAAATACGTAAATAAAAAAATAAATAAATAAATTACTATAACACTAAATAAATATATAAATAATAAATATATATAAATAAATATATAATAAAATGAAAAATTAATTAATAAATAAGTAAATAAATGAATATATATTTAAATAAATTTAAATAGTCTATATGTTAAATCCAAATATTTACGAGATATAATTTAATAACTAGTCTTTTAATACTAGTCTTAATTGATAGCACTGACATTTATCAATAGTTAATTAAATTTATATATGTATTTATTCATTTGTCATTTAATAATTTTTGTATTTATTCATTTAATTATTTAGTTACTTATTTATTTATTTTTTTCTTTATTTATTGTTGCAAAAATTACCTTTACTCTTTTAGGATATATATTTTTTCTCGCAGTGTATTGTTAAAGCCCTCGCATCCTTCATATTACACTTGATGTACGTTTTTTATGCAGCAACTACCTTGTTGCATTGTTTGCAAATATACCCAAACACGACATATACATACACATACATACATTTATATGTGTATACATATATGTATTTGTATCGCACAATTATTCCGTACAGCTGGCAGTCTGTGGAACAAAGCACGTACTTATTGATTGGCCAGCATGTTTTATATAGTATTTAGCAATTAAAATCCATTCGACTTTTTTCCATGCATGTATTTGATTTTATTTGCTGTTGCGTACTATTTTCATTTTCCCTCGCACACAATTTCGAGCTCATTAAAAATTTTCAACTGAAATATTTTGCCGGAAGCTGCTTTCGAAATGTGCATACGCGACTCTCTCTGTGTGTGTGTGTGTGTGTGCCCTTAACGTGCCCCGACTGCCGTGTGCAGTATACAGTGCTGCACAAAAGTATGCCGTCGCAGTCAACAACTCGCCTCAAGCTCTAAGCGGTTAGCATACTTCTGCCGCCACTGTGGCTGCAGCCCTTTTCCGACTGCACGCGGAGTTTGTATTTGACTTTTTGCCTCGTTTTGCACAAATTAAACTGCAAAATTACATGCGGATATATTTAATTAGATGGCATACGAATACATTTTGTTTAACTTACCTGCCGGATGCTGTCTCTCGCGATAATTTGGCTACACATGTCGCACAGCTCTGCAGCCTTCCTGCCCCTGTCCCTGCCTCTTCCTTTTCCGCTATCTGCCTGGGGTCTGCCACATTAAAATGTGGCATACCAATTGCAATAATCGCATGTGTGGCAACAAAGAGCTGCAACTGTAATGTTGTTCCTTTTTTCATTCATATTATTTTATTTAAGTGCGAGAGACAATCCTATCTGGGTTCACATTTACTCCACATTCTCTTCTCTTCTTTATTTTTTTTCTTCATGGCATTTCACATTTGATAACATTTCGATTTGATACATTTTCTTACTGACTCTCTCTCTCTCTCTTTCCCACACTCTCTTCCTGTCTCGCTCTCGTCTGCATCATTACCACTTTTATTGCCGTCTTCAGTGTCTGCGTGTGTTTCCTGTATCGACGAGTCAAGCGACTCGTGCTCGAGCGATATATCAATGACACATACGACACACACACATGCACCACATACATATAAACTAATATTACAAATATATACATATACACATTTATATATATATGTATATACTTATTCGCATGTTGCCTTTCACACACGTCTGCCCATTTGTCTCCATCCCTTCGCCCCTTGTGCTCTATCGAGCAGTTGCTTAAGCGTTTTGTCTGCTGACTTTTCTATGAAATCCTTCTTACAACTATTGCTAAAGAGAGTTTAATACTTCTTCAAATACACTTGCTAAGGGTCTTATAACTTTGGCCAAACTTCTGCCACGCACTCATGTTGCGTTCGCTTACTTTTGGCAGCGAGTAGTTATAAGCGCTCAGATCCCATAAAAGCGGAGAGCTCTAACAAATAAAGATAATTATTTATTTAATAAGATTCAGGATTTTATATGATAAACAAATATTATCTGAAATAATAGAAAACAAGACTTTATTTTTAGATATATCTAAATTGCAAAAGAAAACATAGTTTCCTCTTTAGACCTGATAAGCTGCTCAGTAAATTCAAGAAATATTTTATCTCTGTACAGATTTGAGTATTTTCTAAACACGAACGAGTATTACGCTGTCGGTAGCTCCCGACTGTTGGGAGCTCAGGCTCTGTTCAGTCGCCCTCTCTAGTTGGTTGGCTTTCTGTCCGCGCTTCATTTCATTTCTTTGTTAACATGATTCGTTTTTTATGGCAGCTGCGAACGGATTTACTCCATTTGGCTTAAATACTTATTTTAGCTTAGTTTGCTCACATGACCACGCCCCCAGAAGTAACGCCCTGCCCGCACAACTGCGGGCAGCAGCTGGGTGCCTTAATTCATTTGGTGCATTATTTAAATTGCAACGCAAGCGTATTGAAAGTACACAAAGAAGCGTTTGTTTGTTTGCATGAACTATGCACCCAGAGCCACGCCCCAGGGCAGAGCTCAACGTCTGACCGCGTGGCGCTGATTGCTTTTTGTCATTGTTCGAAGGTTAAGCAACGGAATCCAGTCGGACATCCATTTAAGGCTGAAAGCGGGCAGGACGTTCCAGGAACGCCTTCTAGATTTAAGAAATTTAAAGCCCACGACAATACTTTGCTTTTGCTGTCAAATGTCCATTTGACAGAAACTTGTCAAGTATTTGATGTCGTACAAAATTTATTAAGTCATTTCATTTTTATTTTGTTTCACTCAAAGGCAAATGCTCTAAAAAATATAGATATAATATAAAATTTTAAATATATGTATATAACTAAAAATGGACGTAGACGAATGCCTAAATAAGATGTCGAATTTGAGTCTGGATGAATTTGGAGCTCGCGAACCCTTAGAGCGCATGGATGATTCCAATCGCTCTAGCTCTTTGAATACGACTCCAGTGTATTACGACGAGATCAGCGATACCGATAGCATACAGTCGGCGCCGGAGCTGTTTGTGGAGCAGCGGAAAATCGAAAATGCCCGACTGTACCCGCTAGAGGTGAAGCTTTACTGGACTTACGAGGAGGTTGAACGAGGCCTTATGAAGAAGAAGCGCAAGCGACGTGTCGACACTGAGCGAACAATCAAGCGCAGAAAGTTCTTAAAGGAGTGGCCCGAAACACCCAAAGTGCTGAGTCCTAGGCAGGAATTGGGCTACGAAGCTGACGATGAAAATTAATGTCCATGTTGAAATTTCACTTTTTTTAAATAAATTGACTTACGAAAGGTATTAATAATACGCGACACGACTTTTAAATCTATTCAAAAAGCTCTAGTCGAGACTGCTCGACTACGAGTTACCCTGAACCTTTCGAGCAGCTGTAATTTCAATATTTCATCGGTTCTCGTTGCCCTGATCGAGAATATGTATGTTTTGTGGGCTCTGGCACGCCTCCTTTTAGCAGTTACATACATTTTAATATACTTAGATTATACGCTGGACTTTACTTTTACTTTTGCAACGTATTCAGGGTATAAGAACGCTTAGAATAGTTTTTGCATATATTGCAGAATTAATATTCACATAATTAAAAATTCAACAAATACATAGTACCTGCCGTATATATGTATGTATTTAACAACATAGATTGAGATACTTGAGGCATCGCGAAAATGAAATGGATGCGCTAATTTACTAGCTTAAGTCCAGACATTTCAAGATAATGAATGGATACAAAATAAATTAGACATCAGATATTTACTTTTCATTTTGCTCAACTTACAAATTTCGAACTCGACTCGTTTATTTTTTGTAATCGTATTAGTCTTGAAAAATCAATCAAAAATGTTTGTACCTAACCTTGTTCTGCCTTGTATAGCCTCAGTTTGCCGCCTTACCTCAAAAGTATAACACCTAAATTTTTAAACCTTAAGTCTTAAAAATGTTCATTGGCCCAGTTCAAAAAGGTATTTGAAAAAAAAAAAAAAAAACGTATACAAAATACAAAATTATATATAACATAGAAAAGTATTTTTTTAAATTTTTTATTAATACTAAACATATTTAAAATATATATATATATATATATATCTTTTCTTTTATAGAGCATCTGCACGGGATGATCCTGGGTTGTGGTTGGCCTTGTGGATCTCTAAGTGGGCCATGTTGTTGTAGCGGATGCTGCGGCGGCTGCTGTGGAGGTTGCTGTGGAGGAGGCTGCGGCGGCTGCTGCTGATAATCGGGCTGATTCTCATCATCTCAGTTTTGGACGGGGACCACCAATGGGCGTTGACGTTTTGCCAGTACTATCTCATCGAGGAAGAAACCACATTAAACATCTTCTGGCAAATACAATGTTATGTGCATAGTTTTAATAAATAAGATGTGAGGCTTTCGTATAATTTTCGTATTTTTTATTGTGGTCTTGGAAGTACGATGGCAAAATTAATAGTATGTGGGCATGTATTCTACGAGCCTTGTATATTAAATCTTGTTGGTAGTCTGCTTCAGTTGCAGGCGCAGTCGGCAATAGTCGGTACAGAGTTCAAGGCACCGTCTACCCGTATATATAAGTTTACTAATATACATTTGCCTGGGGACCAGAATTTTCATCGCAATAGCCGTACGGACGTTCTAGGTGTAATCGTTATAAACGGAAACGTCATAATCGGATTCTACTTTCTATACTTTTAAAGACCAATCGATCTAGTGATGGATTATAGATAGTTCTTCCACTCCTTCCAAATTCGAATAGAACGTATTTCAACCAGCAAAGACTAGTGTTATTAGTTTTAGTTGAGAGGGTAGTAATGCCTTATCCTCTCTAATTCACTGACTGATCGTCCCTCGAAACGGTGCATCGGTTTGCACAGCTCTGACTATCGACTAAAAAGTTTAACTTTCTTAAGCTGCTATCCCCATGGGAATCATGGAATATTCCATATTAACCTTCAAGGCTCAGCCCTTCTAACTGCTCTAGCTGAACACTTCCAATATCTTTTCGGGCAAAAGCTCTCATCTCATTCAACTCATATTTGCTGTTGAGTATTTGCTCAACTTAAATCTATTTAAGTCCCTTTTTTAGTGCATCTAGTTGCATTTCCGAATTAAGTTAAATATTTTATAATATACAAATTTGTATCTCATAAAGTTAGCATTGAGAAATCTGTCGTCAATTTTAGTACCTGAGCTCGCTCCATGTTCAACAGCTTCAGTCTCACACAACTATTCAAAAGTGTAACATCTAAATTTCTATTAAATTTAATTCTGCGAAAATGTTCATCGGTCCAGTCCAAAAAGGTAAAAAGCAAATATTAAGAAAATAAATAAATATTTATATATATATATATATATATATATATGCATATATTTTTATACCCTGAACCCATTGAAAATGGGAAATCAGGGTATAATGGTTTTGTGAAAAAGTATGTAACAGGCAGAAGGAGGCGTGGCAGACCCCATAAAGTATATATATTCTTGATCAGGGCGATGAGCTGAGTCGATATAGCCCTGTCCGTCTGTCCGTCCGTCCGTCCGTCCGTCCGTCTGTCCGTCCGTCCGTCCGTCCGTCCGTCTGTCCGTCCGTCCGTCCGTCCGTCCGTCCGTCCGTCCGTATGAGTGCGTCGATCTCAGAAGTTACAAGAGCTAGAGAGCTGAAATTTTATATGTAGACTCGTGTATACCATACGCAGTACGAGTTTATCATATTTTTTCGATAACTCATTCGATATCTTTTTTATCGAGGATAATCGATAAATTTATATTGTTTTTTCAGCCTAATTTAAACACTATTCGAGATAGAGACTTCAGATTTACTGTGTATATGCAATTGACGATTACACACATTTTGAAATTTACAGATTTTGGATACCACGCCCCCTTCGACCCCAATTTGTAAAAAACGTATTTCAAATACTAGAGACTTGTGCTTCGGAATGTACACACATTTATACATTTTGATTACATTCTGAAAGTTTCATTAAGATCATACGTCTACAAACGAAATTATTCAACAAATAAAATCTCATAGTATTGCCCACACTGCTGCGCAGCCCAAGCGCAGTCGCTGCTTACTGCGCAGTTAGCAGAGCGCGAGCTTATGCATGTGGAGGCATGTGTATGTATGTGTGTATAAAAGAAGTGCAGAATGATTAGAATATCAGTTTGGAGGGTTCAGGGTATCTCCTAGTCGAGCAGTCTCGACTAGAGCCTTCTTACTTGTTTCTTTTGTAGAACATCTGCACAACATGATCCTCGGTTGTGGCTGGCCTTGCGGTTCGTTGAGCGGTCCCTGCTGCTGTAGCGGTTGCTGCGGCGGTTGTTGTGGCAGCTGTTGCGGTGGATGCTGCGGCGGCTGTTAGCATTGAATGAGGGGACGAAGGACTATATAAGGATCGATGACAAGTGATGTGCAGAAACATATAAAATACATTTACCATCTGTTATTTAATAAGAAGTGAGGCTGACAAATCGACCATCATTTGAAACAACGAAGTTGTATTACCTGTAAGCTAAGGAATGGAGTTAAAAGCTACAGATCCCTAAAAAGAAGAAAAAGAAAACAGGAATGCAGATGTAAATATTTTATGAAATGAGATATTTATGCACAAGATCGAATAAAAAATTGTTGTTTTGAGAAGTGAATATTTTAGAGCTTTTCATTTCATTTACTAATTTAATATATATATTAATATATATAAAGAAATTAAAGGCCAATTTCAAAATGGGTAAATAATATAAAAATAGAATAAAATTAAATACTTTAAACGAAATAAATTATAAAACCGAATTGTGACTCCTCCAAATAAATAAAGATATGAAGTAGTTGAACTATTCATTTATTATTAGATATTTATTTTTAATTTTTATTTATTTATTTATTTATTTATTTTTTTTGCTTATTAATATTAATTTATTATAAGAGTAAGAGGAGTACAAGAGCTCAGCAAAATATATCAATTATAAATAGACATAAATTTAATGACAAAAAAAAAAAAAAAATAGATTTTTTAATAAAGTCAAACGAAAATAAACACTTTTTCTGCAACAATCTTAAAGATTTTATATATTGAATTTAGCCTAGCAAGATAGTCCAAAGGAACAGCGTCATTATTTATTTATTTATTTGTTTATTTGTATATTTATTTATTTATTTATTTATTTATTTATTTATTTATTTATTTTTTATTTATTTATTTATTTATTAATTTAATTATTTATATTTTTATTTTTTTATTTATTTACGTATTTATTTATTTTTTATTAATATTTTTTTTTTTTTTTTTTTGCAATTTTCTAGCTAAAATATGTACAGGATATTTAAATTTTAAATTAAAATAAATAGAGATTTAAATGATAAAATGATATGATCCTAGACTATGGCTGGCTTTGTCCATCGTTGGGTGGTTGCTGCATCGTCAGGGAATGAATTCCTATTGTGACAGGACACACATACACTCACAATATCAAGACGTTGCTCAACTAGCCATTAAAATAATAATAAATATGCATTTATATTAAATATATTCCTTTTCTGTAAAATCCGCTTAAAATCTGCTTCGATAGCTGCATTGTTCGGACTTTGGAGATTTGGTCAGAGCGAAGCTCGTGGCCAAATTGTAGCAAATGCTGATGCTTCCCTGCAGTGTGGCATGCCGCAAATACGACGAGACTGTGCCACATGGAGCAGTCAATGTTCAGCAGGTAATGCTTAATTTGAGTTTCAGCAAGCTGCATGCAATTGTCGGAACAACAGTCGGAGGAATGCTCTGGCATTGAAATTTTAATTAGTGTCAAGTGGCGGCCACAAAATATAAATGTGCATGGGGTGTGGGGTGTGGGGCGTGGCACAATGCATGATGTCAGCAATTGAGTTGATCAAAGTAAATTGCTAGCCAAGTTGCTCATACGCCCCATGTGGCGCATGCAATTATTAATGACTACTGCAAGTGCAGCAGCAAACGAACAAATATAGGGAGAGAGAAAAAACCAAATAGAGAAGCGAATGCTGTACTGCTCTTAGTCCTTCAGCCCGGTCTGCCGGCTGCCTGCTGACATTTCAATTCATTTCGGATCGCAGTGGTGTCTGTTTTGTATATCACGTATTAGATTGTCGGGGCCAAGTGCCTGGGGAGATGATTTCCATCATTCATTTTCTCCGGCGAGTCGGCGGGGCAGCGGGGCGGTGTGTGTCGAGTTGAGTTTTCAGTTGCTGGCAAAAGTGTTGCCACTTTGAATTATGAAGCAAGTGTGTGCCACCTATACACACACACATGCACAACAGGATGACGCAGCTTTGGGAATAAGCAGCTGAGAATCTGAGTGGCAGGCAAATGAATTGTTTCTGCTCGCATGCTTGCCCCCTTCCCCCCGCTTGCTTACTGAACTTGACTCGACGTCGACGAGCCGAAGCGTTTAATAAGCGCAATATACATCGATATGAATAAGTAATATGAATATGCGCATATGCGCAAGCCAGAAAGTTAATTGGATGAAAGTGAGCCGACAGCTAGCTGATATGGGGAGTCAAAGGGCTCGTAAAGGATACACACACACACACGCACAGTTGGTCAGCATTTTTGTAAAGCTAACAATAAAGTGGGGAAGCTATAGATTTAAGGGGTATCAGTATGTACTACTTCAATATTTATACTTAAAATTTGTCGACTTTATTGAGATTTGCTAACGATAAATCTGTCCTATTTGTGGTCCACGGATCTTCGTTTTGAAATGCTTAATATTCTAGCAAAAGTATACTCTATACGAGGCGCGTATACAGAGGGGGGGGGGGGTTTCGGGGGTTCAAACCCCCCCCCGAAATAGTCGAAAATTTGGTAAGATACTTTTGTAATCAAATAATTACTTTATTTATTGTAGAACGAAATGGCGAAAACAAGTCGGAAAATAGACATTCTTTTGTAGAAAAAAAATTTGAAATATTTATATTATTAAATACGAATATGTGTATTTAATATTTGCTGACACACCCCCCCCCCCCCCCCCACCACCGAAAAAAATTTTCTGGTTACGCGACTGAATGTTGCAAAAATAAAACTTGAAACTTGAGTTAAGGCAGCTGCCTGACAAAAGCTGACTGCTACAAGACTCGATGTAAGGAACATCTATGCCAAAGACATCTTTGAAACTGCTGAAAGTATTTATCTTATTTGCTCGCTAAATAGACGTCCTAGCCTTATAATTGACTATGAATGTGTGCTCAATTCTTCCAATGAATGTTGCAAAAATAAAACTTGAAACTTGAGTTAAGGCAGCGGCCTGACAAAAGCTGACTGCTACAAGACTCGATGTAAGGAACATCTATGCCAAAGACATCTTTGAAACTGCTGGAAGTATTTATCTTATTTGCTCGCTAAATAGACGTCCTAGCCTTATAATTGACTATGAATGTGTGCTCAATTCTTCCAATGAATGTTGCAAAAATAAAACTTGAAACTTGAGTTAAGGCAGCTGCCTGACAAAAGCTGACTGCTACAAGACTCGATGTAAGGAACATCTATGCCAAAGACATCTTTGAAACTGCTGGAAGTATTTATCTTATTTGCTCGCTAAATAGACGTCCTAGCCTTATAATTGACTATGAATGTGTGCTCAATTCTTCCAATGAATGTCGCAAAAATAAAACTTGAAACTTGAGTTAAGGCAGCTGCCTGACAAAAGCTGACTGCTACAAGACTCGATGTAAGGAACATCTATGCCAAAGACATCTTTGAAACTGCTGGAAGTATTTATCTTATTTGCTCGCTAAATAGACGTCCTAGCCTTATAATTGACTATGAATGTGTGCTCAATTCTTCCAATGAATGTTGCAAAAATAAAACTTGAAACTTGAGTTAAGGCAGCTGCCTGACAAAAGCTGACTGCTACAAGACTCGATGTAAGGAACATCTATGCCAAAGACATCTTTGAAACTGCTGGAAGTATTTATCTTATTTGCTCGCTAAATAGACGTCCTAGCCTTATAATTGACTATGAATGTGTGCTCAATTCTTCCAATGAATGTTGCAAAAATAAAACTTGAAACTTGAGTTAAGGCAGCTGCCTGACAAAAGCTGACTGCTACAAGACTCGATGTAAGGAACATCTATGCCAAAGACATCTTTGAAACTGCTGGAAGTATTTATCTTATTTGCTCGCTAAATAGACGTCCTAGCCTTATAATTGACTATGAATGTGTGCTCAATTCTTCCAATGAATGTTGCAAAAATAAAACTTGAAACTTGAGTTAAGGCAGCTGCCTGACAAAAGCTGACTGCTACAAGACTCGATGTAAGGAACAACTATGCCAAAGACATCTTTGAAACTGCTGGAAGTATTTATATTATTTGCTCGCTAAATAGACGTCCTAGCCTTATAATTGACTATGAATGTGTGCTCAATTCTTCCAATGAATGTCGCAAAAATAAAACTTGAAACTTGAGTTAAGGCAGCTGCCTGACAAAAGCTGACTGCTACAAGACTCGATGTAAGGAACATCTATGCCAAAGACATCTTTGAAACTGCTGAAAGTATTTATCTTATTTGCTCGCTAAATAGACGTCCTAGCCTTATAATTGACTATGAATGTGTGCTCAATTCTTCCAATGAATGTTGCAAAAATAAAACTTGAAACTTGAGTTAAGGCAGCTGCCTGACAAAAGCTGACTGCTACAAGACTCGATGTAAGGAACATCTATGCCAAAGACATCTTTGAAACTGCTGGAAGTATTTATATTATTTGCTCGCTAAATAGACGTCCTAGCCTTATAATTGACTATGAATGTGTGCTCAATTCTTCCAATGAATGTCGCAAAAATAAAACTTGAAACTTGAGTTAAGGCAGCTGCCTGACAAAAGCTGACTGCTACAAGACTCGATGTAAGGAACATCTATGCCAAAGACATCTTTGAAACTGCTGGAAGTATTTATCTTATTTGCTCGCTAAATAGACGTCCTAGCCTTATAATTGACTATGAATGTGTGCTCAATTCTTCCAATGAATGTTGCAAAAATAAAACTTGAAACTTGAGTTAAGGCAGCTGCCTGACAAAAGCTGACTGCTACAAGACTCGATGTAAGGAACATCTATGCCAAAGACATCTTTGAAACTGCTGGAAGTATTTATCTTATTTGCTCGCTAAATAGACGTCCTAGCCTTATAATTGACTATGAATGTGTGCCCAATTCTTCCAATGAATGTCGCAAAAATAAAACTTGAAACTTGAGTTAAGGCAGCTGCCTGACAAAAGCTGACTGCTACAAGACTCGATGTAAGGAACATCTATGCCAAAGACATCTTTGAAACTGCTGGAAGTATTTATCTTATTTGCTCGCTAAATAGACGTCCTAGCCTTATAATTGACTATGAATGTGTGCTCAATTCTTCCAATGAATGTTGCAAAAATAAAACTTGAAACTTGAGTTAAGGCAGCTGCCTGACAAAAGCTGACTGCTACAAGACTCGATGTAAGGAACATCTATGCCAAAGACATCTTTGAAACTGCTGGAAGTATTTATCTTATTTGCTCGCTAAATAGACGTCCTAGCCTTATAATTGACTATGAATGTGTGCTCAATTCTTCCAATGAATGTCGCAAAAATAAAACTTGAAACTTGAGTTAAGGCAGCTACCTGACAAAAGCTGACTGCTACAAGACTCGATGTAAGGAACATCTATGCCAAAGACATCTTTGAAACTGCTGGAAGTATTTATCTTATTTGCTCGCTAAATAGACGTCCTAGCCTTATAATTGACTATGAATGTGTGCTCAATTCTTCCAATGAATGTTGCAAAAATAAAACTTGAAACTTGAGTTAAGGCAGCTGCCTGACAAAAGCTGACTGCTACAAGACTCGATGTAAGGAACAACTATGCCAAAGACATCTTTGAAACTGCTGGAAGTATTTATATTATTTGCTCGCTAAATAGACGTCCTAGCCTTATAATTGACTATGAATGTGTGCTCAATTCTTCCAATGAATGTCGCAAAATTAAAACTTGAAACTTGAGTTAAGGCAGCTGCCTGACAAAAGCTGACTGCTACAAGACTCGATGTAAGGAACATCTATGCCAAAGACATCTTTGAAACTGCTGGAAGTATTTATCTTATTTGCTCGCTAAATAGACGTCCTAGCCTTATAATTGACTATGAATGTGTGCTCAATTCTTCCAATGAATGTTGCAAAAATAAAACTTGAAACTTGAGTTAAGGCAGCTGCCTGACAAAAGCTGACTGCTACAAGACTCGATGTAAGGAACATCTATGCCAAAGACATCTTTGAAACTGCTGGAAGTATTTATCTTATTTGCTCGCTAAATAGACGTCCTAGCCTTATAATTGACTATGAATGTGTGCTCAATTCTTCCAATGAATGTTGCAAAAATAAAACTTGAAACTTGAGTTAAGGCAGCTGCCTGACAAAAGCTGACTGCTACAAGACTCGATGTAAGGAACATCTATGCCAAAGACATCTTTGAAACTGCTGGAAGTATTTATCTTATTTGCTCGCTAAATAGACGTCCTATCCTTATAATTGACTATGAATGTGTGCTCAATTCTTCCAATGAATGTTGCAAAAATAAAACTTGAAACTTGAGTTAAGGCAGCTGCCTGACAAAAGCTGACTGCTACAAGACTCGATGTAAGGAACATCTATGCCAAAGACATCTTTGAAACTGCTGGAAGTATTTATATTATTTGCTCGCTAAATAGACGTCCTAGCCTTATAATTGACTATGAATGTGTGCTCAATTCTTCCAATGAATGTCGCAAAAATAAAACTTGAAACTTGAGTTAAGGCAGCTGCCTGACAAAAGCTGACTGCTACAAGACTCGATGTAAGGAACATCTATGCCAAAGACATCTTTGAAACTGCTGGAAGTATTTATCTTATTTGCTCGCTAAATAGACGTCCTAGCCTTATAATTGACTATGAATGTGTGCTCAATTCTTCCAATGAATGTCGCAAAAATAAAACTTGAAACTTGAGTTAAGGCAGCTGCCTGACAAAAGCTGACTGCTACAAGACTCGATGTAAGGAACATCTATGCCAAAGACATCTTTGAAACTGCTGGAAGTATTTATCTTATTTGCTCGCTAAATAGACGTCCTAGCCTTATAATTGACTATGAATGTGTGCTCAATTCTTCCAATGAATGTCGCAAAAATAAAACTTGAAACTTGAGTTAAGGCAGCTGCCTGACAAAAGCTGACTGCTACAAGACTCGATGTAAGGAACATCTATGCCAAAGACATCTTTGAAACTGCTGGAAGTATTTATCTTATTTGCTCGCTAAATAGACGTCCTAGCCTTATAATTGACTATGAATATGTGCTCAATTCTTCCAATGAATGTTGCAAAAATAAAACTTGAAACTTGAGTTAAGG
Organism: Drosophila aldrichi; assembly: GCA_035045965.1. Lineage (NCBI taxonomy): Eukaryota > Metazoa > Arthropoda > Insecta > Diptera > Drosophilidae > Drosophila > Drosophila aldrichi. The sequence continues at coordinate 24,197 of JAWNOM010000533.1, forward strand.
CAGCTGCCTGACAAAAGCTGACTGCTACAAGACTCGATGTAAGGAACATCTATGCCAAAGACATTTTTGAAACTGCTGGAAGTATTTATCTTATTTGCTCGCTAAATAGACGTCCTAGCCTTATAATTGACTATGAATGTGTGCTCAATTCTTCCAATGAATGTTGCAAAAATAAAACTTGAAACTTGAGTTAAGGCAGCTGCCTGACAAAAGCTGACTGCTACAAGACTCGATGTAAGGAACATCTATGCCAAAGACATCTTTGAAACTGCTGGAAGTATTTATCTTATTTGCTCGCTAAATAGACGTCCTAGCCTTATAATTGACTATGAATGTGTGCTCAATTCTTCCAATGAATGTTGCAAAAATAAAACTTGAAACTTGAGTTAAGGCAGCTGCCTGACAAAAGCTGACTGCTACAAGACTCGATGTAAGGAACATCTATGCCAAAAACATCTTTGAAACTGCTGGAAGTATTTATCTTATTTGCTCGCTAAATAGACGTCCTAGCCTTATAATTGACTATGAATGTGTGCTCAATTCTTCCAATGAATGTTGCAAAAATAAAACTTGAAACTTGAGTTAAGGCAGCTGCCTGACAAACGCTGACTGCTACAAGACTCGATGTAAGGAACATCTATGCCAAAGACATCTTTGAAACTGCTGGAAGAATTTATCTTATTTGCTCGCTAAATAGACGTCCTAGCCTTATAATTGACTATGAATGTGTGCTCAATTCTTCCAATGAATGTTGCCAGGCGCGTATACAGGGAGGGGGGGGTTTCGGGGGTTCAAACCCCCCCCCCCCCGAAAAAAATTTCTGGCTACGCGCCTGCTCTATACCTTATACACTATTACAGGTCTGCAACTCTGGACTCACTTTAATTTTTGGGTCTGCAAGTCGGGTTTATTATTAATATTTTTTGTTTGGATTTTGTTAATTAATTTTTGGTTTCAACTAATTTTGCAGCTTGAGCTTAAATTTGACAGCTATCAGTAAACTATCATTTGCAACGCTACCAAGTCCTATGCATGGGGCAAACTGGCATACTCATCATAATCCCGGTCTAAGTTTGGGCAGACTAGACTAGAGGTCAGCTCTTGAATATCTGCTCGAAAGCTAGTTTCAGCAGAGCCTGCAACGTCAGGATGCAGAGCATGCCCAAATATACCTTCCAGTTCAGTTGTCCCAAGAAGGAGTTGTCGTCGGAGCTGGACGCCAGCATGTGGCGCATTGCATACGATTCTGGCTGAATGCGCAACAATCCTGGACCAGGCTCCGAGGGGGGCTGTGCGCTGCCCATGGGCAAGTCGACGCGCTCATCAACCCGATCGAAAGTCGAGGCGTTCCTGTGATTAATGTTCTGATCGATGCGCGACATGCGCGCGCGCTGGAAGTTGCGGAACTGAGGGCGCCGCGGGAACGCATTGCTCGACCGGCTCAGATACCGCAACACGTGGCTGCCCACCACGGACACCTTGCGCACCATTTGCGGGCGCTGCCGGACACGCTCGATACCCAGCGGCAGCAGCGAGAGCGGATGCTGCCTCAGCTGCACACCGTCCCCAACCTGGCTGTACTCCCGAATACTGCCCGTCGTCATCCTCGGGGCCAACAGGTCCTGCATGGCCAGTGGCGTCGTCGCCAGCATCATCGTGGCCATGAAGGCGCCCGGCACCTGGTCAGCCGCGCGTGAGTGGTATCCCAGTGGATTACCAATTGTCGCTTCTGTTCGGGACATGATAGTTCTGGTGCTGAAATTTCTACTGTACCGGAAATGTTTGTTTTCAATTCATTGAAATGTTCGAAAGTCTAATGAATAGACAGCATCGGGCTGCTAGGCCTTAGATCTCTTTTCGCATTTTCATAAAGAATTTACACTTTGTTACTATTAGGATTAATATAAATTGTTCTTAAAATTAAACTTTCATAGCACTTTCTCTCATTTATGATATTTTGATTTGTCTGCCCTAAATTTATTTAAAATGGGAAATTAATTATAATACTATTCGTTACATGTATTTAACAGGCAGTAGGGAGACCTAATAACATGTCTAACATTAATAATAGAATAATAATAATAGAACTCGAATTTGGTCACTTGTTAAAGAAAAAACCGAATATTAAAGTAAAGCCAAATTTTGTTTTTTTTTTCGGTTTTTGTATAATTTTTGTTAGTTATATTAAATATTCTTTATTGATATATAGCTCATCGGAAAGGTAATTCTTCAATCAACTATTTAGCATTTTCACTTTTTTTATCCCAGCGCGTCTGTCTGTCTGTCTGTCCGTATGTCTGAACACATCGATGTTAGAAACTAAAAAAGCTAGAGACTTGAAATTTAATTCCTCTTAGTATTTCCTCTTAGTATTACCTCTTCGTATTTCCTCTTAATATTTCCTCTTAGTATTTGCTCCAAGTATTTTTTTAATGCTTAGCACATACCACTTCACTTTACTGCTCTGCACGTCTGATCGATCCCACCAGTTCTGGACGACTGAAGAAATGCTGCAGCTGCTGCCCTTTATATAGGGCGACGTTCACTCAAAGCCTCAGTCGCTCTCAAATGCTAAGCCCTGTGCCAGGTAGATATCGTTGCAGTCGACCTTCAATAGAGCAATAAGAACACTCTCTGGTGCTGCTGAGCATTTCAGCTTCGTTTTACTCAACTAGAAATAGCAAATGAATACTGCTGCATAAATGCAGACAATTTAAATGATCTCTAGTTCTTCGTCACGCCTTGCTTTTGTCAGGCAGACATATAGAGAGACTGTTTGTGAGATAAACAGAGGACAGATATACAGACACACATACAATCAGATTTATAGGCAAATAAACACGCATAGTTAAATAGTAATACCTCATTATGCTGATCAAGAATATACATATATGCTTGATGGACTGAATTTTGATATGCTGTGATCTACCTCTCTTCATCTCCTTTTGTCTCTCTGTCTCACTCTCTCTCATACACACAGACTTTCCCAATCTCTCTATAGCTATACATATATCTCTATAACTCTCGCGCCCTTTCTTCAACCTTTCTCCATTTACTTTCACCCTCCTTCTCTCTCTCTCTCTCTTTCTCTCTCTCTCTCTCTCTCACTGCCTCCTTCTTTGAATCCTCCTCAGCATATCACCATAACCAATCACATTTTGCTTAATTTCTGCTTGCCCCAAAAGATGCATTGTTCAGGATCTTGGGGATGCACGCATCGCATCGGTATTGTACATTTATGCAAATGATATGCCAGCGCGAGTGCGTCAGTGTTAGTGAGCCAGTGTTTGCAACTGTGTGTGTGTGTGTGGCCAAACAACTTCATGGCCAAGCGCAAAAAACTCACATGCGGCAGCCAGTGGCACACATATGACGCAAGTTTAACACGATGCAGCCAAAATAACAAGTGAGCGACACACGCACACACACACACGCATGTAGAGAAACATGAAGAGATGCAACACACACACACCGAGTCGCGTTCATTTTGCGCCTTATCTGTGGCCGCAAGTGTTGCAAGTGCTCGCCGCAGCAACTGAAATTATGCTAATTTTTTGGCTTTTTTGTGGGGAAGAGTGCTCCAGCTGGCGCAGCGGTTGTTTTTGTTGCCACAGGACATTGAAATTTATAAGCAATGCGAGCTGGGAAATGGGGCGATGCGAGTAATGGCCAGCAGTTGGAGACGCGCCGCTGATAACGTGGCATTAATAACTGCCGCCCGGGCAACTCTCTTGGATGATTGAACATTTTGCAACGCGCATTTGCTTATCTAGGCAGTCACCTACACGAGTCTCCACTGTGCCACTTGCCCACTATTTGTTGCTCATTTGGGAGCTAAGCAAAATGTCAAGCTCTTGCTTGTCCTTCGGCTTCTGATAAACTCTTGACCGCCTTTCCACAGTGCATTCCCATTGGTCCAGCCTGCCTTTCCCTTTGGCTTTGCCTGACCCTTTCCCCTTGTCTTTTCCCTTTGCCCTTGCCTTTGCCTTTGCCTTGCTCTGGCCATTGCATATTCAACGTTTTGTTCGTGAAGCCTTTGAAAATTTCAAAACTTGTGCTGGTCAACTCTCCAGCGGCTACTTAGAGTACCGTCAAGTGTTGCATTTACACAAGAATTTTACTCTTTTTCTGTCCATCTCTATCTCCATCTCTTTCTCTTCTCTGCCTCAGCAGCATTCTGAGTGTTGCTGTGGGCAATATATGAATGTGTTGCCAAATTGAGCAATTGTTGTTGTAAATTTGTCCAGAAAATGAACAAAAAATAAGCAAGAAGGCTCTAGTCGAGACTGCCCGACTAGGAGATACCCTGAACCCTCCAAGATGATATTCCGCACTTCTTTTATGCACACATACATACGCATTAGCACCTGCTCTGCTAACTGCGCAGTAAGCAGCAATATTATAAGAATTTATTTGTTGAATAATTTCGTTAGTAGACGTGCAATCTTAATGAAATAATCATAATGTGTAAATTTATAATAAGTTCATCCAATTTAACTATGCGTGTCTGATTGCCCATAAATCTGTTTGTACGTGTGTCTGTATATCTGCCCTGTCTTTCTATCTCACAGACAGTCTCTCTATATGTCAGCCTGACAAAAGCAAGGGCTGACGAAGAGCTAGAGATCATTTAAGTTGTCTGCATGTATGCAGCAGTATTCATTTGCCATTTATAGTTGAGTAAAACGAAGCTGAAATGCTCAGCAGCAGCAGAGAGTGCTCGCATTGCTCACTTGAAGATCGACTGCAACGATATCTACCTGGCACCGGGCTCAGCATTTGAGAGCGACTGAGGCTTTGAGTGAACGTCGCCCTATATAAAGGGCAGCAGCTGCAGCATTTCTTCAGTCGTCCAGAACTGGAGAGGATCGAGCAGTCGTGCTGTGCAGTAAAGTGAAGTGGTATGTGCTAAGCATTGAATAAATACTTGGAGCAAATACTGAGAGGAAATACTAAGAGGTAATGCTAAGAGGTAATACTAAGAGGCAATACTAAGAGGAAATATTAAGAGGAAATACTAAGAGGAAATACTTAGAGGAAATACTAAGAGGAACTAAATTTCAAGTCTCTAGCTCTTTTCATTTCTGACATCGATGTGTTCAGACATACGGACAGACAGACGCACTGGGCTAAATTGATTTACCTCGTCGTTCTGATCAAGAATATATACATTTTATGGGGTCTTCCTTCTGCCCGTTACATACTTTTCACCAGACTATTATACCCTGATTTACCATTTTCAATGGGTTCAGGGTATAAAAATGCGAAAATAACTCGAACTAAAACTTAAGAAGATATAAATAATAATATAAATAAATAAATAGACTTTCGCGGCTTGGCACGCTCTGTATTGGTCTACATGCTTTAGCCTCATCTGGTATATGTTCCATAAAGTGGATATTACACAAAATTATTATATTCATTTAGCTTCCTCTAACGAATCTACAAGTTAGCTCAAGGTCAAGCCACACAAGCTGCATTTTAATAATATTCGAATATAATTACTTAATCATCCTCATATAAGATATTTAATAGCCATTAAAACTCGAAGCAACTCGGCTTTTTTTATGTTTACCCATTCGTCCTTGAAAAGTATTTGTACTACATATGTAGACTCTACACACACACACTCACACACATTTATGTATGTATATGTGTATTCATTTTGATAATTAAAGCCCTTTCCCAGCCAGCTCTAATCAGTCTTTGGAGAATTCTATAAATTTGTGAATGAGCAAATACATACATTCATACATTCATATACGTATATATATGGTGCACATATTTTTGTTTTATTTAAGCAGCAATTGCGAGAGCAAGTTAGGCGCCAGCTTGCAATTTGCCTGCGACTTGGACTTGGCCAAAAGCTAACAAACGGGCCGATGGCTACAATTAATTCGACTCGGTCAATGGGTGGCTGAGTGGAATGCATACACACACACACACACACACACGCATAGAGTGTCTGAGCTGTCGATTGTGCTATTTTGCCTGATTTGCTGATTTCACACACACACACACAGAGAGAGACGCTTTCCCACACACTCACACATATCTATAGAAACTCTCACGCACACCTCGATAAAAAACTTTTGTTTTGCATTACACTATGCTACAAAAGTGGCCGCAACTTTGCTCAGTTGTTGTGCTGTAACGCCCCGGTCCAAGTTTGGTTAATGAATGGCAGGCTTAATTATTTGGCCAAAGGGGACTCGTGTGTCCAGAGCAATGGAGCAATGGAGCCGTAACGCTGCCCACAATCAGCAGCCCCTCAGATGCCCCATTGTTATGTATATTGCTTGGGTTCACAGCAGCGCAGCTCCCGTCTGGCCTCGTCTGGGTTGCTTTTAATAATTGTTTATATCAGTCCGACTCAACTTTGTTTTTTTTTTTTTTTTTTTGCTTTTTTATTCCATTCCGTATTCCGCTTTTTCAGCATTGTTTAAATATTCCGAGCAAAGTTTCAATTGTTGTTGCTGCATATTTTATCCATTGATATTGTGCTGGCAATTGGCTGTTGATTTTCCGTTTTGTTTTCTCGCTGCCTTTTATAGGCTAATTCACATTGCATATTTAATTAAATGTTTTTATTTAAGTTCGGTTTTGTATTCATTTCCGATCAATTACGGTGGAAACGAAGCTACACGGAGCAAAGGCTTTGCCTGACTTCACTTGAGCTGCTGTTGGATGCTTAATTAAATGCAAAAGAAATATATATAGAGAGAGCTGATGTCTTAAACAATGTCCAATGCTTAAAGGCTTAAAAAATCTAGAAATTAAATTTCTAGTGACAGTGCAGAGGGAATAAATCATAATGAGGAAAAAACTAAAAATCTTACTTAAGGCATATGGGAGTAGAAAAGCCAAATAAATTAAAATTCAGATAGATAGATAATATCAGTAGGAGCTCAAAATAATCCTTATTTCAGATAATTCAACCTAATTCCAGCAGCTTCTCCAAGCCTTAAGACTGGTTAACAAGAGAAGAGCTCGAATAAAGAATTATCTATTTCACTAATTAGACTTTGGAAGACTTTAAAGTCTTGTTCAACTCTTTTACTCTAACAACTCAAATAGACTATAGAGCTTAACTAGACATAGGATCTGTTCTCAGTTTTTCCCTCCATTAATATAGCATTTTACAATAAAAATTTTGCTTACGACACGATCAAAGCTTGAAGCATCAAATGCTTACTGAAATTAAGTATACCATTTATTTCATTGTTTATTATTTTGAGCTGCTGACTGTTTCAAGCTGATTCACAATTTATTCAGCCATCTAGGAGCATGGGGCAGCACATATGTATGTAGTACCAGCAGCCCTCAGAGTGAACGCTTTGAACTCGTTCTCTTTTATTTGCAACCCCGTATGAAATATTTGCCCGATTGCCCGACACTTCATCAAGTTCACGCGTATAACAAATCGATACACCTGCGCGCTAAACACACCTGACAGAGCACACGCCTCACGCCTCTATCACCTCCTGCCCTTCGGCTGACGCCCACTTGGCCCACTTGGTAAAGCCAGACAATTTGGCAGCCAAAGCTGGCTACCTAAGCACCGAGCAAACCACCCAGCTGGGATTTCAATGCGTCAACGTCTCTGTCTGCATCGCTTGTCATGCATTTTACGCATGAGAAAATATTTTCAGTTAACAAGTCCGAGGGTTGAGCTAAAAAAAAAAAAAAAAAAAATAGAAAAAATGAGTAAAAAAAAAATAAAAACAAAAAAGAAACCAATGCAAATTGCACAAGGAAGTGCACATAAAAATAAATCGAAATAAGGCGAGCACAGTAACAAACGATGCACCATGCCAACAAGCAGCAGCGGCAGGCGCAGGAACGAAGGAACGAAGGAGCAGCGGCAGGATCCGGACAGGACAGCGGCTGGCAGCAGGGCACCGACATGGACTGGTCGGTCATTGCCGCTCGGTCTTGTTTATTGTGCGATATGATATGAATGACACGTGACTGAGAGACAGTCAGGAACAGGAACGGCTACGAGAGAAGGAGCAGCAGCAGGAGCTGCAGGAGCAGTCAGAGCAGCAAAAATTATGAAATTTAGCGCAAGCCGCAAAACAGCAGCTACAAAAAACCAACCAACAGCTACACATACACACACACATACACATACATACTCAGACAGACAAGCAGTTATATGACAGCTTTGCCATATCGCACCTGGTGCACACAAACCGATAGCACCCAGGCGGACTCAATGGCATGCCAAATGCACAGCTGCCAGCTGCAGGTTTGCAGCGCAAGTTTCGATTTCAATTGGAGTATTTATATGGGAAGAAAAAAAGGTATAAAAACATATGGAGACTTATGGAAGTTTTAGTAATGCTAAAAAAAAATACTTATATTCAATTAAAATCAATTGTGAGCTAATATTTCTCATTTATATTTATTAAAATTTTGTAATCGTTTTAGTTGAATTCTATAGTGATTTATTTCATTTTATAAACTATATATATGCATATATATATTTTTATATATTTAAATATACATATTTTGGTTTTTGTCATTTTGTAGAAATTTGTACACCAATTATAATTTAATTTTTGAGTAATTTTATAAGAATTTTATTCTATTTTCACTTAAATTGTTTAGTATTTTTATTTATTTTAATTTTAAATTTATTTTTTTAAATAATATTATTATTATTAATTTATTTTATTTTATTTTTATTTATTTATTTATTTTATTTTTATTTATTTATTTATTTATTTTTTTTAAAAGTGTTTTGAATCACAGTAATTGCAAATTCAATTGAATTTTACTTTCTATAATTATTAAATTATTTTTTATTATTTATTATTTTTAAAATATGTTAGTTTTTTTAGTATTAGTTTGTTAAGTATTTTTTTTATTTTATTTTATTTATTTATTTATTTTTTTATTAATATTATTCTTATATTTTTTGTATGTATAGTAATTCGAATCACAATAATTACAAATTTATTTGAATTTTAAAATTCATGATTATTATTATATTTATTTATGGATTAGTATTTATTATTTTTTAAATTTTATTTATCTTAATGACTGCTTGAATTAATAGTAGGAAACATATGTTTTATTTTATTTCAACTATAAGTATATTTATAATACATATAATAAATTTATAAAAAAAAAAACAATAAATAACTTCAATTTTAATATAATATTTTCATTTATGTATATACATTTGCATATATTTAATTCTTATTAATTGTAATTCATTTTATAATTTTCATTTATTACAGATTTAATTTATACACATTTTGCATTTATTTAATGCTTATTTATTGTACTTCATATTATTATACTTAATTTATTACAGATTTCTTACATTTCCTTTAGGGTAACTTAGGCTTTATATGTATGTGTGTTTGTGTCTGTGTGTGCGTGTGTGTGTGCGCTGATACATGTGACGGCCAATGCGCTTAGAACTTTCATTTCGTTTGGCGCAAATTGCTTAACCACAATGCATTTGTGTTTGTGTGTGTGTGCTTGTGTGTGTGTATTCTCAGCGACAACGCATATACGGCAGCAGCACACACACACACATAGAGAGAGCGGTTGCACTCGCATATTGTGGCATTAGCAACGTCAGCCTTGTGACGCTTCTTTCTCTCCTTCCGTCCGACACTTTACAACACTTGCAAGGTGTCGCCAGCAGCTGTTGCTTAACGCAACCGCCAACGGCTTAACGCTTTGCTGCGCTTTTTTCTTATGCTATCCCATGTTTTCATCTTTACACACATCACACACACTCACACACACACACACACATGTATCAGTCATTTGCAGTTGCTAGGCAGGCGGCGCTGCGTTAGCAGCCGCAAGTCGTTGGTTGGATGGTTCGGCTGTGGTTTGGCTTTCATTCATGCCACACAAATTAGTAGCTATGTAAATACAGATGATTCAGCAACAGCAGCTGGCAAAATTTTAGATGAGCACAGATCGACATTAAATAGAGATAAATCACACTCTGACTTCTAAGCCTTGAAGGTAAGAATTAAGAGTTAATTAATTCTATTAATTATTCCGTGACAATATAAATAAAATTACAATAAATATGTACAGTTAAATTTCAAGTATCTAAAATGAAACATGCATTTGCATTTGCTGCAAACTCAATTTGATTTTATTTAAATTACCAACTGCCATCAAGCAGACATATAAATCATTTGTAGGCATCACATTTGTCTGCTACCTCGAGACGCGTTTTAAGCTGAGCTGTAAGCTTTTATGCTGCTGTGTGCCTAAGAGGCGTCTAATCTGAGCAGTCTATAGACAGCTTACGTATTTGTATGCATGTGTGTATGTATGTATGGCATATTTAAGCTGAAAATGAATTCTATCTGAAGCATTCGTAATCGAAAAGCAGCTCAAAACGGATTTTTATTTTTATTTTTTTATGTCAAGCAAATATTTGAATGGAACGCAAATGTGGGAGGGGAGCCAAAAGACAGTTTCAGAAATTTAAGGCCAGTTAGTTAACTAAATACTTGAGCATTTTCCACTGCAGCCCAGTTGTTTGCTATTTACTGACCAATTTACACAGACTCTCTCGCTCTCTCTCTCTCTCACTTCTTCGCTCTCTCTCTCTCTGTCGCACGCAGTGTCTGCTGTGAAGGGTGCTTGAGACATGTTTTGTTGTCACTTTTGTTTGTCTGTTGACTCAGCTGAGTCGAGTGCCTGCTGCCTGTTTTGAGGTGATATTAAATTTATGTCCACAGACACATTTATAACGCATACGCCACGGGGTCCCAGGGCAAGCAAGTTGATTAAATTTAAACTTTCCACAATTTTGTGGATACACTTTGTCCACACTCTGCACAAATACCCTTGACAAATATTTTAGTCTTTTGTTGCAGCTACGGAAACACGCACAAGTGCATCCACACACACACACACACGCACACACATTAAATTACTATTGTCTGCTTGCCTCGGGCAGCTGCATGGTCTTTTACCTATGTCCTGTGTCTGTTCAATTGACAAAGTCGCACAATTGCCAGCCTGCTGCAGGGTAATTGTAATTAATTGACACAAAATTATTATCTCAGCCAAGTCGAGGCATGGCGTAGGCCCTGGCCATGAGCATGTTTTGGTTATACTCATTGAAATTAATGCCAGGCCAAATTCGAAAGACAAATAAGATGATGATTAATGGCAAAATATATGCGACTCGAGCTGAGCACTGAAACAGCTCGGTTCGCCTTTAATTAGAGTCTTTAGCCTGTAAAGTGAGCCAATTAAAATTCTGTTTTTCTACGCTGCCCAGTGAAGACTCTCAACTAACACTCAATGAGATAAGTTGGCCTATTGATGGCTAATTATATTTATTAACTGCTTATTTAATTGAATTATCATTAGTTAAACATTTTTCAGTTAATCACAGCGCTCTTACTTTCTCTCTCTCTTTCGTGTATGAGTAAAACGGAAATGAATTTCAGCGCTACTTCCGCTTGACCCAATTGATACACACACACACACACACACACACACACACACACACTTATAAATATATATTTATGTGGGTGTTTGTGTGTTTAGCGGTCTTTGTGTTTGTGTCTTGTATTTATTTACTAGAATTAAAGCCAAGTTTGCGTGCTGTGCGGTTTGATGTGGCAAGACGGCTGAAGCTGTAGTTAAATAATTAGCAAAAGGATTTCTTTTGAATGAATATTAAAAATAAAAAATAAGTGCAACAGTATGGTTGAAAAAGCTGATTCATATATTGATAGAAAGCTAAGCAGAAATAATCTTTAATAATCTTTAAGCTTTTATATGGAGTATATTCTGAGCTCAAAGCTAACTTCAATTCCTTATTTATTTATATAAAATTACATAAAATTACTGATAAGATAAATAAAAGCACTGATTCCCTCGCACTTATGTTAAACCCTAAAAAATCGATTTTCATTTTATAAAAATATTATATTGGGAAAGAGTGTTTTCGTATTTGTAATGAAACTTCAAATCATATTTTTTAATATTTAAATTTTTAAATAGAAAAGGATAATAGGACACATTATGTCTTAAATTATAAAAATGTAAAACACAACACTTTTGTATACAGTAAATAAAATTAAAAAAATAAAGTGTCCCATATAAAAAATAAAATAAAATAAAATAAAATAAATAAAATAAATAAAATAAATAAAATAAATAAAATAAATAAAATAAATAAAATAAATAAAATAAATAAAATAAATAAAATAAATAAAATAAATAAAATTAAAAAAATAAATAAAATAAATAAAATTAAAAAAATAAAAAATAAAATAAATAAAATAAATAAAATAAATAAAATAAGCAAAATAAATAAAATAAATAAAGTACTGATGAGGCTATCAGCTTCAACTGCTTTCATTACTGTAGAATTATTTTAATATCTTTAAACAAAGTTTTTAAAAAGTGTTTCAATTTGAAAAACAACTGATTTCAATATCTCAAATTGCTGTTGAGCTGCACAAATTTTAGCTGGCTTTCTGATAAATTGAAACCATAATTTGCAGCTGACTCTGCAGCAATTATGTGCCTCATGTCGAATCCGAATACTTACAGCAATCTCAGCAAGCCACTTGGTCGGGCCCCTTTTTGTAGTTTTGTTAATCATGTGACAGTTTGCTTTTTTTTTTACGTATTTTGCACAATAGTTAATTTCTAACGTACCCAGTCAAGAATTAAAACAGAAAATTATGCAGAAGAGAATGGGGGACGAGAGGCAACGTAATTTGAAGGAGCTTGTCCACACAATGCTGTTCATGCTAAGTCGCCAGGAGTTCCACGTGCATCAGATCAAATCGGAGCAGCAGCGGCTCATCAAATCGATTCACAAGTCGGCGCCTGATGAGCGCAAAGTGGAGCACCTGAAGCTCATACGGGAATACCAACTGTTATTGGCCGAGAGTACGTGGTATCTGAAAAAGCAACAGAGGAAGCTCAAGAAGTATCTAGAAGTTAACCCCCATCTCAAAGGGTTGGAACTGTACCAGCAAGCAGTGAATGCCCTCAAGGATATGCGCATCCCAACCAAGTAACTGTAAAAAGTCAGAGTCTGTTTTTTTGTAGTATGTCCAGAATGAACCAAATTTTGTTAAAGTGGAATTTGTAGTTAGCCTGAGTGGGGCATCGTAATAAAGACGCAATAGTTTGTAACGCCGTAATATCAATAGATACATCAAAGAGCAGGTGTAACTCCTCTTGCTCTAGATAAAGATTGAATAACTTCGTGTTATTTATTTTCCTCAATTTATTTGCTATACCTCGATAAATTCTCCGAGCAGCCAATGCTACCTTTGCATATTTGCTTACTTTACAGGGTATCGGCTAACCGCTTGGCAAAGTAATTTCGACTTAGCCACAAGTTACGCTGGCCAGCATAGAAAACTGGCAGCAGAACGTAAGAGCTGAAGAAAGAAAGTTTCGAACAAGCCGCGGCGCCGCAGAAATTAAAATAAAGTGCCAAGAAAGTAAAAGGCGGGCCACATTCGTGTTGGCCATCTTGAAGTTGGCCAGCAGCACAGCCAAAGCTCGGCCAACTCGCAACTTCCGTTCTTCGGTGCAACTTTTACCTCTTTACTGTTTCACTGTTTGCAAGTGCGTAAATGGGCCTTCGCTCTCGCCCACCTGCACCTGCCCTCTGCACTTTTCATAATTTTTTTGTAACTCATTTTGCACTCGAGCAACACAACAACTGACGCGAACACTACAGCATTTCACCTTTTGACGCTTGTTCCTCGAATCGGACAAAGGCGAGTGCAAAGTTCTGCCTGGCCCGAAAGTCGCCCAAAAGTTGCGAGCTCCTTCATACACCAGAAGGACATTTGCTGCTATTCGGGTTAAGAGTCAAATTATGCAATTTACGCTGACTGAAGAAATAAACCATGTCCGGCAACCGCGAAAACGAACTTACGGCTCTACGCTAAGTGGATTACGAAAGTTAAGAAACACAGCCTGAGCTGAGCTAGCCACAAAGCCTCCATGCATTTGCTATTAGTGTATAGTGTATATATGCCAAATATACATATACATATACATATACATTGAGTATACATTCAAATATTATTAGGCTCTCAAGCCGAAGGTCTCATTATTACTAGACGAAACTCAGAGTGCAAACGTTTGCATTGGTTTTTTGAAAAAATTGGTTTGAGATCGTACAGTTATTTCATAGTTGAGCAAAGAAGTTCATTGTGTTTGTATTAGAGTGTCTGCGAGGGTTTTCCTAGCTTAATATATGAATAGGGTACACGAATTTAGTGTGGAGACCGTTTACATTCACAAACGTCAATCGCATCTCTCCCTAAATGATGCTCACTTAGAGGCGTCACACGAAAAGTCCAACTCAACTCAAGACGCTTCGCTTCTCATAAAACAAAAACGAAAAGAACCGAAGAGTCTTGCTCAGAGCGAGATTTTCTCGATAGACTTCGCAAACAGAGCGTGAACAATCAAACGTTCTACTATTATGTGACAGCTATAATAATACTTAATCATAAATATGAATTTGATGCTCAGCATATTCATGCTTATAACAATGCATTTACATTTGCTGCTGCAGCTCAATCAATTCTATATTCAGGTATATTAAAGGCATTAAATATAAATATAAATATAAATATAAACATAAATATAAATATAAATATAAATATAAATATAAATATAAATATAAATATAAATATAAATATAAATATAAATATAAATATAAATATAAATATAAATATAAATATAAATATAAATATAAATATAAATATAAATATAAATATAAATATAAATATAAATATAAATATAAATATAAATATAAATATAAATATAAATATAAATATAAATATGTATAAATATGTATTTATGTGTACATTACATAAATATTATAGGCATACATATGTCATATTATAATTCGCTTATTCATAAATATAAATCTGTTCCATAGTAAAGGCTTATTTATTCTATTAACTCTTGTAACTATTAACAATGTATTCACAATTTTCTGTTGCAGTATAACAATGTAAACAAGGAATGAAATGTATTTTAAAGTACATACATACAACATAAATATTAGGCATATGTATGTCAAATGCATTTTGCATATTCATAAATATAAATCTGATCTTCGGCAAATACTAACTAGTTCCATTATCTTGCTTATCAATCTTATAACAATGCATTCACATTTCTATTTTAAAATACAGCAGGTATTTAGGGTATATAGGGTAATAGCGTAACATAAATATCATCACGCATATACATATATATCAAACGTATTTTGCATATACAAAAATATCAAATTGATGCTCAGCAAATTCTAGCTTACCTGCTTATAACTCACATTTCCTGCTGCAGTTTAATAATTCTTAATACTAATACAAAAACAATTCGCAGATCTCATTTTTACAATTCAACATCAACAATCTACGCTCAGCGCATTGATGCGCTCGATGAGCACAGCTTTGGTTGCGGTTTTGGCCAGCTTTACGTCGAAATGCTTATCGAGTATGTAGCGCAGCTGCTGGGCAGTGCAGGCGCTCAGCCGCTTATCTTTGATCAGCAGCTCCACGAACTCGTAGCTGCACAGCTGCTCCTCCTCAATTTTGGCCACTTTTGGCGCACTGGCCTCGTTGGCGTTGGACTTGGCTGCACGCTTTTTGGCAGGCTCGACTTCGGGCTCAAACAATGTCGCGTAGGTGGGCAGCAGCTTCTCGATGCGCTTGTCCTGCATCGCCGGATCGGGCAGCTGGCTGAGACCGTCGTCCTCGGTCTTGAAATCCAAGGCCAGAGCCAGCAGATTGGACTGCAGCACCTCCAGATTGGGGTCGTTGATAAGATTAGGCTGGTAGTCGACGCTCAGCTTGCGGATCACCTTCTGGAAGAAGTCGACGCCCTCGTCCGTTGCCGTGTTGGCCGTGCTGTTCCAGTCGCACATGTCGATGTGCCGTATATGCTTGGCCTCGGGCAAGTAGACGATCTTGAAGCCATCGCCCGACAGCAGCGAGCGATAGTTCTTGTCGTCCGGCTGGGCTGCCTCGACGGGCACCAGCGCCACGTAGCGCGGCACTGACTTGCGCTTGCACATGAACAGACAAATCGCAATCTTCTCGCGCTCCAAGCAGCGCTGCCAGAGCGCGCGGAAAAGTCGCTTGGAGCCAATGATCTTCTGATCGTCCGGGTACATAAAGCTGCACGGCTTGCTGTAATAATTGGCAGGCAGGCTGGAGCGATGCTTGAAGCCCAGCAGCATCATGCCAGGCGGATGCAAATTGCGCACGCGATTCAGTTGCTCCGTGGACACACGAAGCGTCTCGTCGCCTATCTTACACTCGTACCAGCCGCCCGTCATCTTGATCTGATACTCGTGCGTTATCTCCTGTGTCTCCTCATCCTGCTGCCGCACCATGATCTGCCGCCGCTTGCGCACGACGCTATTGTCGCGCCGCATGATGTGCACCTTCTGTGGATAGGCGCGCCGCTGGAAGTAATTGTAGTACTGCACCGACAGCTCCAGATTGGGGCCCAGCGAGAGCGTAAAGTGACCCAGACAGCGACGCAGAAAGTCTTGCCTCAGTTTGCGATCCTCCAGAATCTCGCGCTGCAGCTGCGCGTCCGGCACGCGAAAGGAGTCTATTTCGATGGCTAAAAGAAATGAAAGCAACATTAGCAAGGCCATTTATAGATTTAAAAATAAATTCAGACACACAAACCTATCCTTTCCAAGCATGTCCTTACCCTAAATTGCATCTTATTTATTATTTAAAAATACTTTTTGTTCAACAACAGCCATCCGCATTTCGACTCAACACTTCTCCAACCCTCATAGAGATTCGTACAAAACAAAAAGAATTTGTTGCTATCTGCTAAATTGTTAATAGCGTAAATTCAATGAAATTCGGTAACCAACAGGAGGAGATTAACTCAAGCTATGGGGCAAATAGCATGGGAAGCAGCTGAAAGATATCGTTTGTTCGTTGGTGCATAGATCCCTCCGTCTCTTGGACGGTCCATGCGTCTGTTTTTGTTAATCTGCTCATTCAACTCTCCATTCGCTAGTTGGTTAATCTATCTATTTATCCCTCCTCCAATCCATGTCCGTGCCTACATCGAGGATAGTATCAATACCTACTTATATGCTATATAGACTTCATTTCTGAAGTCTTTGCTCTCCCTCAGAGCACATTTCGTCAGTCTGTTCATCTGCCTTTCTGTCCACGTTCGGTTCATGCATCTAAGACTAAAAGTTTGCTTTAAAAGAGCATAAGTTCTTGATTATCCATACCGCTCCCTATTTCTGCCTCTACCCATTATTAGCTGATGGAGTATAAACAGTAATTTTGTGAGCAAATTCAAAAGCGCAACCCAATAATACTTCAGTTGAATGCGGGTGAAACATTTGCTCTGTTTGCTCTGCGACATTTTGAAACCTTTCTGGCTATAGCAGCACGCCAGCAAGGGGAACAAATGTCGCATAAATAGCGAGTTTAATATTATTACGACCTACCTCTCGACAGCGTTATGAACTCCTTGTAGAAGGGCTCGTAGTCAAAGTCATCGATCATGGGAATCACTTGGAACTCGAACTCTTTGCCCTCTAGATCGCTGGCCTTTTGTAGTGCCGTTTGAAACTCAGGGCTGGAGGGTGGGTGCGGTTCTTCTACGTCCGTAATGTATACGATCTTGGCATTGTTTAGCTTCTTTCCGCACTTCTCCAGCATCTCGATGCACAGACGAATCATCTGCGCAAAGCTGCCCCGGCCGTCGGGCTCGGCCAGGCCGTACTCCTTGGGGAATAGTTCTTCGGCATTCTGCATAAAGTCCATGAAGTGCTCCACTATGGCCTTTGTCAACTGGCGCAGCGGCAGAAAGATGGCGCAGTTCGCCGATACCGTTATGTTCTCCAGGCACTGCACCTCCTGCGGCGGTGGGCTGTGCTTGGTATTGGCGAAGACGAGGCCCATTAGATCCTTGCCGTTCACCAGCATGCCGGAGATAAAGGCACCGCGTATTAGCCTAAGCGCGTCCATGAAGCGCTCTGTCTATAAAGTTTATGTCTGTAATACAAATTTCTTTCTGTGTATTGCCGTTTACCTCCAGATTCGCGTCTACGACAAAAAGTATTGCTTCGCGTCCATGGAAATCGCGCTTCATTGCAATCTCATCCTCGGAGTCGGTCAGCTCCACATCCTGATCGGGGTCCCAAGTGGTCATTTTGAATTTTAATTTGTTCCTCAACTGCTATAGCGCGAATTTCACAATGAAATAAATGAAAGGACGCCGGCTGCTAATACTGTGTGACCGTTTACCAGCTGTATAAGAAGAAACACTGTTAAAAATTTGCAAAATAACAGGCTAATGGTGCCATTTGAGTAACATTAAAATTCTCAATAGAAAGCGCTATGAACGCTGCTCGGAATTTAGCGTCATCTATATGTTAAACTCGTTTCACACTGTTAATAATAACAGCAGCTTAACAGTGGTGCGTCAAGTGAAGATAGCTGTGCTCCAAATTGCGCACAGCCGTTAGGTTGGCTGCGCTTTAGGCAATCAAGAAGTTGGCTGTGGCGCGAAATTTGAAATAATTAACATTTGATACTTATAAATTTAATTTTGAGCTTATTTTACTCTACATACTTTATTTGTTAGAACACCATATTTACATATTTAAGATTTATATTCTTATAAGACAGTAGAGAACCACCAACATTAATAAACCATATGAAACATTTACTGTACTAGCTGCAGACTTCTGCTTCTTCACGGTTTTGGAAAGCAGAAACACTTGAGCTGGGGCATTCTGAACTGGCTGTGCAGGTTGCGCTATGGGAGCAGTTGCATAGGCAAAAGTTATAGAAGGATGCGGATTTGCAGTTGCAGTAGCAGAGGGAGCAGGAGCGGGAGCAGGAACTGCAGCAGGAGCAGGAACTGCGGGAACTGGAACTGGAACTGGGTTAGGATGCCCCAGGCTGGTAACGGTAAGGGTTCCATTTAAATGCGTGGCATTAGCAACTGGAACGGCGGCTGCCACCACATGAGTGGCAACTGGCGCCGCAGCAGGAAGTACCGGATATACGGCTGCAGCTGGGGCTGGGGCAACGTGCATAGGTTTTGGTGGACAGACCAGGTGAACCGTTTCAGTGTAGTGGTGGGGATGGCCAGGAACGGGCTCCTTGATCGTCTGTTTGTAGCAGCCATTGGCATCGGGCACGCCGTTCACCACCACCTGAGCAACGGGTGCAGCGGCTGGAGCAGCTGCTTTCGGTGAGCCCGGTGCTTTGGCCACCGCATGGCCAATGGCAGCGCCCGCCAAGACGCCGCCGAGCATACCCATGCCTGCGAGGAGAGAGGCATCTTTAGCTATGAATTGAAGCAGAGATCAACAATTCCTTACCAAAGGCGCGCTTCCGTCCACGCACTGGATACGCCTGGCTGCCCACGAGGAGCAGCACTCCCAGCAATAAAACTTTTGTTAGCTGAGCTCTGAACATCTTAAAATTCTTTCTTTAGCTTCGCACACGGCAGTTGGTTAAGTTCTGAGTTGAGATCACGCTGAGTCAACTGCGACAACTCGGAATGTTGTTTTGGACTCGATCAAATATTTGCACAGTTGTTTTCTTTAGCATCACGAAAATGTGACTTAATTTTAGATGCCACGCCTCGACTGCACGCTCATTAGCTTTTCGTCTGTGATCAAAGCAGAACGCAAAAGCTAAAATATTTCAGCCCATGAAACTTTTAACCATTCTTCACGCTGATAGGGAAACAGTCTAAACGGCTTAATTTTGGCTTACATTTATAAAAACATCAATAAGGGAATATATTGCAAAAATATGCAGCGGTAAAACGAAAAATTAGCAATAGAGATTTATAGGTATTCAAAATTACGAAATGATATAACTTTTAAATCTTTGCATAGATCAAGATTTCTAAATTTATAATTTGTTTATAATATGCTTAGGTCTATCAGCGGAAGAAGCCAGCAGTGATTCTGTTAACTCTAAAATAGGGAAAGATATTTGATTTTGTATTAAAATTTAGATATACCCTATATACATATGAAGCTGGTCATAGGTTAGACGCATCCGTTTATATTTTATCTTTCTCTGCGAACTGAATTACTTAATATTGTTCAAGTTCAAAGTTTCAATTTATAATATATCTATAGCAGCTGACTACCTTATTAATAAGGGTATATGATTTGTATATCGCAAGTTACTGAATTCGATAGTCATACAAACAGACGGACGGACAGTAGATAGATATTATCAATACTTTCATGTAAATTTCATTTACTATGTACATAATATACAAAGAAAAAATATATATATATATTTTAAAACATATGAATAATAAAAATTATGTAAAAATAAAAACTATTCGAAAATATTTTAACAATTTAATACAGTATTTTTTCATTTTTTTTTTTATTTATAGTTTCCTATTGTTTAAAATTTGCTATTTTAAATTAAACAAATTAGTGTTTGGGAAGTAGTTTTAAATGTTGATGAAATTAAATTCTTATATGTATGTTATTTAAATTATATTATATTTAAAATTTAAAATTATTATAAAATACTCGTTTTCTACTCTTAAATAAGGTAATTGTAGTTGGTACTCTATATAAAAGAAATATTTATTTTTTTAATTCGTATAAATATAAAATGCTTTTGCTTAACGAATTATGAAAACGTCCAATAATTCCTTATATAAGTCTCTCTTCCTAAGTCAACTATAGCTACTACTACCATTGCTACTACTACCATTGCTACTTCTGCTAATAGTACTACTATTGTACAACTACCACTACAATAGTGCTACTACTATACTACTTATACTACTACTACTTCTGTTACTTTTACTATTGCTACTACTACTTCTACTACTTTTACTATTGCTACTACTACTTCTACTACTTTTACTATTGCTACTACCACTACTTCTACTACTCTTACTATTGCTACTACTTCTTTCTACTACTTTTACTGTTGCTACTATTGCTACTACCACCACTTTTATTATTGCTACTACTACTACTTCCACTACTACTATTTCTATTACTACTACTACTAGTGCTACTACTTCTACTACTACTACTACTTTTACTATTGCTACTACTAATACTATGTGAACTCTTCATTCCCAGCGATTCCATGCGATCTTTTTGGAAATACCGAACTACTTTCACGCCCCAAATTAAGTGTCTTCCGACTGTACGACTATCGAAAATTCGTAAGTCAAAAGAAAGGCCAGTGAATTGGGCATGCAAAGGGCCAGATGCATGGTACGTGCAGACATCGCATATGTGGCAGAGGAGCTGAGTTAAGTGTGATTTGAGCCAACCGAAATAACCAAAATGGGGAAAAAACTTTAATTATTTAATGAGAGCAAGTCGCACTGCTGCTGTCCCGCTCGCACCCATTGGTCAAGAGCTTTTAAAGTAGTCCGTATTTCTTTTTTGTTTGGGCATCATGGCTGTCGAGACAGCAGCCGCAGCAGCAGCAGCTGCCACATTGCATATGGCACGTGAGGTATTCCATTTAATTTTGATAATTTTGTGGCCGAAAAAAGGACACGCAAGTCGGTTTGGGTTGAGCCAGAGCCAGAAATTGAAATTGGGCTTAAAGCAGCATGGCTTTGACTAATGGGAAACGGGGCGTTAGAGCGCATAATTCGACTGGCCAAAGGCTAGAGCAAAGTGCCCCATCATCGGGCCGAGGGAAAAGCTCGAGTCATTTGTATCGCGGGATTTGCTTGGCGCGCCTTTAATTTGCTTAATAAATATTTGTTCAGCCATCGAGTAGGTGTAGCTGGCCAGGACTCGGCCCGTATTCTGGCTGGGACAATTGTCAATTGCAGAGCGCTAATCCCAGCTTGCCAGAGGGTTGTGCGCTGCTCTTCAGCTCGCACCGAGTTGCGGGCCATAAATCATTCGTAACGCCGAGCGATGACGACGAAGATGTCAGGCGCAGGATGCGGCAGGGCAAGGGCAAGGGGCGCAAGGCGTTGCAGCAGCTTTGCTCTTGATGGACATTCAGGCCTGGCGGCCAAACAGTGTGTCTCACACACCCACCCACACACACACACACACACACACAATAGACACTTGGCTGCCTGCAAGGATAATGACGCGCAAATCGAGCCCCATCAGCAGTCGCTGTCGCTGTCGCTGTCTCTGCTTTGTTTCATGTTGTTGTTGTTGTTGTTGTTGTTGTTGCTGCTGTTGGCTTTGCTTTTAGTTGCCTCGATTATCCTTAATGCGACTCACTTTGTTAGAAACGTCAGTCGGCCTGCAAGCGCCATTATCATCACATTGTGCCTGGCCGAAAAGAACAAGAAGCTGACAGAAAACACAAGAAAAAAAAACACAACATCGGAAAAATGTTGAAAATGTGCAGACACGCCGGCAGCAACCGCCCCCCCACGCTCATCTGCAGCTCGTTGTAGTCCCAGTGAAATGTGTCCAGAAATGCACGAAAATAAAGATAAAACATGACAGGCAGTTCACATTCAGTCATTTATAATAAGCCAAATATGACCGCGACCGCGACCGCATGTGGTTGCGGCTCTACTTGATTCCTATAGCTGTCCTACTCTCACTCGCTGATTCTCCCACTCCCTTTCTCTCTCTTTCTCTGTCTAGCTATCGCTTCAAGTTAATCAAACGCCCAGCCTCAAGTAAAATTCTCTCTCTAGAGTAAATGTTATATGATTTTTTTAGGTTTGCTTTCAATGGCCAAGAATTAACTCAAGTTGACTTGGCTAAGATGTCTTTGGTTAAAGAGCATTGATTTTATTCATATGTTAAAGTGAGTATATAAAGCTAAATTTATTTTAATTTAATCTTGACGATTTGTCTTGACTATTATTGAAAAGTTTTATTTTTATTAGTTTAAATAAAAAAAAAAAACAATAAAATAATAATAATAATTAACAATAATAATAAATAAATATTTATTTTAGGCTAAAGCTGCGCTTTGAAATGTAGATCTATAAAAAAAAAAAAAAAACTAAATAAAAAATAAACATATTAGATATTTGTCATTTAAATTTCATATAAACCATAAATTATATAACTTTAAATAACATATATATAATTATAAATATGCCATAAATCTTATGCACTCACAATCTTACTGATGTCTAATATTAAAAAACATTTAAAAAATCTGTAAATCAACTAAATATATTTATAGTTTCGATTGAAGGTTGCTGCTCATATGTACATAGATGCTAATGATGCATTGCAGAGAGCTCTTTGTGGCAATACATCAGTGGCTAAGCGAGAATTGAGAATTTTAGCAGACAATTTGGCAAGCTGTCAGCGCCACTCACTGCCAAGGGGCCAGGGGCCAGGGAAGGGGGCGTGGCTGCACTGGGATAGAACAGAGCACAGACAGCGGCGGCTGAGAAGGCGCAGCTAATGACTGTCTACAAGCGCTGGCAAGCAAAGACATCAATCAAATTGAATTGAATCAACCCCGCACAGTCAGCGAGGGGGGTGCAGGGATGAACGGGAGTCATTCGGTGTCATTCGGCTGCTGCTGCTGCTGCTTAAGCAAATAAACAAAACTTATAAACTCATTCAAATCATATTTAAAAATCATCGAGCAGCAGGCGCAACAGCTGGCCCATTCATGAATTATTTGTTTGCAGCTTATCAAACGTGACCAAAATGGACAAAAAGTTAATAATACAAAAAAAAAGAAGAAGAAGAAGAAGAAGGTGTGAGAGAAGCGCAGAGTGGCAAAGGGCGTGCCAGCTGGCCGACAAGCGCACCGGACAACAGCTGGCCGAGGGGTCCGAGCCAGTGTGAAAAATCAGCAAAAAACTGTGATAGCAGCTACGCTTTGAATACCACTGAGTGTCGACTTATGAGTGCGAAGAGAAAAAAAAACTAGGCCCTCTCTGGCCACTGTACCAGCCCCCAGTGTTCCTGCCACAGCTCCAACTCAAGGCTGTTATTATCTTTTGCCTGACCGCAAGACGTGTCAACGCAACGTTGCGTATACGCGACGTTGGCCCCAGCTGCACAACAGACACACACCCATGCACACACTCACACACACACACACTCACATATTTAATCATACATCTAGACCACATATAAATCATTGGGCTAGAAAAAGTTTTCGGTGCTGCTGCGGACAGCGCCTCGCATAAGTTGACTTGCATCCACAAAATATTTTGGCCATCTTTTTGGCAAGCGGCTTACAAATTTCATCGTAATATATTCCAAGCGGCTTATTGACCAGGCATAACCCGGCATAGGTAACTAAGCACTAAAAAACCCGTCACGCCCAGTCGCCCTTCGAACACCCCTCTGGCTAGAATGTGTTGCGGTCAGGCTGTTGTCTGAGTCTGGCAGCGTCTTCGCTTAGTTGTGGTTATCATCAGAGCATTTGTTGTGGGCTTAAAGCGATAGATTTTCAGTCCGAACTATAAATGACATTGGCTTACAGGTTAAGCAGCGCGCAGTTTATGGCACCACTAATTGTAAATTTCATAAGGTGAAGATCATTTTGAGAATATCATTTATCTATTAGACAAGGTGTTATTGTGATATTTAAAATCTGAAATAATCAAGAAAAAGCTGATTATATATTATTTGAAATTATTATCAAATTTACTATTTATATTTACTATTTACTTATTATATACATATATGTATAGATGTATATTATTAAGACCATCCTAAAATGTTATAATATAAAATTATAATACAATATTTAATATATCATTATTTTAAAATATTATATCAATATTCTACGATATTATTATATTATACTAATATATAATATATACTATACTAATTTATTATATAATAATATCGTAGAATATTAATATAATATTTTATATAATTAAAATTAATGTAAGCTTCATATTTATTTTTAATAACTTAGTCACTTTTTATTATTATGTGCTATTTTATATTTTTTTATTTAATAAATATGTTTCAGTAATGGAAAATTATATTATCGTTTATTTCTTTATTTATTTTTCATTTTTATTATTTATTTGTTTTATTTAATTTTCAATTTTTGATTATTTAATTGACTTTTGATTTTATGGCTTTTAATTAGTTATATTTATTTAGTAAAATGTTAAATAACTTAATATAAAATAATTAATGTATATTTTAAAATATTTTAATAATGAATATACGTCTTTATAATATAACAAACATTTTATTTATATTTTTAATTTTAAATTTTTAATATTTTTCTTTATTCTTATTATTTATTTATTTTTTTTTTTTTCTAAACTTGTGCTTATTTTGGTATGACCATAATAACAGATCGAAGCCTTAAACACGTTTAGCTTTGCAATATTTGTAATGTCTTAAGGCTATTTCTTAAAAATGCTCAAAGACTTAAATATGTTTATCATAAAAAGTGAATAGATAAAAGCAATAAACTGAATTTTGCATTTAAATCATATCGAATTTCTTCATCTACTGTCTTTATATCCATTTGAGTTGATTTTTCTTCAAATATTATTTATTATTATTATGCCTAGTCTCTTGTACTTACAAGATTAAGAGGCTATTTGGCAGCCAATGTCATTTAGCACATTGTTGCTAGTTGAGTGTGGCGAGTCAAGGTGACGTAATTATAGATGTACTACGAGCCGTTGCGAATAGCGCCGGCTAAACAGCCAGCCCACAAAAGTGCACTGCGTGCCACAGAGCAACCCTTGCAGTTAAGCATGGCAAAAAGCGGAGTTTAGGGTGCAAATTGTATTGGAGGTGAGACATAGGGTAACGGCAAACTGCGAACTGCGAACTCAGAACTGTGAAGTGCACAAAGGGTTGACAATGGCATGCGGAACACAGTGGGCGTCAACCAGACGCACAGTACATGCAATGTTCCATGTCTGTGTATGTGTGAGTGAGTGTGTGTGAGTGTTGGTAAGTGTTTTGGCCAGCTCAAGACTTGGTTCGCATCATTTTGGCGCAGCTTATCTCTAAATCTTGCAGCTAGCAAGACGCTGCGACACATTAGCATAAAATCCGAGTTAAGATAAGTGCAATTTATGCCAAGCGAATGCGTTGCCTTAATGAGTAGACGTAGATCTTGGATACACTTGAGTCAGTCACATCAAACGGGGCAATTAACAATTGCGCTAGTGTAAATCAGTTTTATCTAAATCCCATTTTGAAAAATTGCACAAACACACACACACAGAGAGAGAGAGAGAGAGAGCTGGAGATGCCCGCAGATCCTTGGAAAAGGACAACGATGCTTAAAATGCAATTTGTTTGGCAGTCCACAACCTGAAGATGGCAACTTGTTTCTCGGTCTGAGCGTGTCATTAGCATTGATTAATTTGTCGCACGATTTACATGGAAAAACAATCAATCAACGGTATGTCGTCGCTGCCATTGCCATTAGTCAATCTTGAGATGCAGCCCGCCACTTGAACTCGGTGTCAACCCAGGGCGAGACAGCCCATTCAGCTAGACATTCCATGTAATTCCATTCCAACCATCCATCTGATTTCAGTCAGCTTCAATCGCAATCTTCTAGCATGCTGCACATCATTAACGGCTCCGCCGGGGAGTGGCTGGTCGCGCCAGCTCCTCCCACTCGGCCCAAAACTTCCTAAACTCGAGCTCTCATCACAGGCAAATTGTTATGAACCTAGTTGTCCACTTGCCCAGTTTGGCTTTAATGAATTGTTTCGCTGCCAAGCAAAGTTTTTGGCCTGAATGTAATTAAAGTCAGTCTGCGGCTGTTTTCTATGCTGTTGTCTAGCTGGCCAGCCAAAGTGCACAGAGACGGCGATAATGTGAGCTCAAATGGGAGGAAGTTCAGTAAAGTCTTTTAACTGCTGAGCAAATCGCATGGCAATCATTGCTTTATATAGCCAAAGACAAACAAAAAGTCTTTTGAAAATTGTTAAAAGTTAACAAATCTTAACTAAACATATAAGATTGATTGTGGCATGAGCTATAGCAGGAATCAAACTGGCTGGCATATAAAATAAATATGTTGATTCATAGTAAGCTTGAAATATAATTTAGATATATTTATTTATCTAAGAAAATATTTTAGATATTTAGCTAAAGTTAAGCTCAATGAAAAGTCGAAACTTCTGTGGTAAAAAAAAAGTATAATAATAATAATAATTAAATTCAAATAACTAAATAATTAAAAAAAATAATAATAACAAATTAATAAAAAATATAATTTTTTTTTAAACTAATTTAGTTTTTATATTATTTTAATATTCAATAAAAGCTGAGCTAATTATCTTCTAATACTTTTTACTTAGCCAAAAAGAATTCTTCATAATTATTATTAACTAAAAATATATGATTTATATAATATATATATATCTGTAGTATCTAACCTATTCACATCATCTGCATAAACAGTTGTCTTCTATGCCATTCAATCCCCCTTTCGGCCGCCTTGTTTTTTTTTGTTATATACGACGAGATCATCTCTGTCCGATGCTGAGGCATAATTAAGCTGCATCAATGTCGTGTTAAGTAGCCAGCAAACTAATGATAGCCGCATTTACAACAAAGGCCAATTGTTGCTGTTGTTGGGGCTGAGCAGCGAGAGGTGGACACAGGAGGGCAGCAGGAGCAACGCAACACAAACAAAAGCGCGGGGACTTTAATTTTTATGCGTGAAAACACATAGCAACAATGCCCATGGACCCAATGGCTAAAAAGAGAGAGAGAGAGAGAAAAAAAAGAAGAGAAAACAACAGAAGCAGAGACAATGCGAGGCACACTTAAAATGCGAGACATTCATTTTTCTACAAGTGAACAAACATGGAGCATAACATTCGAGAGTGAGAGGGAGAGGAAGAGAGCAGGTGGGGGCAGTAGCAGGACACGTGAACAGTGGCTCGACCTTTTTTTGGACGGAGGAAATTCAATTAGCCAGGATCTGGTTAGGTGGAAGTACGGCACGGACGGACGGACGTTTGCTTAGGTAATGTTTCAATTAATTCGTTTGACTGCTGGGGTTAGCTGCTAATGATGCCCGGGACTAGGATGATGTATCTATGCCGGCTAAATGCCAGAGAGAGAGAGAGAGAGAGAGAGAGAGAGAGTGAGAGAGAGAGCTCCAGCCATAAACAAATCAAATCGATTGGCCACAATTAATAACACCAATTCTGTGCGACTGCATTTCATTATTTGTTATATGTTTCAAAGATATTTATTTGATAAACGCCGACGTCGCCAGACGCCAAAAATCTCATCGCTTTAAGTGGGGCTCATTTTGGCGTACACACACACACGAAAAAAAAGGAGAGAGAAAAGGCAACACCAGGGGCAGTAAAGGGGTCGGGTGCGGCCCAAAAAAAAAGGGACTGCTACCGGGTAACATATCAAAACGCCGCAAATGGGCAGCAACAACAACAGCCACAAAACGATATGAAATGAAATCATATAAGACAAAAAAATATATATACAGAAGCAGAATAGGGAGCAGGGCAGGAGACGGAGAGTGCCAAAAAAAGGCAAACATGCGACGTCGTCCAAAGGATTTGCCAACGCAGACAAACGCTGCAAAGACAAAGTATCTGTGGCATATAAAAAAAAGTATCTGAAGAGTTGCCCGGCACAGGCAGAGCCGATGCCAAAAGATATGCTGTGTGTGTGTGTGTGTCTGAGTGTGTGTTGGGGAATTTGTTGAAAAAATAAAAAGCAAAAACAAAAATCAGCTAAGAAACAGTGAAATAAATGCAAGCCGCGGCAAAAGTCAGAGAATTGCGTATTCGGTAGCTGGCCAAAAATTCGTGCAATATAAATGATATCGGCAAGGGGGAGATGAGCTGTTGGAACTTACAAGTAATTATTTTTTATCCAATTGCTATGTTTACATTTATTTAGTTGTAGAATTTTAATAATTAAATAATGTGTTGTAATATTTAACATAAATTTAAAATGAAGGCCCTGCTCAATTTCAATTTTATATAAACTCTAATATGAAAATCAGTAAATAAAATTAAACATATCTAAAATTATAGTTCTAACATATTTAGGGAAAATATTTAAGGCGAGAGTCTAAAATTAAAAATGTATGGAAAGTGTTATTATTTATATAGCTAACATCGTTTTTTTATTTTTATTTATTTCTTTTGTTATACTATCGTTTTGCTTTACATTCGTATAAGTAACAGACCACACCTTAGCTACTACAATTCACTTTCGTGTATACACATTAAATGTTTATAAAATTAAATACCTAAGAGTTGACTATATAACCTCAACATTTAATAAAGAGTTAATAATTAAAAGGGTTCAGTCAAATTTATAATTTTGTATATGTTCTGTACATATAAAGTTTTAAAATTGCACGTTTTTTCTTTTTAAATATTATGAATATTATAAAAATGCATATATATATTAGACTATTAGTAAATACTTCTATTTTTGCTGAAAGGAGCAGGAAACTAATCTGTAAATATTTTATAAAAAAAAAAAAAATATTTGTTTATATAAATTTAAAAAAACATATAAATTGTTATTTAATATTTCTGTATATAAATCAGCAAATATAAACTAAAAAAAATAAAATAAAATAAAATAAATAAATAAATAATAAAAAAATAAATAAAGAATAAAATAAAATTGGTAAACAAAAATAAAATAAATTAAATTAAAATAAAATGCAAAATATATTCTATGTATAAATATGAAAATAAAAAATAAATTGTCCTTTAATATATTTGGTATATAAATTTTTAGCAGTCAAGGAGAATAATATGTATTCTTATTGATAACTAATCTAAAAGAAATCAAATAGAAATATGAAAGCAATTATTTATTTATTAGTTTGTTTTTTTTTTTTAATATTTTATAATATTATTTTTCTTTAGATTAACAGTTATTAAATATTATATAAAAAAGTAATACATATTTTTACTACTATTAAGGTCGGGGTACATACATTCCCAGCTAAAGCCCTGTATCTCATATCAAGTCGAACAGCTGAGTCTGGTATACCCAGCTGTCAGTGCAGGGTATTCACAAACTACACAAACATGCTTCACGTGCGTCACCTTCTTGACACACGCACACATACACTCGCACACACATGAATTCATTCGAGAAGCGCATCCTCAGCTCAGCTCAGCTCAGCCTCCACTCGCTTGCAGTTCGCACTACCACGCGTTAATCCAACATGAGATTATGGAACGCTTGACTTAAAGCATCTGTTAAATTGGCTTAATCTGTGTGTGCGTGTGTGTGTGCGTCCCTCTTACTGTCTGTCTGTCTGTCTGTTTGCCTTTGTAATATGTATCTCCCGCCGCCACTTTGTAACTGTTGTCATTTTTATTGCCCTGGGAATGTTTTTTGTCCACCATTGTGAGAGACGTACACGCCCCGCCAAGCATTTTTTTTTTCTCCTGCCTTCATATGTCTGCCATTGTGTGTGTGTGTGTGTGTGTGTGTATGTGTTGCTGTCCTGGCTGGGTGTCCTTTGTACTCCGCTAAACAAAAGTTTTGTCGTTGATTTTATTGACCAATTTTTGGATGCGTAAGTTGCTTTTTTTCTTGAGAGTTTTTGCATGCTGCTCCCCTGCTCCCTTGCTCTTGCTCCTGTTGCCCCTGGGCCTTTGCCAGTTTATTTGGCTGTTCGTTTCTTTTCTTTGGGCTTGCTTTGTTTTCATAAGTTTTTTTATAGCCTCATCTGTGGGATTTAAAGTTTTATTGTGATTTAAACACTTGTTAATCGTGTGTGCATATGTCAATTGCCTGTCGCTGTGTGCGTGTGTGAGATTTGCTTCTGTTGTTTTTCTCTTTAGCTACTGGATTAAGTTGTCTTCGGGCACTGCTTATGACTGTCAATTGGCCCCAGGCCTGGAGTTATGGCTTCAAGTTGGCAGTAGGTTTTTGCTGTAAAATAAGTTTTTTAACTTATATTTGACTTTAGCTAAAATAATAATATTGAAATAATGAAATTTGAAAAAATAACATTAAAATATATATAATTAACAATATATTTTGAATAAAAAAAAAAAAACTATTAAGTGTTGCTTTATTTTCTTAAAAGTAAAATTTTAAATAAATATATTTTTACAAAAAAAAAAAAAAATAAAATAAATAAATAAAAATAGAAATAAAATGAAATAAATAACAAATAACAGATAAAATAAAAATAATATAAACTATTATTATATGCAAATAAATTTTTCTAATAAAAAATAATAATAAAGTATATATGATGAACAATAATACAATTAATAACAAAGATTGTAAAAATTTTTATATCTTATTAAAAATAATAGTTAAAATAAATTAAATAATAATACAAAAAATTAAAATAAAATATTCAAAATATTAAAAGCATTTCATACATTTATTTGATTAAAAATTATATTGAAAATATTAATTTATTTTAACAAAATTTGTTTTAGGATATATAATAATTATTATAAATTTTTATACCCTGAACCCATTGAAAATGGGAAATCAGGGTATAATGGTTTTGTGAAAAAGTATGTAACAGGCAGAAGGAGGCGTGGCAGACCCCATAAAGTATATATATTCTTGATCAGGGCGATGAGCTGAGTCGATTTAGCCCTGTCCGTCTGTCCGTCCGTCTGTCCGTCCGTCCGTCCGTCCGTCCGTCCGTCCGTCCGTCCGTCCGTATGAGCAAAAGGATCTCAGAAGTTATAAGAGCTAGAGAGCTGAAATTTTGTATGTAGACTCGTGTATACCATACGCAGTACAAGTTTATCATATTTTTTCGATAACTCATTCGATATCTTTTTTATCGAGGATAATCGATAAATTTGTATTGTTTTTTAAGCCTAATTTGAACACTTTTAGACATAGAGACTTCAGATTTACTGTATATATGCATTAGATACATACACACATTTTGTCATTTACAGATTTTGGATACCAGGCCCCCTTAGCCCCCAATCCGTAAAAAACGTATTTCAAATACTAGAGACTTGTGCTTTGGAATGTACACACATTTACACTTTATGATTACGTTCTGAAAGTTTCATTTATATCGTACGTCTACAAAAGAAATTATTCAACAAATAAAATCTCATAATATTGCCCACACTGCAGCGCAGCCTAAGCGCAGTCGCTGCTTACTGCGCAGTTAGCAGAGCGCGGGCTTATGCGTGTGTGTGGATGAATGTGTATATATGTGTGCATAAAAGAAGTGCGGAATGATTAGAATATCAGCTTGGAGGGTTCAGGGTATCTTCTAGTCGAGCAGTCTCGACTAGAGCACTCTTACTTGTTATTTATATTTTCTTACATTTAATTTCACACTTTTCATTTATATGGCAGTATAAAATATATAGTATATAATATAATTATATATAGATTGAAAATTCTATTTTGTATTTCTAAAAAGTGAATTAATTTCTTTTTTATTCTCCGTCTATTCACATCATTAGCTGACACAGAGAATTTTCGCCAATTGCAGCCGGATTTAGCATATCTGTGCCAAAATTTACATGCAACTAATGCCAGACTCTGCTGAGTCGCGTCCGTGAATCCATCGTTTCATTGATAAATTGTCTGCGGGATGACAAACAAGAACAGGAGCTGCATTGATAGGTGGACAGGTAGCAAATGTCAGTTACACACACAAATAATCACTACACTTCAATCGGACTGCAATGCAGAGAGAGAGAGAGGGAGGGAGGGGGATAGAGAGAGAGCCAACAGCTGCCCCAGCAACAGCAGCAAGTGGATGGCCTGCAGAGCGATTGTAATCAAAATGCAACAAATTAAGGATGCAGCAGAGCGAGCGAGGGAGACAGTAAGAGAAAGAGGCAGAGGGAGCGATCGCCTCGTACCTTTGGCTTAAAATATTTATTTATGCAATTATTTTGCAAGTAGCTCAAAATAAATAAATGAAATGAAATAAAAGAGCAACGGTCTGAAACTGGATCTGGCTCCGACTTCAACTTCGACTCCGACTCCGTTTGCGTGGCTTCAATTGACAAGGCAGCGCAGTAAATTAAAATTTAAATTTATGCCATTTGCTGCTGGCCCCAAAAACATGCGCAGGACGCAATTAGGCAACAGGTTGAACTCCAAGCGAAAGGTGCAACACACAGCTACAAAACTGATGCGCGATGTCATCGCCATCGTCATCGTCTATTGTCACTCAAAAGCGAAGAAATATTATTTATTTATTTATGACAGGGCCGCCGGCAGACCCTAAGTGAAACATCAACTGCGTGCACCTGCCAAACAGGTGTGCCAAGTACTTGAACCCCGCCCCTTCCACCAGCCCATCTGACCCAATTAGCTGGCATCTTAGTTGAGTGCCGCTAACAATGTATGTGGCATGGGTTTATGGCTCGTAAATGTCGGATCTCTTTTAATTATATGCGCTGCGTATACGTAATATTTGCTTGCCGGCCATCGATTGACTGGAAAACTCATTCGGTCTGCGCCTCATTAGCCCAATAACTGTAACTGTAAAGCTGTAAAACCACCAAAAATCAGGCAATTGCGGTCGAAGGGCTGGGCAATAAATGGCAATCAGACAATCAGACAAACCCTTTTTGCTTTATGATCTGAAAACAATTTAAGCTTTTATTTGTTTATCCAAAGACAGAGCCGCAGTCAGAGCCGAAGCAATCAAGCTCCACTTGGGCCACAAATGGTAACAGCTCAACGCAAGCCCAAGCGAATGCAATGAGCGTATTTCATTGAAGCAGGAGCAACAGTTGCTATTGATGGATCACCAAAAAGCAACGGGGCAACAGCAACAGCAGCAGCAACAGCAACAAATGCCAAATGATCTGTGGAAGACGTTGCGTAAAGCGAAGACTGCGATAATGATCATACAAAAGCGAAAAACGCGTTAAACTTTGCAACGTCGTCATCAGCAACTGCCTCCCCGCCCGGCATTAGCTACTGCAGCAACAGCAACAGCAACAGCAACAGCAGCAGCAACAGCTACTGCCACAGCAGCAACTGCGACTGACCCAACGACCGGACGTTGTGCTTGCAGTCAAGTGCGATTGCAAATGCACGGAATTCACATTCGAGCCTGCTGCAAGCCCCCGCCAGTCAATGCTGCACTGAGAGAAAAAATTGTTTAAGCTTGACCATTGCAATATTGAACGGGGAGAAAAATTTAAAGTGACTTTGGGTGAACCTATCATAAACAAGCACTCAATCTATGGTCAGCTATACCTCCTCATTAATATACTAGCCTGGAGAAGAGAACGCAAACACTCCAGAGTAAATATCCCTAGTCTAATCCAAGTAAGACTTCTATATAAACTGAGCTAAATCAGCTAAAGTAAATAAATTAGGTGTTTTTTTTTACTTAAAGTATAACTTACATTTGTTTTACTAATTTCAAGCAGACTTTGTTATTTTATATTTCTATTACAAAGCAATATTCTTTTAATATACAATAACAATTTTGATCCGATAGCCATAGTTACCTGCGTTTATCAGATTTCACTCACATTCCAGTTTTGCTTCACTTTCTGGTGTTTAATAATTGATCTGTTTTCTTATCATATGCCTAGCCATCTCTTTTATAGACTCATCACCCACTTTTTCTTCGAGTGTACAAGCCAAAAGGTTGGCCATTAAAGCTGTTTGGTTTTGCAGTCGATCGGCTACCGTTGCAACCGCTAAGGCAGCGGCGGCTTCTGCTTCTGCTACTGCGGCTGCTGATGGCGATGCTGCTGTAGCTGCTGCTGATGGGTCCGTTGATGGTTCTGCTGATGGCCAGTGGCTGTCCGTCTGTCTGTCTGTCTGTCTGTCTCTCTTACTGGCTTGTCTGATGAGTTTAGTGCCGCTCGCAGTATGATGATTTGTAATTTTTCGCCGTTTGCCAGTTGAGAATCATAATAATCATAATAAAATGCAGCTATACCCATTTTAACACCAAAAATACATACATATATACATATCTGCATGTATGTATGTGTATGTATGTATTCTTGTCAGAGTCTCTTTCCGCTTGCGCTTGAGTTTTGGGCTATTGAAGTATTGCCGTTGTCATGTTAATTTTGCAGCCAAGCTAACTGGCTGTTGGGCTGGCTGTTGGACTGGCCGGCTGGCTGTCTGTCTGTCCGTCTGTCTGGCAGTTGGCTGTCGCATTAAACTTGGTAATTTGTGTCAAGCATGGACGGTAGCTACTACTGTTTAAGTGCCTGCTGGGCTTCTGGGTGGTTTCGCCTCTTTGATCTCCACTTGGCTAATTAAGTTGAGCTAAACGTGCCTGAAAGTCGCCTCAGTCCGCCTGTCCCTCACATGCTAATGGACCTGCCCATTGACTGAGCAGTTCCTTCCATAATGTCTCAGAGCCTATAGGTTTGACTACTGCTGCCATTACGTATTCCTCATTGCTCGACTGACGGGCACTTCATTTCCATTCCTTTACCGAGAAACCCAAATCAATATCTCAGTGCAAATGTTCAATTATATTTTGGCAACAAGGCGTTTAGGCGCTAAGCGTTGTCGAAGTATTGGAGTTTAGTGTGGAGAATAGGAATTTTTACTCTTTGTCAATGTAAGGGAGGCGAGTGCCACAACTGAACCAAATAATTTCACAGATATATAATTAATTTTAGATTGCTTAGTTATACCTATTTATTTGTATACAGTTTTTTATTTATTTTTTTATTACATAAAATAGAAAAATAAAATGAAAAAGAAAGTATATAATGCAATAAAGACACTTAGGAAAAAATCCCATTACTTTTTTATTTATTTTTTATTTTATTTCATTTATTTATTTATTTATTATTATTTTTTTAAATTTATTTAATTTATTTTTTTGTATCTAACGTAGAAAGATGCATTAAATAATATCAAATAATAATAATAAATGCATATTATTAGCAAATTAAAAAAAAAATATATATATACAAAATTATTAAAAATAATTACATAATATTTTACTGATTTAAATAGATAACTTGTAAACCAAAATTATTTAAATATATACAAATCTTTACAAATTTTCATTTTTCAAATTAATAATAATTAATTCCTAATAGTGGCAAATTTAAATAAAATAATTATGTTACACTTTGCTTTGAAAACCAAAAACATTAAAATAAATACAAATCTCAAATTGTTTAGGGATAACAAATTTATTTTTATAAATTATTGAGATGATTGAAAAAGTTTACTAAATATTGAAAAATCCAGAGGTTTGCAAGCTTTCTATTTAACATTTGGAAGTAATTCGAAAAAAATTCACATATGTACGTACCATATCTAATTTAATTAAGAATTATTAAAAACTATAAGCAGATAGAAATAATAATTATAAAGCTGAATATAGATTGCTTTAAGTGAAATCGAATAAAATTCATAGAAATAAATATGCAAAATGTTATATATAATATAATATTAAAGACCTTTGCTGACACTTTTTTTCTACCAAAACAATAATTTTTAAATTTCAATTTAAATACCCATCTCACCATCATGACAATAAATATGATATGCACTCTTAAATAATTATAAAGTCATAAATTTGCGCTTTCAAATATGAGTTAATATAAAACGAAAAAAAAAAGGAGTGAGTTTACCCCTAAGAGTTCACCCCATGCGCAGCCCTTAAATATAATGGCAATGACGTGGCCAAAAAGTGAACTCAAATTGGCCACAAAGTGATGGGCACTAATTAATGTTGGATATTTATGCCAAAGTCCTGCGGAGTGCTCGGCCTTATCAAGTGGCATCAATTGGCTGATGATAGCCATGATGCGGCAAGCGAGTGAAAGCAGCTGCTGGCGCTGCACAATTAAAGTGTCATCAGTGTCCGGGAAAGTTGTCTAAAATTTGATGAAATTTGATTTTAATTGCTTAACGACTAAATGTGCCAAAATGTGGGCGTGGCATGAGTAACGCAACGAATCGAGCCGAGCTGCGCCGCGCAGCTGTTGCAGGCTTAGGAGAGTTCTGCCCAAACCGCTAAAACCAATTTCCGTATTGGTGGTGCGGTGGTGCTCAGTGGTTGCCTGGTGGTTGCGCCATTTTTGCCACTTAACGCATCATCACTTCAGCTAATTTGTTGCAGTGGGGCGCCGCGACCTTGGCTGGCCGCTAATGATGCCGCCCGGTTGCCGTTGCAGTTGCAGCTGTAAATTTGCAACACAAATGCAAACAGCAGAACAGTAAACGGCGATTGCAATCAACGGCAGCCGCATCTCTATCACACAGAGGGAGGGAGGGAGGCAGGGCGTGGCTGGTTGGCAGCATCCGCTGCTACGTTTTACGCGCTTCAATGATCCGATTCGACTGCGAGCCTCGTTGCGCCAGATTAAACGTATGCAACTCTTAACCTTCATTTAAATCTGCGCTGATTGACAATCATCGAACGATACGAAAACCAGAAACTCTGCAAATAACTGATCCAGGTTCAGTGGCAGCAGCAGCTGTGGCTGTGGCACTGTGGCAGCTCTCATTGTTGCAACTACATTTGTTTTGCGGTTCACAATTGTGGCATTTAGCTGGGAAGTGGTTTATCTTTGACGGGATAATCAACAATGTCAGAGAGAGGGAGAGAGAGCTACTCGCAGTGATTGTTGGCCTTGAACACTGAGCCAGAGCTAACCTAACTCAATTATCATTTAGCATATGCAAATCACCCAGACAGATAAACACACATATTCCGGCCTATAAACGTTACGCGACGATCAATCAGCGACTTGGCCAAAACACCATACCGTTAGAAGCGCCAAAGACCTAATCAAGATAATCAAAAACTGAACACGGGCGAAATTGTGGAATTCATATTATGAACTCTTAAATACGCTGTCAAAATTATAGAGAAAAGTCTTATAAGGAATATCTTCTTAAGGAAAATCATATATATCATATATGTATATATAGGATCAGGGTCTGGATATCATGTATTTCTATATATCTCTCACTCTCTCTCTTTCTCTCTCTTGGTCTGGCTATCTCATACATGTGCCAGCTTATCTCTTATCTCTTATTTATCTCTTTAGTGTTATTATTTTATACATTCTGAATCTTAACAAAGACAACTTAGACTTTAAGAAATATATTACTCTCATACTATAATACTTTTCTTTTTATTTTTCAATTCAAGTTATTAAGTATTTGTTATTAAACAATTCAAATGCATCTGTATCTGTATCTGTATCTGTATCTGTGTAT
>JAWNOM010000534.1:0-340000 GCA_035045965.1 Drosophila aldrichi
TTTTCGTTAATTGTTCTTTATTATAAAATGGTTTAACATGTTAAATATT
Source organism: Drosophila aldrichi (assembly GCA_035045965.1). Taxonomy (NCBI): domain Eukaryota; kingdom Metazoa; phylum Arthropoda; class Insecta; order Diptera; family Drosophilidae; genus Drosophila; species Drosophila aldrichi. Next base: position 50 of record JAWNOM010000534.1, read on the forward strand.
TTATCATCAGAGCGTCAAAATTACAAATCACTTGTTTTTTTTTTGGGCTTTTCATGATACATTAAGCTGATTTAACACTCAATTTTCGTTAATTGTTCTTTATTATAAAATGGTTTAACATGTTAAATATTTTATCATCAGAGCGTCAAAATTACAAATCACTTGTTTTTTTTGGGCTTTTCATGATATATTAAGCTGATTTAACACTCAATTTTCGTTAATTGTTCTTTATTATAAAATGGTTTAACATGTTAAATATTTTATCATCAGAGCGTCAAAATTACAAATCACTTGTTTTTTTTGGGCTTTTCATGATATATTAAGCTGATTTAACACTCAATTTTCGTTAATTGTTCTTTATTATAAAATGGTTTAACATGTTAAATATTTTATCATCAGAGCGTCAAAATTACAAATCACTTGTTTTTTTTTGGGCTTTTCATGATATATTAAGCTGATTTAACACTCAATTTTCGTTAGTTGTTCTTTATTATAAAATGGTTTAACATGTTAAATATTTTATCATCAGAGCGTCAAAATTACAAATCACTTGTTTTTTTTGGGCTTTTCATGATATATTAAGCTGATTTAACACTCAATTTTCGTTAATTGTTCTTTATTATAAAATGGTTTAACATGTTAAATATTTTATCATCAGAGCGTCAAAATTACAAATCACTTGTTTTTTTTGGGCTTTTCATGATACATTAAGCTGATTTAACACTCAATTTTCGTTAATTGTTCTTTATTATAAAATGGTTTAACATGTTAAATATTTTATCATCAGAGCGTCAAAATTACAAATCACTTGTTTTTTTGGGCTTTTCATGATACTTTAAGCTGATTTAATCACTTCAATTTTCGTTAATTGTTCTTTATTATAAAATGGTTTAACATGTTAAATATTTTATCATCAGAGCGTCAAAATTACAAATCACTTGTTTTTTTTGGGCTTTTCATGATACATTAAGCTGATTTAACACTCAATTTTCGTTAATTGTTCTTTATTATAAAATGGTTTAACATGTTAAATATTTTATCATCAGAGCGTCAAAATTACAAATCACTTGTTTTTTTTGGGCTTTTCATGATACATTAAGCTGATTTAACACTCAATTTTCGTTAATTGTTCTTTATTATAAAAATGGTTTAACATGTTAAATATTTTATCATCAGAGCGTCAAAATTACAAATCACTTGTTTTTTTTTGGGCTTTTCATGATACATTAAGCTGATTTAACACTCAATTTTCGTTAATTGTTCTTTATTATAAAATGGTTTAACATGTTAAATATTTTATCATCAGAGCGTCAAAATTACAAATCACTTGTTTTTTTTTTTGGGCTTTTCATGATACATTAAGCTGATTTAACACTCAATTTTCGTTAATTGTTCTTTATTATAAAATGGTTTAACATGTTAAATATTTTATCATCAGAGCGTCAAAATTACAAATCACTTGTTTTTTTTGGGCTTTTCATGATACATTAAGCTGATTTAACACTCAATTTTCGTTAATTGTTCTTTATTATAAAATGGTTTAACATGTTAAATATTTTATCATCAGAGCGTCAAAATTACAAATCACTTGTTTTTTTTTGGGCTTTTCATGATACATTAAGCTGATTTAACACTCAATTTTCGTTAATTGTTCTTTATTATAAAATGGTTTAACATGTTAAATATTTTATCATCAGAGCGTCAAAATTACAAATCACTTGTTTTTTTTGGGCTTTTCATGATACATTAAGCTGATTTAACACTCAATTTTCGTTAATTGTTCTTTATTATAAAATGGTTTAACATGTTAAATATTTTATCATCAGAGCGTCAAAATTACAAATCACTTGTTTTTTTTGGGCTTTTCATGATATATTAAGCTGATTTAACACTCAATTTTCGTTAATTGTTCTTTATTATAAAATGGTTTAACATGTTAAATATTTTATCATCAGAGCGTCAAAATTACAAATCACTTGTTTTTTTTGGGCTTTTCATGATATATTAAGCTGATTTAACACTCAATTTTCGTTAATTGTTCTTTATTATAAAATGGTTTAACATGTTAAATATTTTATCATCAGAGCGTCAAAATTACAAATCACTTGTTTTTTTTGGGCTTTTCATGATATATTAAGCTGATTTAACACTCAATTTTCGTTAATTGTTCTTTATTATAAAATGGTTTAACATGTTAAATATTTTATCATCAGAGCGTCAAAATTACAAATCACTTGTTTTTTTTGGGCTTTTCATGATACATTAAGCTGATTTAACACTCAATTTTCGTTAATTGTTCTTTATTATAAAATGGTTTAACATGTTAAATATTTTATCATCAGAGCGTCAAAATTATAAATCACTTGTTTTTTTTTTTGGGCTTTTCATGATACATTAAGCTGATTTAACACTCAATTTTCGTTAATTGTTCTTTATTATAAAATGGTTTAACATGTTAAATATTTTATCATCAGAGCGTCAAAATTACAAATCACTTGTTTTTTTTGGGCTTTTCATGATACATTAAGCTGATTTAACACTCAATTTTCGTTAATTGTTCTTTATTATAAAATGGTTTAACATGTTAAATATTTTATCATCAGAGCGTCAAAATTACAAATCACTTGTTTTTTTTGGGCTTTTCATGATACATTAAGCTGATTTAACACTCAATTTTCGTTAATTGTTCTTTATTATAAAATGGTTTAACATGTTAAATATTTTATCATCAGAGCGTCAAAATTACAAATCACTTGTTTTTTTTTTGGGCTTTTCATGATACATTAAGCTGATTTAACACTCAATTTTCGTTAATTGTTCTTTATTATAAAATGGTTTAACATGTTAAATATTTTATCATCAGAGCGTCAAAATTACAAATCACTTGTTTTTTTTTTGGGCTTTTCATGATACATTAAGCTGATTTAACACTCAATTTTCGTTAATTGTTCTTTATTATAAAATGGTTTAACATGTTAAATATTTTATCATCAGAGCGTCAAAATTACAAATCACTTGTTTTTTTTTTGGGCTTTTCATGATACATTAAGCTGATTTAACACTCAATTTTCGTTAATTGTTCTTTATTATAAAATGGTTTAACATGTTAAATATTTTATCATCAGAGCGTCAAAATTACAAATCACTTGTTTTTTTTTGGGCTTTTCATGATACATTAAGCTGATTTAACACTCAATTTTCGTTAATTGTTCTTTATTATAAAATGGTTTAACATGTTAAATATTTTATCATCAGAGCGTCAAAATTACAAATCACTTGTTTTTTTTGGGCTTTTCATGATATATTAAGCTGATTTAACACTCAATTTTCGTTAATTGTTCTTTATTATAAAATGGTTTAACATGTTAAATATTTTATCATCAGAGCGTCAAAATTACAAATCACTTGTTTTTTTTGGGCTTTTCATGATATATTAAGCTGATTTAACACTCAATTTTCGTTAATTGTTCTTAATTATAAAATGGTTTAACATGTTAAATATTTTATCATCAGAGCGTCAAAATTACAAATCACTTGTTTATTTTTGGGCTTTTCATGATACATTAAGCTGATTTAACACTCAATTTTCGTTAATTGTTCTTTATTATAAAATGGTTTAACATGTTAAATATTTTATCATCAGAGCGTCAAAATTATAAATCCCTTTTTTTTTTGGGCTTTTCATGATACATTAAGCTGATTTAACACTCAATTTTCGTTAATTGTTCTTTATTATAAAATGGTTTAACATGTTAAATATTTTATCATCAGAGCGTCAAAATTACAAATCACTTGTTTTTTTTGGGCTTTTCATGATACATTAAGCTGATTTAACACTCAATTTTCGTTAATTGTTCTTTATTATAAAATGGTTTAACATGTTAAATATTTTATCATCAGAGCGTCAAAATTACAAATCACTTGTTTTTTTGGGCTTTTCATGATACATTAAGCTGATTTAACACTCAATTTTCGTTAATTGTTCTTTATTATAAAATGGTTTAACATGTTAAATATTTTATCATCAGAGCGTCAAAATTACAAATCACTTGTTTTTTTTGGGCTTTTCATGATATATTAAGCTGATTTAACACTCAATTTTCGTTAATTGTTCTTTATTATAAAATGGTTTAACATGTTAAATATTTTATCATCAGAGCGTCAAAATTACAAATCACTTGTTTTTTTTTTGGGCTTTTCATGATATATTAAGCTGATTTAACACTCAATTTTCGTTAATTGTTCTTTATTATAAAATGGTTTAACATGTTAAATATTTTATCATCAGAGCGTCAAAATTACAAATCACTTGTTTTTTTTTGGGCTTTTCATGATACATTAAGCTGATTTAACACTCAATTTTCGTTAATTGTTCTTTATTATAAAATGGTTTAACATGTTAAATATTTTATCATCAGAGCGTCAAAATTACAAATCACTTGTTTTTTTTGGGCTTTTCATGATACATTAAGCTGATTTAACACTCAATTTTCGTTAATTGTTCTTTATTATAAAATGGTTTAACATGTTAAATATTTTATCATCAGAGCGTCAAAATTACAAATCACTTGTTTTTTTTGGGCTTTTCATGATACATTAAGCTGATTTAACACTCAATTTTCGTTAATTGTTCTTTATTATAAAACTAGCAGTCCCAGCAAGCGTTGCATTGCCCTACCCTTATTTCTAGGTAAAAAATGATTGAAAGGTATGTTGTTCAGGTTGGGATACACTCTGATTAATTTATTAATAAGATTTTCATTCAAGCACCTTGTGGTAAACGACACGCATTTTCTAGATTGAGGCCACAAATAGTCAAAGATTGGCCCTGTGATTTGTTGATCGTCATGGCGAAGGCATGATGATGATTTCTCGAAGCAATTGCTGAATATCGGTAATGGCCGTATTCCTGTTGACGAAAGGAGTGGCTTGATTTCATTTCCTCAAAATTTTTCGTCTCATCAAAAGATGAGCTTATCAACAAAGTATTTCCGAATATCATTGCTTTCCACAAAAATACTAAATGGTTAAGTGAGCGAGCAATTTTGGCAGCTAAAAATTAAGATGTGGATGACCTTAATTTTATAATTCAAAATAAAATCGTTGGTACTCTGTATTCATTTAAATCTATCGACTGTGTAACAAACGAAGATGAAGCCACTAATTATCCAACTGAATTTTTGAACTCCTTGGATGTGCCTGGTTTACCACCGCACAATTTACAACTGAAGGTTGGCTCGGTAGTTATCATGCTTAGAAATTTAAACCAACAAAAACTGTGCAATGGAATGCGTTTAGTAATAAGAAAACTGTTGAGCAATGTTATTCATGCGTCGATACTCAAAGGAAAATTTAAAGATGAGGAAGTTCTTATTCCAAGGATTCCGATGATCCCATTCAATGGATTTATCATTTTGATATTAAAGTGATATCCATCGTCTCCTTGCCAAAACATCTCGGTATTCCGTAGCCTAATTGCATTATGGGTCCGCCGGGAAAGATTAGATCTTCTAGGACGCGGCATTTTCATTAATAGTAATACTGAATATGCCCTCGCACAAAACCACATAAAATAATCGAGAAATATAAATATAAATTATTTACAAAAATAATGTCTGAGAAAAACAAATACATACAACAAAACCTACCTGAACTTTCGAGATATTTTGCTTTTGTCCGTACGCGTATTGTTTTTCAAAATTTTTTTTTTTTAACAAATGTGCTTTTTTATGAATAGTCAGGTTCGCCTGAGGCTGTGCCGTAGACTGACTGACTACATTTGTTTATTTACTTCTACACTATTGTCAAAACTGTCACTGTTACCAAGCTTACTGGGTATAAAAAAAATTTGAACATTTGGGGAAAAAACCGCGTTTTTCAAGTATTCGGCAAATTTTTTCAGTATTTTTAAGATCCTATACTATACTCGTTGCGGAGACAAATCCAACAAATCAAAAACCATGAAAATTGGTTCAGCCCAAATCAAGTTATAAGCAGTCTTCACTTTTACACAACTTTCTTTTATATATAGAAGATGGTTTAACATGTTAAATATTTTATCATCAGAGCGTCAAAATTACAAATCACTTGTTTTTTTTGGGCTTTTCATGATACATTAAGCTGATTTAACACTCAATTTTCGTTAATTGTTCTTTATTATAAAATGGTTTAACATGTTAAATATTTTATCATCAGAGCGTCAAAATTACAAATCACTTGTTTTTTTGGGCTTTTCATGATATTTTAAGCTGATTTAACACTCAATTTTCGTTAATTGTTCTTTATTATAAAATGGTTTAACATGTTAAATATTTTATCATCAGAGCGTCAAAATTACAAATCACTTGTTTTTTTTGGGCTTTTCATGATATTTTAAGCTGATTTAACACTCAATTTTCGTTAATTGTTCTTTATTATAAAATGGTTTAACATGTTAAATATTTTATCATCAGAGCGTCAAAATTACAAATCACTTGTTTTTTTTGGGCTTTTCATGATATATTAAGCTGATTTAACACTCAATTTTCGTTAATTGTTCTTTATTATAAAATGGTTTAACATGTTAAATATTTTATCATCAGAGCGTCAAAATTACAAATCACTTGTTTTTTTTGGGCTTTTCATGATACATTAAGCTGATTTAACACTCAATTTTCGTTAATTGTTCTTTATTATAAAATGGTTTAACATGTTAAATATTTTATCATCAGAGCGTCAAAATTACAAATCACTTGTTTTTTTTGGGCTTTTCATGATACATTAAGCTGATTTAACACTCAATTTTCGTTAATTGTTCTTTATTATAAAATGGTTTAACATGTTAAATATTTTATCATCAGAGCGTCAAAATTACAAATCACTTGTTTTTTTTGGGCTTTTCATGATACATTAAGCTGATTTAACACTCAATTTTCGTTAATTGTTCTTTATTATAAAATGGTTTAACATGTTAAATATTTTATCATCAGAGCGTCAAAATTACAAATCACTTGTTTTTTTTTGGGCTTTTCATGATACATTAAGCTGATTTAACACTCAATTTTCGTTAATTGTTCTTTATTATAAAATGGTTTAACATGTTAAATATTTTATCATCAGAGCGTCAAAATTACAAATCACTTGTTTTTTTTGGGCTTTTCATGATACATTAAGCTGATTTAACACTCAATTTTCGTTAATTGTTCTTTATTATAAAATGGTTTAACATGTTAAATATTTTATCATCAGAGCGTCAAAATTACAAATCACTTGTTTTTTTTGGGCTTTTCATGATATATTAAGCTGATTTAACACTCAATTTTCGTTAATTGTTCTTTATTATAAAATGGTTTAACATGTTAAATATTTTATCATCAGAGCGTCAAAATTACAAATCACTTGTTTTTTTTGGGCTTTTCATGATACATTAAGCTGATTTAACACTCAATTTTCGTTAATTGTTCTTTATTATAAAATGGTTTAACATGTTAAATATTTTATCATCAGAGCGTCAAAATTACAAATCACTTGTTTTTTTTTGGGCTTTTCATGATACATTAAGCTGATTTAACACTCAATTTTCGTTAATTGTTCTTTATTATAAAATGGTTTAACATGTTAAATATTTTATCATCAGAGCGTCAAAATTACAAATCACTTGTTTTTTTTGGGCTTTTCATGATACATTAAGCTGATTTAACACTCAATTTTCGTTAATTGTTCTTTATTATAAAATGGTTTAACATGTTAAATATTTTATCATCAGAGCGTCAAAATTACAAATCACTTGTTTTTTTTGGGCTTTTCATGATACATTAAGCTGATTTAACACTCAATTTTCGTTAATTGTTCTTTATTATAAAATGGTTTAACATGTTAAATATTTTATCATCAGAGCGTCAAAATTACAAATCACTTGTTTTTTTTGGGCTTTTCATGATACATTAAGCTGATTTAACACTCAATTTTCGTTAATTGTTCTTTATTATAAAATGGTTTAACATGTTAAATATTTTATCATCAGAGCGTCAAAATTACAAATCACTTGTTTTTTTTGGGCTTTTCATGATACATTAAGCTGATTTAACACTCAATTTTCGTTAATTGTTCTTTATTATAAAATGGTTTAACATGTTAAATATTTTATCATCAGAGCGTCAAAATTACAAATCACTTGTTTTTTTGGGCTTTTCATGATATATTAAGCTGATTTAACACTCAATTTTCGTTAATTGTTCTTTATTATAAAATGGTTTAACATGTTAAATATTTTATCATCAGAGCGTCAAAATTACAAATCACTTGTTTTTTTTGGGCTTTTCATGATACATTAAGCTGATTTAACACTCAATTTTCGTTAATTGTTCTTTATTATAAAATGGTTTAACATGTTAAATATTTTATCATCAGAGCGTCAAAATTACAAATCACTTGTTTTTTTTGGGCTTTTCATGATACATTAAGCTGATTTAACACTCAATTTTCGTTAATTGTTCTTTATTATAAAATGGTTTAACATGTTAAATATTTTATCATCAGAGCGTCAAAATTACAAATCACTTGTTTTTTTTGGGCTTTTCATGATACATTAAGCTGATTTAACACTCAATTTTCGTTAATTGTTCTTTATTATAAAATGGTTTAACATGTTAAATATTTTATCATCAGAGCGTCAAAATTACAAATCACTTGTTTTTTTGGGCTTTTCATGATACATTAAGCTGATTTAACACTCAATTTTCGTTAATTGTTCTTTATTATAAAATGGTTTAACATGTTAAATATTTTATCATCAGAGCGTCAAAATTACAAATCACTTGTTTTTTTTGGGCTTTTCATGATACATTAAGCTGATTTAACACTCAATTTTCGTTAATTGTTCTTTATTATAAAATGGTTTAACATGTTAAATATTTTATCATCAGAGCGTCAAAATTACAAATCACTTGTTTTTTTTGGGCTTTTCATGATACATTAAGCTGATTTAACACTCAATTTTCGTTAATTGTTCTTTATTATAAAATGGTTTAACATGTTAAATATTTTATCATCAGAGCGTCAAAATTACAAATCACTTGTTTTTTTGGGCTTTTCATGATACATTAAGCTGATTTAACACTCAATTTTCGTTAATTGTTCTTTATTATAAAATGGTTTAACATGTTAAATATTTTATCATCAGAGCGTCAAAATTACAAATCACTTGTTTTTTTTGGGCTTTTCATGATACATTAAGCTGATTTAACACTCAATTTTCGTTAATTGTTCTTTATTATAAAATGGTTTAACATGTTAAATATTTTATCATCAGAGCGTCAAAATTACAAATCACTTGTTTTTTTTGGGCTTTTCATGATACATTAAGCTGATTTAACACTCAATTTTCGTTAATTGTTCTTTATTATAAAATGGTTTAACATGTTAAATATTTTATCATCAGAGCGTCAAAATTACAAATCACTTGTTTTTTTTGGGCTTTTCATGATACATTAAGCTGATTTAACACTCAATTTTCGTTAATTGTTCTTTATTATAAAATGGTTTAACATGTTAAATATTTTATCATCAGAGCGTCAAAATTACAAATCACTTGTTTTTTTTGGGCTTTTCATGATACATTAAGCTGATTTAACACTCAATTTTCGTTAATTGTTCTTTATTATAAAATGGTTTAACATGTTAAATATTTTATCATCAGAGCGTCAAAATTACAAATCACTTGTTTTTTTTGGGCTTTTCATGATACATTAAGCTGATTTAACACTCAATTTTCGTTAATTGTTCTTTATTATAAAATGGTTTAACATGTTAAATATTTTATCATCAGAGCGTCAAAATTACAAATCACTTGTTTTTTTTGGGCTTTTCATGATACATTAAGCTGATTTAACACTCAATTTTCGTTAATTGTTCTTTATTATAAAATGGTTTAACATGTTAAATATTTTATCATCAGAGCGTCAAAATTACAAATCACTTGTTTTTTTTGGGCTTTTCATGATACATTAAGCTGATTTAACACTCAATTTTCGTTAATTGTTCTTTATTATAAAATGGTTTAACATGTTAAATATTTTATCATCAGAGCGTCAAAATTACAAATCACTTGTTTTTTTTGGGCTTTTCATGATACATTAAGCTGATTTAACACTCAATTTTCGTTAATTGTTCTTTATTATAAAATGGTTTAACATGTTAAATATTTTATCATCAGAGCGTCAAAATTACAAATCACTTGTTTTTTTTGGGCTTTTCATGATACATTAAGCTGATTTAACACTCAATTTTCGTTAATTGTTCTTTATTATAAAATGGTTTAACATGTTAAATATTTTATCATCAGAGCGTCAAAATTACAAATCACTTGTTTTTTTTGGGCTTTTCATGATACATTAAGCTGATTTAACACTCAATTTTCGTTAATTGTTCTTTATTATAAAATGGTTTAACATGTTAAATATTTTATCATCAGAGCGTCAAAATTACAAATCACTTGTTTTTTTTGGGCTTTTCATGATATATTAAGCTGATTTAACACTCAATTTTCGTTAATTGTTCTTTATTATAAAATGGTTTAACATGTTAAATATTTTATCATCAGAGCGTCAAAATTACAAATCACTTGTTTTTTTTGGGCTTTTCATGATACATTAAGCTGATTTAACACTCAATTTTCGTTAATTGTTCTTTATTATAAAATGGTTTAACATGTTAAATATTTTATCATCAGAGCGTCAAAATTACAAATCACTTGTTTTTTTTTGGGCTTTTCATGATACATTAAGCTGATTTAACACTCAATTTTCGTTAATTGTTCTTTATTATAAAATGGTTTAACATGTTAAATATTTTATCATCAGAGCGTCAAAATTACAAATCACTTGTTTTTTTTGGGCTTTTCATGATACATTAAGCTGATTTAACACTCAATTTTCGTTAATTGTTCTTTATTATAAAATGGTTTAACATGTTAAATATTTTATCATCAGAGCGTCAAAATTACAAATCACTTGTTTTTTTTGGGCTTTTCATGATACATTAAGCTGATTTAACACTCAATTTTCGTTAATTGTTCTTTATTATAAAATGGTTTAACATGTTAAATATTTTATCATCAGAGCGTCAAAATTACAAATCACTTGTTTTTTTTGGGCTTTTCATGATACATTAAGCTGATTTAACACTCAATTTTCGTTAATTGTTCTTTATTATAAAATGGTTTAACATGTTAAATATTTTATCATCAGAGCGTCAAAATTACAAATCACTTGTTTTTTTTGGGCTTTTCATGATACATTAAGCTGATTTAACACTCAATTTTCGTTAATTGTTCTTTATTATAAAATGGTTTAACATGTTAAATATTTTATCATCAGAGCGTCAAAATTACAAATCACTTGTTTTTTTTGGGCTTTTCATGATACATTAAGCTGATTTAACACTCAATTTTCGTTAATTGTTCTTTATTATAAAATGGTTTAACATGTTAAATATTTTATCATCAGAGCGTCAAAATTACAAATCACTTGTTTTTTTTGGGCTTTTCATGATACATTAAGCTGATTTAACACTCAATTTTCGTTAATTGTTCTTTATTATAAAATGGTTTAACATGTTAAATATTTTATCATCAGAGCGTCAAAATTACAAATCACTTGTTTTTTTTGGGCTTTTCATGATACATTAAGCTGATTTAACACTCAATTTTCGTTAATTGTTCTTTATTATAAAATGGTTTAACATGTTAAATATTTTATCATCAGAGCGTCAAAATTACAAATCACTTGTTTTTTTTGGGCTTTTCATGATACATTAAGCTGATTTAACACTCAATTTTCGTTAATTGTTCTTTATTATAAAATGGTTTAACATGTTAAATATTTTATCATCAGAGCGTCAAAATTACAAATCACTTGTTTTTTTTGGGCTTTTCATGATACATTAAGCTGATTTAACACTCAATTTTCGTTAATTGTTCTTTATTATAAAATGGTTTAACATGTTAAATATTTTATCATCAGAGCGTCAAAATTACAAATCACTTGTTTTTTTTGGGCTTTTCATGATATATTAAGCTGATTTAACACTCAATTTTCGTTAATTGTTCTTTATTATAAAATGGTTTAACATGTTAAATATTTTATCATCAGAGCGTCAAAATTACAAATCACTTGTTTTTTTGGGCTTTTCATGATATATTAAGCTGATTTAACACTCAATTTTCGTTAATTGTTCTTTATTATAAAATGGTTTAACATGTTAAATATTTTATCATCAGAGCGTCAAAATTACAAATCACTTGTTTTTTTTGGGCTTTTCATGATACATTAAGCTGATTTAACACTCAATTTTCGTTAATTGTTCTTTATTATAAAATGGTTTAACATGTTAAATATTTTATCATCAGAGCGTCAAAATTACAAATCACTTGTTTTTTTTGGGCTTTTCATGATACATTAAGCTGATTTAACACTCAATTTTCGTTAATTGTTCTTTATTATAAAATGGTTTAACATGTTAAATATTTTATCATCAGAGCGTCAAAATTACAAATCACTTGTTTTTTTTGGGCTTTTCATGATACATTAAGCTGATTTAACACTCAATTTTCGTTAATTGTTCTTTATTATAAAATGGTTTAACATGTTAAATATTTTATCATCAGAGCGTCAAAATTACAAATCACTTGTTTTTTTTGGGCTTTTCATGATACATTAAGCTGATTTAACACTCAATTTTCGTTAATTGTTCTTTATTATAAAATGGTTTAACATGTTAAATATTTTATCATCAGAGCGTCAAAATTACAAATCACTTGTTTTTTTTGGGCTTTTCATGATATATTAAGCTGATTTAACACTCAATTTTCGTTAATTGTTCTTTATTATAAAATGGTTTAACATGTTAAATATTTTATCATCAGAGCGTCAAAATTACAAATCACTTGTTTTTTTTGGGCTTTTCATGATATATTAAGCTGATTTAACACTCAATTTTCGTTAATTGTTCTTTATTATAAAATGGTTTAACATGTTAAATATTTTATCATCAGAGCGTCAAAATTACAAATCACTTGTTTTTTTGGGCTTTTCATGATATATTAAGCTGATTTAACACTCAATTTTCGTTAATTGTTCTTTATTATAAAATGGTTTAACATGTTAAATATTTTATCATCAGAGCGTCAAAATTACAAATCACTTGTTTTTTTTGGGCTTTTCATGATACATTAAGCTGATTTAACACTCAATTTTCGTTAATTGTTCTTTATTATAAAATGGTTTAACATGTTAAATATTTTATCATCAGAGCGTCAAAATTACAAATCACTTGTTTTTTTTGGGCTTTTCATGATACATTAAGCTGATTTAACACTCAATTTTCGTTAATTGTTCTTTATTATAAAATGGTTTAACATGTTAAATATTTTATCATCAGAGCGTCAAAATTACAAATCACTTGTTTTTTTTGGGCTTTTCATGATATATTAAGCTGATTTAACACTCAATTTTCGTTAATTGTTCTTTATTATAAAATGGTTTAACATGTTAAATATTTTATCATCAGAGCGTCAAAATTACAAATCACTTGTTTTTTTTGGGCTTTTCATGATATTTTAAGCTGATTTAACACTCAATTTTCGTTAATTGTTCTTTATTATAAAATGGTTTAACATGTTAAATATTTTATCATCAGAGCGTCAAAATTACAAATCACTTGTTTTTTTTGGGCTTTTCATGATACATTAAGCTGATTTAACACTCAATTTTCGTTAATTGTTCTTTATTATAAAATGGTTTAACATGTTAAATATTTTATCATCAGAGCGTCAAAATTACAAATCACTTGTTTTTTTTGGGCTTTTCATGATATATTAAGCTGATTTAACACTCAATTTTCGTTAATTGTTCTTTATTATAAAATGGTTTAACATGTTAAATATTTTATCATCAGAGCGTCAAAATTACAAATCACTTGTTTTTTTTGGGCTTTTCATGATATATTAAGCTGATTTAACACTCAATTTTCGTTAATTGTTCTTTATTATAAAATGGTTTAACATGTTAAATATTTTATCATCAGAGCGTCAAAATTACAAATCACTTGTTTTTTTTGGGCTTTTCATGATACATTAAGCTGATTTAACACTCAATTTTCGTTAATTGTTCTTTATTATAAAATGGTTTAACATGTTAAATATTTTATCATCAGAGCGTCAAAATTACAAATCACTTGTTTTTTTTTGGGCTTTTCATGATACATTAAGCTGATTTAACACTCAATTTTCGTTAATTGTTCTTTATTATAAAATGGTTTAACATGTTAAATATTTTATCATCAGAGCGTCAAAATTACAAATCACTTGTTTTTTTTGGGCTTTTCATGATACAGTAAGCTGATTTAACACTCAATTTTCGTTAATTGTTCTTTATTATAAAATGGTTTAACATGTTAAATATTTTATCATCAGAGCATCAAAATTACAAATCACTTGTTTTTTTTGGGCTTTTCATGATATATTAAGCTGATTTAACACTCAATTTTCGTTAATTGTTCTTTATTATAAAATGGTTTAACATGTTAAATATTTTATCATCAGAGCGTCAAAATTACAAATCACTTGTTTTTTTTTGGGCTTTTCATGATATATTAAGCTGATTTAACACTCAATTTTCGTTAATTGTTCTTTATTATAAAATGGTTTAACATGTTAAATATTTTATCATCAGAGCGTCAAAATTACAAATCACTTGTTTTTTTTTGGGCTTTTCATGATATTTTAAGCTGATTTAACACTCAATTTTCGTTAATTGTTCTTTATTATAAAATGGTTTAACATGTTAAATATTTTATCATCAGAGCGTCAAAATTACAAATCACTTGTTTTTTTTGGGCTTTTCATGATACATTAAGCTGATTTAACACTCAAGACAAGACAAGATTTTTATACCCTGAACCCATTGAAAATGGGAAATCAGGGTATAATGGTTTTGTGAAAAGTATGTAACAGGCAGAAGGAGGCGTGGCAGATCCCATAAAGTATATATATTCTTGATCAGGGCAACGAGCTGAGTCGATATAGCCCTGTCCGTCTGTCCGTCCGTCCGTGCGTCCGTGCGTCCGTCCGTCCGTCCGTCTGTATGAGTGCGTCGATCTCAGAAGTTATAAGAGCTAGAGAGCTGAAACTTTGCATGTAGACTTGTGTATACCATAAGCAGTACGAGTTTATCATATTTTTTCGATAACTCATTCGATATCTTTTTTATCGAGGATAATCGATAAATTTATATTTTTTTTTTAGCCTAATTTGAACACTTTTAAACATAGAGTCTTCAGATTTGTTGTGTATTTACAATTGATAGATACACACATTTTGTCATTTACAGATTTTGGATACCACGCCCCCTTCGCCACCAATTTGTAAAAAACGTATTTCAAATACTAGAGACTTGTGCTTTGGAATGTAGACACATTTACACATTATGATTATGTTCTGAGAGTTTCATTAAGATCGTATGTCTACAAGCGAAATTATTCAACAAATAAATTCTCATAATATTGCTCACACTGCAGCGCAGCCCAAGCGCAGTCGCTGCTTACTGCGCAGTTAGCAAAGCGCGGGCATATGCATGCGTGTGGATGCATGTGTATGTAAGTAAGCATAAAAGAACTCCAGAATGATTAGAATATCAGCTTGGAGGGTTCAGGGTATCTCCTAGGCGAGCAGTCTCGACTAGAGCCTTCTTACTTGTTTTGTTTGCTTTTACTGCAATTTTTGGTCGGTTTTCGAAATGCACCGTTACTTTTTTCATTTTGCTTTGTGGTAGAGAGAAAATTTGGCACTTTGAAGTTTTAATTCAATGTGCAAACATGCCACCGCAAAAAAGGAATTTTAATATTAATAAATATTTCGATGCAAGTGATGACGATTACGTTAAATGCAAAAAATGCGAAAGACTTTTAAAAAAAGATCGTGTTTTTAATTTAAAAAAGCATTTATTGACATATTGACATATTGACATATTGACATATTGACATATTGACATATTGACAAATTGACATATTGACATATTGACATATTGACATATTGACATATTGACATATTGACATATTGATATATTGACATATTGACATATTGACATATTGACATATTGACATATTGACATATTGACATATTGACATATTGACATATTGACATATTGACATATTGAAATAACAGGCAGAAGGAGGCGTGGCAGACCCCACAAAGTATATATATTCTTGATCAGGGCGACGAGATAAGTTGATTTATCCCTGTCCGTCTGTCTGTCCGTCCGTCCGTCCGTCCTTCCGTCCGTCCGTCCGTCCGTCTGTCCGTCTGTCCGTATGTTTGAACGCGTCGATTTCCGAAGATACAATAGCTAGAGACTTCAACTTTTTTTTTAAATGTCCGTATATAGCACGCGCATATCGAGTGTATCACATAATTTCGATAACTTGTCCGATTATTTTTTTATCGATGAAAAACCTTATCGAATGTCAATTATTAAATTATATCTCCTACATCTTTTGAGCTAGAGTCTCCAAATTTTAAACGTAGACTCATATATACTTTTTAGAATTTCGGTTTTTGTTATAATTCACCCCCACCCCTATATCCACCCCCTCACCATCACTTTTGTAAAATGCGTATTTCAAATACTAGAGACTTGAGATTCGGCACATACACGCATAGTAATGATATAATCACAATCTTAAAGTTTCATGAAGAACGTACGTCCACAAAAAAAGTTATTAAATAATTAAGTTTCAATGAGAAGCCCACACTGCAGCCCATGCGTGTTTATGCGTGCGTGCCTATATGTGCCTATGTACATATGTATGTGTGTGTTTCTTTTGTAAGCAAAAAAACGCGGAGAATTATTGAAATATCAGTTCTCCGAAGGGTTCAGGGGATTTCCTAGTCGGGCAGTCTCGACTAGAGCTTTCTTACTTGTTTTGTTTGCTTTTACTGCAATTTAGGTCGGTTTTCGAAATGCACCGTTACTTTTTTCATTTTGCTTTGTGGTAGAGAGAAAATTTGGCACTTTGAAGTTTTAATTCAATGTGCAAACATGCCACCGCAAAAAAGGAATTTTAATATTAATAAATATTTCGATGCAAGTGATGACGATTACGTTAAATGCAAAAAATGCGAAAGAATTTTAAAAAAAGATCGTATTTTTAATTTAAAAAAGCATTTATTGACATATTGACATATTGACATATTGACATATTGACATATTGACATATTGACATATTGACATATTGACATATTGACATATTGACATATTGACATATTGACATATTGACATATTGACATATTGACATATTGACATATTGACATATTGACATATTGACATATTGACATATTGACATATTGACATATTGACATATTGACATATTGACATATTGACATATTGACATATTGACATATTGACATATTGACATATTGACATATTGACATATTGACATATTGACATATTGACATATTGACATATTGACATATTGACATATTGACATATTAACATATTGACATATTGACATATTGACATATTGACATATTGACATATTGACATATTGACATATTGACATATTGACATATTGACATATTGACATATTGACATATTGACATATTGACATATTGACATATTGACATATTGACATATTGACATATTGACATATTGACATATTGACATATTGACATATTGACATATTGTCATATTGACATATTGACATATTGACATATTGACATATTGACATATTGACATATTGACATATTGACATATTGACATATTGACATATTGACATATTGACATATTGACATATTGACATATTGACATATTGACATATTGACATATTGACATATTGACATATTGACATATTGACATATTGACATATTGACATAGTGACATAGTGACATATTGACATAACGAGATGAAAACGGAGCGAGATGAAAACAGAGCGAGATGAAAACAGAGCGAGATGAAAACAGAGCGAGATGAGAGTAGGACAAACAGCAGATTTTTTTGTTTGGTTTTACTGCAATTTTTGGTCGGTTTTCGAAATGCACCGTTACTTTTTTCATTTTGCTTTGTGGTAGAGAGAAAATTTGGCACTTTGAAGTTTTAATTCAATGTGCAAACATGCCACCGCAAAAAAGGAATTTTAATATTAATAAATATTTCGATGCAAGTGATGACTATTACGTTAAATGCAAACAATGCGAAAGACTTAAAAAAAGATCGTGTTTTTAATTTAAAAAAACATTTATTGACATATTGACATATTGACATATTGACATATTGACATATTGACATATTGAGATATTGACATATTGACATATTGAGATATTGACATATTGACATATTGACATATTGACATATTGACATAATGTCATATTGTCATATTGACATATTGACATATTGACATATTGACATATTGACATATTGACATATTGACATATTGACATATTGACATATTGACATAGTGACATATTGACATATTGACATATTGACATATTGACATATTGACATATTGACATATTGACATATTGACATATTGACATATTGATATATTGACATATTGACATATTGACATATTGACATATTGACATATTGACATATTGACATATTGACATATTGACATATTGACATATTGATATATTGATATATTGACATATTGACATATTGACATATTGACATATTAACATATTGACATATTGACAACTGATGTGCTACGCTCTGCCGTAGCGGTAGCTGAAAACAGATAGCGAAAGCGATAGCTGAAAACAGCGAACGAGATGAAATCATAGCGAGATGAAAACGGAGCGAGATGAAAACAGAGCGAGATGAAACAAGTAAGAAGGCTCTAGTCGAGACTGCTCGACTAGGAGATACCCTGAACCCTCCAAGCTGATATTCTAATCATTCTGGAGTTCTTTTATGCACACATACATACACATGCATCCACACGCATGCATATGCCCGCGCTCTGCTAACTGCGCAGTAAGCAGCGACTGCGCTTGGGCTGCGCTGCAGTGTGAGCAATTTTATGAGAATTTATTTGTTGAATAATTTCGCTTGTAGACATATGAAACTTTTAGAACATATTCATAATGTGTAAATGTGTCTACATTCCAAAGCACAAGTCTCTAGTATTTGAAATACGTTTTTTACAAATTGGTGGCGAAGGGGGCGTGGTATCCAAAATCTGTAAATGACAAAATGTGTGTATCTATCAATTGTAAATACACAACAAATCTGAAGACTCTATGTTTAAAAGTGTTCAAATTAGGCTGAAAAAACAATATAAATTTATCGATTATCCTCGATAAAAAAGATATCGAATGAGTTATCGAAAAAATATGATAAACTCGTACTGCGTATGGTATACACAAGTCTACATGCAAAATTTCAACTCTCTAGCTCTTATAACTTCTGAGATCGACGCACTCATACAGACGGACGGACGGACGGACGGACGGACGGACGGACAGACGGACAGACGGACAAGGCTATATCGACTCAGCTCATCGCCCTGATCAAGAATATATATACTTTATGGGGTCTGCCACGCCTCCTTCTGCCTGTTACATACTTTTCACAAAACCATTATACCCTGATTTCCCATTTTCAATGGGTTCAGGGTAGAACAAGTAAGAAAGCTCTAGTCGAGACTGCTCGACTACGAAATCCCCTGAACCCGTCTTTTTGCTTACAAAAGAAACACACACACACATACATAGGCACATATAGGCACGCACGCATGGGCTGCAGTGTGGGCTTCTCATTGAAACTTAATTATTTATTAACTTTTTTTGTGGACGTACGTTCTTCATGAAACTTTAAGATTGTGATTATATCATTACTATGCGTGTATTTGCCGAATCTCAAGTCTCTAGTATTTGAAATACGCATTTTACAAAGGTGATGGTGAGGGGGTGGATATAGGGGTGTGGGGTGAATTATAACAAAAACCGAAATTCTAAAAAGTATATATGAGTATACGTTTAAAATTTGGAGACTCTAGCTCAAAAGATGTAGGAGATATAATTTAATAATTGACATTCGATAAGGTTTTTCATCGATAAAAAAATAATCGGACAAGTTATCGAAATTATGTGATAAACTCGATATGCGCGTGCTATATACGGACATTTAAAAAAAAAGTTGAAGTCTCTAGCTATTGTATCTTCGGAAATCGACGCGTTCAAACATACGGACAGACGGACGGACAGACAGACGGACAGGGCTAAATCAACTTTTCTCGTCGCCCTGATCAACAATATATATACTTTGTGGGGTCTGCCACGCCTCCTTCTGCCTGTTACATACATTCTAACAAAACCATTATACCCTGATTTCCCATTGAAAATGGGTTCAGGGAGTAAAAATCTGCTGTTTGTCCTACTCTCATCTCGCTCTGTTTATACCCTGAACCCATTGAAAATGGGAAATCAGGGTATAATGGTTTTGTTAAAGGTATGTAACAGGGAGAAGGAGGCGTGGCAGACCCCACAAAGTATATATATTCTTGATCAGGGCGACGAGATAAGTTGATTTAGCCCTGTCCGTCTGTCTGTCCGTCCGTCCGTCCGTCCGTCCGTCCGTCCGTATGTATGAACGCGTCGATTTCCGAAGATACAATAGCTAGAGACTTGAACTTTTTTTTAAAATGACCGTATATACAGCGCGCATATCAAGTTTATCACAAAAGATCGATAACTCATCCCGTTATTTTATTATCGATAAAAAACCTTATCGAAAGACAGTCATAAAATTATACCTCCCACATCTTTAGAGCTGAAGTCTTCAAATTTTAAATGTAGACTTATATGTACTTCATAAAATTTCGGTTTTTGTTATAATTCACCCCCCACCCCTATATCCACCCCCTCACCTTCACCTTTGTAAAAGGCGTATTTCAAATACTAGAGACTTGAGCTTCGGCATATACATGCATAGTAATGATATAATCACAATCTAAAAGTTTCATGAAGAACGTACATCCACAAAAAAAGTTATTAAACAATTAAGTTTCCATGAGAAGCCCACACTGCAGCCCATGCGTGTTTATGCGTGCGTGCCTATATGTGCCTGTGTATGTGTGTGTGTGTTTCTTTTGTAAGCAAAAAGAAGGGTTCAGGGGATTTCGTAGTCGAGCAGTCTCGACTAGAGCTTTCTTACTTGTTTCATCTCGCTCTGTTTTCATCTCGCTCCGTTTTCATCTCGCTATGATTTCATCTCGTTCGCTGTTTTCAGCTATCGCTTTCGCTATCTGTTTTCAGCTACCGCTACGGCAGAGCGTAGCACATCAGTTGTCAATATGTCAATATGTCAATATGTCAATATGTCAATATGTCAATATGTCAATATGTCAATATGTCAATATGTCAATATGTCAATATTTCAATATGTAAACATGTAAATATGTCAATATGTCAATATGTCAATATGTCAATATGTCAATTTGTCAATATGTCAATATGTCAATATGTCAATATGTCAATAATTCCAAAATGTCAATATGTCAATATGTCAATATGTCAATATGTCAATATGTCAATATGTCAATATGTCAATATGTCAATATGTCAATATGTCAATATGTCAATATGTCATTATGTGAATATGTCAATATGTCAATATGTCAATATGTCAATATGTCAATATGTCAATATGTCAATATGTCAATATGTCAATATGTCAATATGTCAATATGTCAATATGTCAATATGTCAATATGTCAATATGGCAATATGGCAATATGGCAATATGTCAATATGGCAATATGGCAATATGTCAATATGTCAATATGTCAATATGTCAATATGTCACTAAGTCAATATGTCAATATGTCAATATGTCAATAAATGCTTTTTATACTCATTCACGAAGTGAATTAGTATATTGGTTTTGTGCAATGTCCGTCTTGCTGTCCGTCCGTCTGTCCGTCTGTCTGTATGAACGCAGCTCATTTCGGCGCTATTGAAGCTAGAGACTTGAAATTTAGAGCACATACTCGTGTATAACTCCGATTTATAAACTGTTAAGATTTTCCCGATCCGCCCACTAGGGGCGTGGCAAAGCGGAAAATGCATTTACCGATATACCATAAGTCATGTTAGTTGAAGAGCTAGAAAGCTGACATTTGGTATTTAGATGCGCGTTGACCACCCAAGTTCAAAAAGCTATGGTGGATATATCTCCGCCCATTGGGGGCGTGGCAAATCGGATAAAACTGTATCTCCTAGAGTTTTAAAGCTAGAACTTTGAAATTTTGCACGTAAGCTAATGTTATGATTATATAAAGACTGATGCAAAATTTACATATCTAAGCCCACTAGGGGCGTGGCAAATCGGACCTGAAGATATCGTGATTTTCCGGATTTTGCTATATTTTAGGCATTATTGATGCTAGAGACTTGAAATTTGGTATGTATATGCGGGTTGGCCACCCAAAAACAACGAGCTATGGTGGATATATCTCCGCCCAAAGGGGGCTTGGCAAACCGCGAAAGTTGATATCTCCTAAAGTATAATTGCTAGAAGCTTCAAATTTAGATAGTTGTATTACTGGTAACCTCCTCTATCGATTTCCTAAAAATAATTTTTACGCCTCTTTGGGGGCGTGGCATATCGAAAAATACCCTGTAATTTTCACATTTTTGGAGCGTAAGCATCCAAACTTTACAGTTAGACTACCGTTAGCTCGTTCTACGATCTGACCAAAAATGAGTTGTCTACGACCACTAGGGGCGTGGCAAATCGAGAAAAACTGCATTTTCTCTAGTACTAGAGCTAAACTTGGCTACTAAATTGCTGATGGGATGTGAATGAGTATCCCGCAGTCGGTAACGCCCGACTGCAACGTTCTTACTTGTTTTATTTTGCTTTGTGGTAGAGAGAAAATTTGGCACTTTGAAGTTTTAATTCAATGTGCAAACATGCCACCGCAAAAAAGGAATTTTAATATTAATAAATATTTCGATGCAAGTGATGACGATTACGTTAAATGCAAAAAATGCGAAAGACTTTTAAAAAAAGATCGTGTTTTTAATTTAAAAAAGCATTTATTGACATATTGACATATTGACATATTGACATATTGACATATTGACATATTGACATATTGACATATTGACACATTGACATATTGACATATTGACATATTGACATATTGACATATTGACATATTGACATATTGACATATTGACATATTTACATATTGACATATTGACATATTGACATATTGACATATTGACATATTGACATATTGACATATTGACATATTGACATATTGACATATTGACATATTGATATATTGATATATTGACAACTGATGTGCTACACTCTGCCGTAGCGGTAGCTAAAAACAGATAGCGAAAGCGATAGCTGAAAACAGCGAACGAGATGAAATCATAGCGAGATGAAAACGGAGCGAGATGAAAACAGAGCGAGATGAGAGTAGGACAAACAACAGATTTTGTTGTTTGCTTTTACTGCAATTTTTGGTCGGTTTTCGAAATGCACCGTTACTTTTTTATTTTGCTTTGTGGTAGAGAGAAAATTTGGCACTTTGAAGTTTTAATTCAATGTGCAAACATGTCACCGCAAAAAAGGAATTTTAATATTAATAAATATTTCGATGCAAGTCATGACGATTACGTTAAATGCAAAAAATGCGAAAGACTTTTAAAAAAAGATCGTGTTTTTAATTTAAAAAAAAACCATTTATTGACATATTGACATATTGACATATTGACATATTGACATATTGACATATTGACGTATTGACATATTGACATATTGACATATTGATATATTGACATATTGACGTATTGACATATTGACATATTGACATATTGACATATTGACATATTGACATATTGACATATTGACATATTAACATATTGACATATTGACATATTGACATATTGACATATTGACATATTGACATATTGACATATTGACATATTGACATATTGACATATTGACATATTGACATATTGACATATTGACATATTGACATATTGACATATTGACATATTGACATATTGACATATTGACATATTGACAAATTGACATATTGACATATTGACATATTGACAACTGATGTGCTACGCTCTGCCGTAGCGGTAGCTAAAAACAGATAGCGAAAGCGATAGCTGAAAACAGCGAACGAGATGAAATTATAGCGAGATGAAAACGGAGCGAGATGAAAACAGAGCGAGATGAGAGTAGGACAAACAGCAGATTTTGTTGTTTGCTTTTACTGCAATTTTTGGTCGGTTTTCGAAATGCACCGTTACTTTTTATACCCTGAACCCATTGAAAATGGGAAATCAGGGTATAATGGTTTTGTTAAAATGTATGTAACAGGCAGAAGGAGGCGTGGCAGACCCCACAAAGTATATATATTCTTGATCAGGGCGACGAGATAAGTTGATTTAGCCCTGTCCGTCTGTCTGTCTGTCCGTCTGTCCGTCTGTCCGTCTGTCCGTATGTTTAAACGCGTCGATTTCCGAACCTAAGATAGCTAGAGACTTGAATTTTTTTTTTAAATGACCGTATATACAGCGCGGATGTCGAGTTTAGCTTTAGAACTCGATAAATTATCCCGTTATGTTTTTATCGAATACAAACATTCAAGTTCAAATCAGATGCCAGTACAGCTAATTGTGAATGATTTTTCATTTTTTCAAATTTGTCAAATATTCAATGGAATATGTAGATCATATGCTGAAAGTTTCATTTAATTCCGTTAAGTCTATCAATTTTGAAAAAAATCATTAAATATTAGGCCAATTAACAAATGCACATGCAGCAGCCACAGCAGATTTAGATTTGCTAGATGGCGCTGCAGCAGTGAATGTATTGCTGTTTTGGCATCAAACTGTCAAAGAGTGAAGTGGCGTAGTGGATAGCAGCGCGCCACTCGATCAAGAGGTCTCGGGTTCGAACCTCAGAGCGGTCGGAATTAATTTATGTTTATTTTTTTTTTTTTTTTTAATTGTTTCAAAATATTTATACATATATTTATTTAAATGGGCTTACTATTCAATTGAATATGTAGATCATATGCTGAAAGTTTCATTAAATTTCGCTAAGTCTATCAATTTTGAAAAAATCATTAAATATTAGGCCAATTAACAAACGCACATGCAGCAGCCACAACAGTTTTTCTATAAGTGTGCACACATACATTCAAAAAAAACAATTAGTTTAGTTTAGATTTGCTAGATGGCGCTGCAGCAGTGAATGTATTACTGTTTTGCCATCAAACCGCCAGGAAGTGAAGTGGCGTAGTGAATAGCAGCGCGCCACTCAATCGAGAGGTCTCGGGTTCGAACCCCAGATCGGGCGGAATTAATGTTTAATTTTTTTTTAATTGATTCAAAAATTGAAATTTTAACCACACTAAATGTGAATATTTATTAGTTTGGTTCAGGGTAGTATCTAGTCGAGCACTCTCGACTAGAGTTTTCTTACTTGTTTTATTTTGCTTTGTGATAGAGAGAAAATTTGGCACTTTGAAGTTGTAATTCAATGTGCAAACATGCCACCGCAAAAAAGGAATTTTAATATTAATAAATATTTCGATGCAAGTGATGACGATTACGTTAAATGCAAAAAATGCGAAAGACTTTTAAAAAAGATCGTGTTTTTATTTTAAAAAAGCATTTATTGACATATTGACATATTGACATATTGACATATTGACATATTGACATATTGACATATTGACATATTTACATATTTACATTTTTATATATTGATATATTGACATATTGACAAATTGACATATTGACATATTGACATATTGACATATTGACATATTGACATATTGACATATTGACATATTGACATATTGACATATTGACATATTGACATATTGACATATTGACATATTGACATATTGACATATTGACATATTTACATATTTACATATTGACATATTGACATATTTACATATTTACATGTTTATATATTGAAATATTGACATATTGACATATTTAAATATTGACATATTGACATATTGACATATTGACATATTGACATATTGACATATTGACATATTGACAACTGATGTGCTACGCTCTGCCGTAGCGGTAGCTAAAAACAGATAGCGAAAGCGATAGCTGAAAACAGCGAACGAGATGAAATCATAGCGAGATGAAAACAGAGCGAGATGAAAACAGAGCAAAATGAGAGTAGGACAAACAGCACATTTTTATACTCATTCACGAAGTGAATTAGTATATTGCTTTTGTGCAATGTCCGTCTTGCTGTCCGTCCGTCCGTCCGTCCGTCCGTCTGTCCGTGTGAGCGCAGTTCATTTCGGCGCTATTGAAGCTAGAGACTTGAAATTTGGAACACATACTCGCGTATAGCTCCCATTTATAAAGTGTTAAAATTTTCCCGATCCGCCCACTAGGGGCGTGGCAAATCGGAATATGCATTTTCCGATATACCAGAAGTCATGTTAGTTGAAGAACTAGAAAGCTGACATTTGGTATTTAGATGCGCGTTGACCACCCAAGTTCAAAAAGCTATGGTGGATATATCTCCGCCCAAAGGGGGCGTGGCAAACCGCAAAAGTTGATATCTCCTAAAGTAAAAGAGCTAGAAGCTTCAAATTTAAATAGTTGTATTACTGGTAACCTCCTCTATCGATTTCCTAAAAATAATTTTTACGCCTCTTTGGGGGCGTGGCATATCGAAAAATACCCTGTAATTTTCACATTTTTGGAGCGTAAGCATCCAAACTTTACAGTTAGACTACCCTTACCTCGTTCTACGATCTGGCCAAAAATGAGATGTCTACGCCCACTAGGGGCGTGGCAAATCGAGAAAAACTGCATTTTCTCTAGTACTAGAGCTAAACTTGGCTACTAAATTGCTGATGGGATGTGAATGAGTATCTCGCAGTCGGTAACGCCCGACTGCAACGTTCTTACTTGTTTTATTTTGCTTTGTGGTAGAGAGAAAATTTGGCACGTTGAAGTTTTAATTCAATGTGCAAACATGCCACCGCAAAAAAGGAATTTTAATATTAATAAATATTTCGATGCAAGGGATGACGATTACGTTAAATGCAAAAAATGCGAAAGACTTTTAAAAAAAGATCGTGTTTTTAATTTAAAAAAGCATTTATTGACATATTGACATATTGACATATTGACATATTGACATATTGACATATTGACATATTGACATATTGACATATTGACATATTGACATATTGACATATTGACATATTGACATATTGACATATTGACATATTGACTTAGTGGCATATTGACTTAGTGACATATTGACTTATTGACATATTGACATATTGACATATTGACATATTGACATATTGACATATTTACATATTGACATATTGACATATTGACATATTGACATATTGACATATTGACATATTGACATATTGACATATTGACATATTGACATATTGACATATTGACATATTGACATATTGACATATTGACATATTGACAACTGATGTGCTACGCTCTGCCGTAGCGGTAGCTAAAAACAGATAGCGAAAGCGATAGCTGAAAACAGCGAACGAGATGAAATCATAGCGAGATGAAAACAGAGCGAGATGAAAACAGAGCAAAATGAGAGTAGGACAAACAGCACATTTTTATACTCATTCACGAAGTGAATTAGTATATTGCTTTTGTGCAATGTCCGTCTTGCTGTCCGTCCGTCCGTCCGTCCGTCCGTCTGTCCGTGTGAGCGCAGTTCATTTCGGCGCTATTGAAGCTAGAGACTTGAAATTTGGAACACATACTCGCGTATAGCTCCCATTTATAAAGTGTTAAAATTTTCCCGATCCGCCCACTAGGGGCGTGGCAAATCGGAATATGCATTTTCCGATATACCAGAAGTCATGTTAGTTGAAGAACTAGAAAGCTGACATTTGGTATTTAGATGCGCGTTGACCACCCAAGTTCAAAAAGCTATGGTGGATATATCTCCGCCCAAAGGGGGCGTGGCAAACCGCAAAAGTTGATATCTCCTAAAGTAAAAGAGCTAGAAGCTTCAAATTTAAATAGTTGTATTACTGGTAACCTCCTCTATCGATTTCCTAAAAATAATTTTTACGCCTCTTTGGGGGCGTGGCATATCGAAAAATACCCTGTAATTTTCACATTTTTGGAGCGTAAGCATCCAAACTTTACAGTTAGACTACCCTTACCTCGTTCTACGATCTGGCCAAAAATGAGATGTCTACGCCCACTAGGGGCGTGGCAAATCGAGAAAAACTGCATTTTCTCTAGTACTAGAGCTAAACTTGGCTACTAAATTGCTGATGGGATGTGAATGAGTATCTCGCAGTCGGTAACGCCCGACTGCAACGTTCTTACTTGTTTTATTTTGCTTTGTGGTAGAGAGAAAATTTGGCACGTTGAAGTTTTAATTCAATGTGCAAACATGCCACCGCAAAAAAGGAATTTTAATATTAATAAATATTTCGATGCAAGGGATGACGATTACGTTAAATGCAAAAAATGCGAAAGACTTTTAAAAAAAGATCGTGTTTTTAATTTAAAAAAGCATTTATTGACATATTGACATATTGACATATTGACATATTGACATATTGACATATTGACATATTGACATATTGACATATTGACATATTGACATATTGACATATTGACATATTGACATATTGACATATTGACATATTGACTTAGTGGCATATTGACTTAGTGACATATTGACTTATTGACATATTGACATATTGACATATTGACATATTGACATATTGACATATTTACATATTGACATATTGACATATTGACATATTGACATATTGACATATTGACATATTGACATATTGACATATTGACATATTGACATATTGACATATTGACATATTGACATATTGACATATTGACATATTGACAACTGATGTGCTACGCTCTGCCGTAGCGGTAGCTAAAAACAGATAGCGAAAGCGATAGCTGAAAACAGCGAACGAGATGAAATCATAGCGAGATGAAAACAGAGCGAGATGAAAACAGAGCAAAATGAGAGTAGGACAAACAGCAGATTTTTATACTCATTCACGAAGTGAATTAGTATATTGCTTTTGTGCAATGTCCGTCTTGCTGTCCGTCCGTCCGTCCGTCTGTCCGTCTGTCCGTGTGAACGCAGTTCATTTCGGCGCTATTGAAGCTAGAGACTTGAAATTTGGAACACATACTCGCGTATAGCTCCCATTTATAAAGTGTTAAAATTTTCCCGATCCGCCCACTAGGGGCGTGGCAAATCGGAATATGCATTTTCCGATATACCAGAAGTCATGTTAGTTGAAGAGCTAGAAAGCTGACATTTGGTATGTAGATGCGCGTTGACAATCCAAGTCCAAAAAGCTATGGTGGATATATCTCCGCCCATGGGGGGCGTAGCAAATCGGATAAAACTGTATCTCCTAGAGTTTTAAAGCTAGAACTATGAAATTTTGCACGTAAGCTAATGTTATGATTCTTTAAAGACTGGTGAATTTATATGTCTACGCCCACTAGGGGCGTGGCAAATCGGACTTGAAGATATAGTGATTTTACAAATTCTGCTATATTTTAGGCATTATTGATGCTAGAGACTTGAAATTTGGTATGTATACGCGAGTTGGCCACCCAAATCCAACGAGCTATGGTGGATATATCTCCGCCCAAAGGGGGCGTGGCAAACCGCGAAAGTTGATATCTCCTAAAGTAAAAGAGCTAGAAGCTTCAAATTTAAATAGTTGTATTACTGGTAACCTCCTCTATCGATTTCCTAAAAATAATTTTTACGCCTCTTTGGGGGCGTGGCATATCGAAAAATACCCTGTAATTTTCACATTTTTGGAGCGTAAGCATCCAAACTTTACAGTTAGACTACCGTTAGCTCGTTCTACGATCTGACCAAAAATGAGTTGTCTACGCCCTTTAGGGGCGTGGCAAATCGGACCTGAAGATATAGTGATTTTCCCGATTTTGCTATATTTTAAGCATTATTGATGCTAGAGACGTGAAATTCGGTATATAATTCGGTATATGTCTACGCCCACTAGGGGCGTGGCAAATCGGACCTGAAGATATAGTGATTTTCCCGATTTTGCTATATTTTAGGCATTATTGATGCTAGACACGTGAAATTTGGTATATATACGCGGGTTGACCTCCCAAGTCCAACGAGCTATGGTGCATATATCTCCGCCCAAGGGGGGCGTGGCAAACCGCAAAAGTTTATATCTCCTAAAGTATAAGAGCTAGAAGCTTCAAATTTGGATATTTGAGTTACTGGTAACCTCCTCTATCGATGATCCAAAAATACTTTTTACGCCTCTTTGGGGATGTGGCATATCGAAAAATACCCTGTAATTTTCACATTTTTGGAGCGTAAGCATCCAAACTTTACAGTTAGACTACCGTTAGCTCGTTCTACGATCTGGCCAAAAATGAGATGTCTACGCCCACTAGAGGCGTGGCAAATCGAGAAAAACTGCATTTTCTGCAGTACTAGAGCTAAACATATTGACATATTGACAACTGATGTGCTACCCTCTGCCGTAGCGGAAGCTGAAAACAGATAGCGAAAGCGATAGCTGAAAACAGCGAACGAGATGAAATCATACAGAGATGAAAACGGAGCGAGATGAGAGTAGGACAAACAACAGATTTTGTTGTTTGCTTTTACTGCAATTTTTGGTCGGTTTTTTTTATTTTGCTTTGTGGTAGAGAGAAAATTTGGCACTTTGAAGTTTTAATTCAATGTGCAAACATGCCACCGCAAAAAAGGAATTTTGGAATTTTTTTCGATATGCTTGGGGATGTGGCATATCGAAAAATACCCTGTAATTTTCACATTTTTGGAGCGTAAGCATCCAAACTTTGCAGTTAGACTACCCTTACCTCGTTCTACGATCTGGCCAAAAATGAGATGTCTACGCCCACTAGGGGCGTGGCAAATCGAGAAAAACTGCATTTTCTGCAGTACTAGAGCTAAACTTGGCTACTAAATTGCTGATGGAATGTGAATGAGTATCCCGCAGTCGGTAACGCCCGACTGCAACGTTCTTACCTGTTTCATTTTGCTTTGTGATAGAGAGAAAATTTGGCACGTTGAAGTTTTAATTCAATGTGCAAACATGCCACCGCAAAAAAGGAATTTTAATATTAATAAATATTTCGATTGAAGGGATGACGATTACGTTAAATGCAAAAAATGCGAAAGACTTTTAAAAAAAGATCGTGTTTTTAATTTAAAAAAGCATTTATTGACATATTGACATATTGACATATTGACATATTGACATATTGACATATTGACATATTGACATATTGACATATTGACATATTGACATATTGACATATTGACATATTGACATATTGACATATTGACAACTGATGTGCTACGCTCTGCCGTAGCGGCAGCTGAAAACAGATAGCGAAAGCGATAGCTGAAAACAGCGAACGAGATGAAATCATAGCGAGATGAAAACAGAGCGAGATGAGAGTAGGACAAACAGCAGATTTTTATACTCATTCACGAAGTGAATTATTATACTCATTCACGAAGTGAATTAGTATATTGGTTTTGTGCAATGTCCGTCTTGCTGTCCGTCCGTCCGTCCGTCCGTCCGTCTGTCCGTGTGAGCGCAGTTCATTTCGGCGCTATTGAAGCTAGAGACTTGAAATTTGGAACACATACTCGCGTATAGCTCCCATTTATAAAGTGTTAAAATTTTCCCGATCCGCCCACTAGGGGCGTGGCAAATCGGAAAATGCATTTTCCGATATTCCAGAAATCATGTTAGTTGAAGAGCTAGAAAGCTGAAATTTGGTATGAAATTTGGTATGTAGGTCCGCGTTGACCACCCAAGTTCAACAAGCTATGGCGGATATATCTCCGCCCATTGGGGGCGTGGCAAATCGGATAAAACTGTATCTCCTAGAGTTTTAAAGCTAGAAAGAAATTTTGCATGTGAGCTAATGTTATCATTTTATAAAGACTGGTTAAAAATGTATATGTCTACGCATACTAGGGGCGTGGCAAATAGGACCTGAAGATATAGTGATTTTCCCGATTTTGCTATATTTTAGGCATTATTGTTGCTAGAAACCTGAAATTTGGTATATATACGCGGGTTGACCACCCAAGTCCAACAAGCTATGGTGGATATATCTCCGCCCAAAGGGGGCGTGGCAAACCGCAAGTATAAGAGCTAGAAGCTTCAAATTTGGATAGTTTTGTTACTGGTAACCTCCTTTATCGATTCCTCAAAAATAATCTTTACGCCTCTTTGGGGGCGTGGCATATCGAAAAATACCCTGTAATTTTCACATTTTTGGAGCGTAAGCATCCAAACTTTACAGTTAGACTACCGTTAGCTCGTCCTACGATCTGGCCAAAAATGAGATGTCTACGCCCACTAGGAGCGTGGCAAATCGAGAAAAACTGCATTTTCTGCAGTACTAGAGCTAAACTTAGCTACTCAATTGCTGATGGGATGTGAATGAGTATCCCGCAGTCGGTAACGCCCGACTGCAACGTTCTTACCTGTTTCATTTTGCTTTGTGATAGAGAGAAAATTTGGCACGTTGAAGTTTTAATTCAATGTGCAAACATGCCACCGCAAAAAAGGAATTTTAATATTAATAAATATTTCGATTGAAGGGATGACGATTACGTTAAATGCAAAAAATGCGAAAGACTTTTAAAAAAAGATCGTGTTTTTAATTTAAAAAAGCATTTATTGACATATTGACATATTGACATATTGACATATTGACATATTGACATATTGACATATTGACATATTGACATATTGACATATTGACATATTGACATATTGACATATTGACATATTGACATATTGACATATTGACATATTGACATATTGACAACTGATGTGCTACGCTCTGCCGTAGCGGCAGCTGAAAACAGATAGCGAAAGCGATAGCTGAAAACAGCGAACGAGATGAAATCATAGCGAGATGAAAACAGAGCGAGATGAGAGTAGGACAAACAGCAGATTTTTATACTCATTCACGAAGTGAATTATTATACTCATTCACGAAGTGAATTAGTATATTGGTTTTGTGCAATGTCCGTCTTGCTGTCCGTCCGTCCGTCCGTCCGTCCGTCTGTCCGTGTGAGCGCAGTTCATTTCGGCGCTATTGAAGCTAGAGACTTGAAATTTGGAACACATACTCGCGTATAGCTCCCATTTATAAAGTGTTAAAATTTTCCCGATCCGCCCACTAGGGGCGTGGCAAATCGGAAAATGCATTTTCCGATATTCCAGAAATCATGTTAGTTGAAGAGCTAGAAAGCTGAAATTTGGTATGAAATTTGGTATGTAGGTCCGCGTTGACCACCCAAGTTCAACAAGCTATGGCGGATATATCTCCGCCCATTGGGGGCGTGGCAAATCGGATAAAACTGTATCTCCTAGAGTTTTAAAGCTAGAAAGAAATTTTGCATGTGAGCTAATGTTATCATTTTATAAAGACTGGTTAAAAATGTATATGTCTACGCATACTAGGGGCGTGGCAAATAGGACCTGAAGATATAGTGATTTTCCCGATTTTGCTATATTTTAGGCATTATTGTTGCTAGAAACCTGAAATTTGGTATATATACGCGGGTTGACCACCCAAGTCCAACAAGCTATGGTGGATATATCTCCGCCCAAAGGGGGCGTGGCAAACCGCAAGTATAAGAGCTAGAAGCTTCAAATTTGGATAGTTTTGTTACTGGTAACCTCCTTTATCGATTCCTCAAAAATAATCTTTACGCCTCTTTGGGGGCGTGGCATATCGAAAAATACCCTGTAATTTTCACATTTTTGGAGCGTAAGCATCCAAACTTTACAGTTAGACTACCGTTAGCTCGTCCTACGATCTGGCCAAAAATGAGATGTCTACGCCCACTAGGAGCGTGGCAAATCGAGAAAAACTGCATTTTCTGCAGTACTAGAGCTAAACTTAGCTACTCAATTGCTGATGGGATGTGAATGAGTATCCCGCAGTCGGTAACGCCCGACTGCAACGTTCTTACTTGTTACTGTATAAAATTCCCAAAACCATCGTTCCTTTCAAATAACGAAATATTCTCTTAACTAACGTCCAGTGATGCTGCTTCGGGTTTTCTAGCTCTCGGGAAACTACATTAACAGAAAAACTTATATCTGGCCTTGAAACAACTTGTAAAAACATTAAATTTCCTATTGCTTCGCGGTAAGGTGCATTACAATTATTTTGTTCAGATACATTTTCATCATAATTACATTCAACTGGCGTGGAGACAATGTTCGCATTTATCATATTAAATTTTTCTAAAATTTTCCTTATATAATTTCCTTGATATATGAAGATAGAACCATTTGGCTGCTTCAGTATTTCTATTCCTAAGAAGCATGTTACATTTTTATACCCTGAACCCATTGAAAATGGGAAATCAGGGTATAATGGTTTTGTGAAAAGTATGTAACAGGCAGAAGGAGGCGTGGCAGACCCCATAAAGTATATACAGTAGAATCCGGTTATAGCGACATTCAAGGGACCGTCGATTTTACGTCGCTATACCCGGAGGACGCTTTAACCAGACGGAGCAAAAAAATTTTTTTTTTATATTTTTTACGGTTGCCATGTTCATGATAGCTTCTAACATTAAACAATTTAAATGTTTAATCAAAACTAAGATTTTTTATAAATTTATTTCATTAACATGGCTTAGAAACATTTTTGTGACGTTAGTATTGTACTTTGTTGCTCTCCCTCTCTCTGTCTTGGCAGCATTTGGGGCGTTGCAAAGCACACAAGCAAGGGTACTGATCACTGATCAATACATACATGTATACATTTCTAACAGAGACTTTTTATGCTGAAATTTGTTGTCATTATTTCACGATTTTTTGTTTTTCACGTCGTAATAACCGGTAAATGACTCAAAAATATGAAACAATTCGTCGGCATAAGCGGATTG
Organism: Drosophila aldrichi; assembly: GCA_035045965.1. Lineage (NCBI taxonomy): Eukaryota > Metazoa > Arthropoda > Insecta > Diptera > Drosophilidae > Drosophila > Drosophila aldrichi. The sequence continues at coordinate 35,047 of JAWNOM010000534.1, forward strand.
TCGTTAAAAGCGGAGACGTACTAAGCGGAGGTTCTTTCATATAAGTTTGTATGGGGACCAACCAAGACATCGAATTTTCGTCGACATAACCGGTTGTACGCTTTAAGCGGAGTCGTTATAACCGGATTCTACTGTATATTATTGAACAGGGCGACGAGCTGAGTCGATATAGCCCTGTCCGTCTGTCCGTCTGTCCGTCCGTCCGTCCGTCTGTGTGAGTGCGTCGATCTCAGAAGTTATAAGAGCTAGAGAGCTGAAATTTTGCATGTAGACTCGTATATACCATACGCAGTAGGAGTTTATCATATTTTTTCGATAACTCATTCGATATCTTTTTTATCGAGGATAATCGATAAATTTATATTGTTTTTTCAGCCTAATTTGAACACAATTAAACATAGAGTCTTCAGACTTTTTGTGTATATACACTTGATGAATACACACATTTTGTAATTTACAGATTTTGGATACAACGCCCCCTTCGCCCCCAATTCGTAAAAAACGTGTATCAAGGCCTCTCAAGGTCATTGGCATCTCAAGGTCATTGGCCTCTCAAATTTGGTATGTATCATTTCCTTACTTGCTAGAGCTGCACTTACATATTCGGCTTCTGTTGTTGATAAAGCCACACATTGTTGTTTTTTACTTTGCCACGTTATTGCAGCATTCGCATATTTACACAAAATTCCAGATGTAGATTTCCGAGTTTTCTTATCACCTGCATAATCAGCATCACATATGTCTCAAAAATATTATTATTTTTACTGTATAAAATTCCCAAATCCATCGCTCCTTTCAAATAACGAAATATTCTCTTAACTAACGTCCAGTGATGCTGCATCGGGTTTTCTAGCTCTCGGGAAACTACATTAACAGAAAAACTTATATCTGGCCTTGAAACAACTTGTAAAAACATTAAATTTCCTATTGCTTCGCGGTAAGGTGCATTACAATTATTTTGTTCAGATACATTTTCATCATAATTACATTCAACTGGCGTGGAGACAATGTTCGCATTTATTATATTAAATTTTTCTAAAATTTTCCTTATATAATTTCCTTGATATATGAAGATAGAACCATTTGGCTGCTTCAGTATTTCTATTCCTAAGAAGCATGTTACATATTTAAACCCTGAGCCTATTGAAAATGGGAAATCAGGGTATAATGGTTTTGTGAAAGGTATGTAACAGGAAGAAGGAGGCGTGGCAGACCCCATAAAGTATATATATTATTGATCAGGGCGATCAGCTGAGTCGATATAGCCCTGTCCGTCCGTCCGTCTGTCCGTCCGTCCGTCCGTCTGTATGAGTGCGTCGATCTCAGAAGTTATAAGAGCTAGAGAGCTGAAATTTTGCATGTAGACTCGTATATACCATAGGCAGTAGGAGTTTATCATATTTTTTCGATAACTCATTCGATATCTTTTTTATCGAGGATAATCGATAAATTTATATTGTTTTTTCAGCCTAATTTGAACACTATTAAACATAGAGTCTTCAGATTTTTGTATATATACACATGATGAATACACACATTTTGTAATTTACAGATTTTGGATACCATGCCCCCTTCGCCCACAATTCGTAAAAAACGTGTATCAAGGCCTCTCAAGGTCATTGGCCTCTCAAGGTCATTGGCCTCTCAAGGTCATTGGACCCATTGAAAATGGGAAATCAGGGTATAATGGTTTTGTGAAAAGTATGTAACAGGCAGAAGGAGGCGTGGCAGACCCCATAAAGTATATACAGTAGAATCCGGTTATAGCGACATTCAAGGGACCGTCGATTTTACGTCGCTATACCCGGAGGACGCTTTAACCAGACGGAGCAAAAAAATTTTTTTTTTATATTTTTTACGGTTGCCATGTTCATGATAGCTTCTAACATTAAACAATTTAAATGTTTAATCAAAACTAAGATTTTTTATAAATTTATTTCATTAACATGGCTTAGAAACATTTTTGTGACGTTAGTATTGTACTTTGTTGCTCTCCCTCTCTCTGTCTTGGCAGCATTTGGGGCGTTGCAAAGCACACAAGCAAGGGTACTGATCACTGATCAATACATACATGTATACATTTCTAACAGAGACTTTTTATGCTGAAATTTGTTGTCATTATTTCACGATTTTTTGTTTTTCACGTCGTAATAAACGGTAAATGACTCAAAAATATGAAACAATTCGTCGGCATAAGCGGATTGTCGTTAAAAGCGGAGACGTACTAAGCGGAGGTTCTTTCATATAAGTTTGTATGGGGACCAACCAAGACATCGAATTTTCGTCGACATAACCGGTTGTACGCTTTAAGCGGAGTCGTTATAACCGGATTCTACTGTATATTATTGAACAGGGCGACGAGCTGAGTCGATATAGCCCTGTCCGTCTGTCCGTCTGTCCGTCCGTCCGTCCGTCTGTGTGAGTGCGTCGATCTCAGAAGTTATAAGAGCTAGAGAGCTGAAATTTTGCATGTAGACTCGTATATACCATACGCAGTAGGAGTTTATCATATTTTTTCGATAACTCATTCGATATCTTTTTTATCGAGGATAATCGATAAATTTATATTGTTTTTTCAGCCTAATTTGAACACAATTAAACATAGAGTCTTCAGACTTTTTGTGTATATACACTTGATGAATACACACATTTTGTAATTTACAGATTTTGGATACAACGCCCCCTTCGCCCCCAATTCGTAAAAAACGTGTATCAAGGCCTCTCAAGGTCATTGGCATCTCAAGGTCATTGGCCTCTCAAATTTGGTATGTATCATTTCCTTACTTGCTAGAGCTGCGCTTACATATTCGGCTTCTGTTGTTGATAAAGCCACACATTGTTGTTTTTTACTTTGCCACGTTATTGCAGCATTCGCATATTTACACAAAATTCCAGATGTAGATTTCCGAGTTTTCTTATCACCTGCATAATCAGCATCACATATGTCTCAAAAATATTATTATTTTTACTGTATAAAATTCCCAAATCCATCGCTCCTTTCAAATAACGAAATATTCTCTTAACTAACGTCCAGTGATGCTGCATCGGGTTTTCTAGCTCTCGGGAAACTACATTAACAGAAAAACTTATATCTGGCCTTGAAACAACTTGTAAAAACATTAAATTTCCTATTGCTTCGCGGTAAGGTGCATTACAATTATTTTGTTCAGATACATTTTCATCATAATTACATTCAACTGGCGTGGAGACAATGTTCGCATTTATTATATTAAATTTTTCTAAAATTTTCCTTATATAATTTCCTTGATATATGAAGATAGAACCATTTGGCTGCTTCAGTATTTCTATTCCTAAGAAGCATGTTACATATTTAAACCCTGAGCCTATTGAAAATGGGAAATCAGGGTATAATGGTTTTGTGAAAGGTATGTAACAGGAAGAAGGAGGCGTGGCAGACCCCATAAAGTATATATATTATTGATCAGGGCGATCAGCTGAGTCGATATAGCCCTGTCCGTCCGTCCGTCTGTCCGTCCGTCCGTCCGTCTGTATGAGTGCGTCGATCTCAGAAGTTATAAGAGCTAGAGAGCTGAAATTTTGCATGTAGACTCGTATATACCATAGGCAGTAGGAGTTTATCATATTTTTTCGATAACTCATTCGATATATTTTTTATCGAGGATAATCGATAAATTTATATTGTTTTTTCAGCCTAATTTGAACACTATTAAACATAGAGTCTTCAGATTTTTGTGTATATACACATGATGAATACACACATTTTGTAATTTACAGATTTTGGATACCACGCCCCCTTCGCCCACAATTCGTAAAAAACGTGTATCAAGGCCTCTCAAGGTCATTGCCCTCTCAAGGTCATTGGCCTCTCAAGGTCATTGGCCTCTCAAGGTCATTAGCCTCTCAAGGTCAGTGGCCTCTCAAGGTCATTGCCCTCTCAAGGTCATTAGCCTCTCAAGGTCATTAGCCCCTCAAGGTCATTGGCCTCTCAAGCTCATTAGCCTCTCAAGGTCGTTGGCTTCTCAAGGTCATTGGTTTCTCAAGGTCATTGGCCTCTCAAGGTCATTGGCCTCTCAAGGTCATTGGCCTCTCAAGGTCATTGGCCTCTCAAGGTCATTGGCCTCTCAAGGTCATTGGCTTCTCAAGGTCATTGCCCTCTCAAGGTCATTGCCCTCTCAAGGTCATTGCCTTCTCAAGGTCATTGCCCTCTCAAGGTCATTGCCCTCTCAAGGTCATTGCCCTCTCAAGGTCATTGGGCTCTCAAGGTCATTAGCCTCTCAAGGTCATTGGCCTCTCAAGGTCATTGGCATCTCAAGGTCATTGGCCTCTCAAGGGGATTTCCCTCCCAGGGGATTTCCCCGCCCAGGGGATTTCCCCGCCCAGGGGATTTCCCCGCCCAGCGGATTTCACCGCCCAGGGGATTTCCCCGCCCAGGGGATTTCCCCGCCCAGGGGATTTCCCCGTCTTTGGGATTTCCCTGCCCAGGGGATTTCCTCGCCCAGGGGATTTCCCCGTGTTGAGGTTTTCTTAAATGAAACACGGTATATGTAGGTGCAACGCAATAAGTTTATTTAACACAACAAAATATTCAGTAACAAGTACACTACTTCACGTACCACGACGATTTGAACTTAACTGACCGAGCCGACACACTGACATTGATCTTACACAATGAACTTACAGAATGAACTCTGGCTCGATTCACAGCATGCTTATATACCTACATCTATTACATATCGAATGTTCTGGATGTCTCCCTATGCTTCTATGTCTACGTCTATTTCATATGGAATGCATGCATGTACATAATCCAGAACATTCGGCTTCTTATTCTAGAGACAAATGTGCGATCAACCGACGACTGTGTTTACCGTTAGGTCAAATGCAGACAAATGTGCGATCAGCCGACGACTGTGTTTACCGTTAGGTCAAATGCTTACTTGATGATGTTGATGATGAGTTTTTCGAGATCATTCCACAACACCCTCCCTAAAACTCAACATCTCTATAACAAATTTGTTCCTTATTCTTCATTCCTAATTTCTCTCTTAGACATAAAAATTTGGGCTTTGGCAAAGCTTTAGTAAAAATGTCAGCGATTTGTTCTTCACTCTTTACATATTTTACATCTATTTCACCTTTTTCAAATAAATCGCGTATAAAATTATATTCAACATCTATATGTTTTCTTCGTTGAATTCAGGATTTTTGATAAGCTTAATCGCACGTATATTATCTATAAACAAGATGTAGTTACTTAAATTAATGTTACAATCAAAAAACAATTTCTTTAGCCATATCATTTCCTTACTTGCTAGAGCTGCACTTACATATTCGGCTTCTGTTGTTGATAAAGCTACACATTGTTGTTTTTTACTTTGCCACGTTATTGCAGCATTCGCATATTTACACAAAATTCCAGATGTAGATTTCCGAGTTTTCTTATCACCTGCATAATCAGCATCACATATGTCTCAAAAATATTATTATTTTTACTGTATAAAATTCCCAAATCCATCGCTCCTTTCAAATAACGAAATATTCTCTTCACTAACGTCCAGTGATGCTGCTTCGGGTTTTCTAGCTCTCGGGAAACTACATTAACAGAAAAACTTATATCTGGCCTTGAAACAACTTGTAAAAACATTAAATTTCCTATTGCTTCGCGGTAAGGTGCATTACAATTATTTTGCTCAGATACATTTTCATCATAATTACATTCAACTGGCGTGGAGACAATGTTCGCATTTATCATATTAAATATTTCTAAAATTTTCCTTATATAATTTCCTTGATATATGAAGATAGAACCATTTGGCTGCTTCAGTATTTCTATTCCTAAGAAGCATGTTACATTTTTATACCCTGAACCCATTGAAAATGGGAAATCAGGGTATAATGGTTTTGGGAAAAGTATGTAACAGGCAGAAGGAGGCGTGGCAGACCCCATAAAGTATATATATATTATTGATCAGGGCGACGAGCTGAGTCGATATAGCCCTGTCCGTCCGTCCGTCCGTCTGTATGAGTGCGTCGATCTCAGAAGTTATAAGAGCTAGAGACCTGAAATTTTGCATGTAGACTCGTATATACCATACGCAGTAGGAGTTTATCATATTTTTTCGATAACTCATTCGATATCTTTTTTATCGAGGATAATCGATAAATTTATATTGTTTTTTCAGCCTAATTTGAACACTATTAAACATAGAGTCTTCAGATTTTTTGTGTATAAATAAGTTTTTTTCCAAGTTGACTCTCGATGCATAACTCATAAACTGTTTTCAACATTTCACTCAATTAATCTTTTTGCTCACTCTCAAGTCACTCATAACTTCTACTCGTATTATATTTCACCACGATATTATGAGACAAGTATGTGACGCTAACAACGGCTGCGGCTGCGACGGCGATGATGATTTATTTATTTATTTTCTTTTAGCGAATTGTTGTTTAAGGAATTGCCAGTCAATTGTGTTCTATATTTTTTTCATTTAATCCACTTTTATTGAAATAATTAAAGAATTTATAAGATAAACTTTGGGTAAGACTTTTAACATGTCTGTGATTAATATAAAATATAAGTTATCTTCCAAATTGACTCTCGCTTAAGCTGAGAGAATATAAGAACTTTTAATTTGCGGCTGGTGCCGGAGTAATGAATTTATCGTACCGTTTCCTCGTGAATACAAAACAGAACGAAAACTAAAGTGTGGGACAGCGAATCGGCGTGCCGATTTGCTCGACAATCTTGCTGACACATACACACAAATGTAAGGACCGATTACTGTTGCTGTCCGCTGTGGTCAGGGCACTGAATTTAATACTGTTTCGTCAGCACCATGTCACAAGCGTCGGCAAGTGAGAGAGAAATATGCTTATGCTATGTTCGTGTTTAACTCTTATGCTATGTTTGTGTTAACTACTCCCCCTTAAGATTTTGACCGACCTCGTTTAAACTAAAATTTTCAATCACCCCCTGGATCTCGTGCGAGGCTCGCCTTATCCTTCAGACTAAGTAGATGAGTGTGGAGCCACTGATGATGACGGTAATCCCGGTGACAATGATAAGCCAGATTTTGGGTGACCCGGCAGATTGGACCTCTTCTTGGAGCTCTTGGATGACGCGTAGGTTGTGGTGATTCATCCTCTGAAGGTGTGGCATGCTGAGGACTGGGTCGTGGCTGATCACGTTGAGAAGAGGTGACACGGCGATGCCTGGTTTCTTGCTAAGGGCTTCGCTCTGGTTCACGTACTTGGTCCCGTTGATTATGGCCGACGTTTCGAAAGTGACGAGGAAGGTGCCGCTTACTGATATTGTTGGGCCGTCGTCCGTGGTCACCTGGGCCGGGCTTTCGTTTATGATCAGAACGCCGTCGTCTACTTGGGTGACAGTCTCCAAGTAGCTGGGTTGTGTGCGGCAGAGTGCCACGGATCCCGAATGTAGTCCACGGGCGCAAGTGTCATGTACCGCCAGCTTGCAGAAGGGCGCATATGTTGTTGCTGCGCAGCTAGTGACCACCAGTGCCTCACTGTCACACCCCGCCACGGTGTCGTCATCCAGCTGTAGCACGATGTGTTCGTGCGAGATCGGGAAAATGCTGACCTTCTTACATATAAACTTAATCATTAGATAATCTATGATTATGTGTATTATGTTATCGGACTGTAGTACCCTTATGTTGGAAACTTCCATCAGACAGACAATGGGGACAGATGTGGGGTGCTCAGTTAATATTGACTCCAAATCTTGATTATCAAATATTGTGGGATTTATTATGTTTGACCTCGCCAGCGTTACTGTGAGCATTAAATTTCGAACAAGCATCCTGTTCCTAGCTAGAAGAGCTTCATACAAGTGGGGCGTGTCAATTTCGTGTAACTGTAATAAGAAGTCGGGACACGACGAGGAGCCTGAGAGAAGTGATTAATTCCAGGTTTTTTTTTTTTTTTTTTTTTTTTTGTTACTTCAAGTTGTCCTTGTGGACCACCCTCCCCTTAATAAGAACAGACGTTCCTAGGTCTGCCTGCACTTTTTCCTCTGAGCATAAGGGGGTAAGTTTGTTTCCCAACCTTTTGTTGCTCTTCACTAAAACCGTCTCTCCGACTTCAAACACCCTGTTCTGTCTGGTCGGGTTGCACCTGTTCATGTTGTTCTTTTGTGCGTGTTCGAGTTTTCGCTTTATATTTTCCGCGATTTCCTCTGAGACTGAGTACATGACCTCGATTGAGCTCATGTCAGCTGTTGAATGTATTGTCCGGTTGTATTCTGTTGTCGCTCTTAGGATGAGCTCAACGGTATCGTCAATTTTTTTGTCTAGCTTCATGCATCTGGCTATTTCCGCCAAGGTGCTGTGGAAGCGTTCGACCTGTCCGTTAGAAACGCTGTGCAGAGGGGGCGTGTTTACGACGTCTATGTTGAAGCCATTTTTTAAAAGAGACGTGATTGTCTCGGAATTGAATGCCGCCTCGTTGTCGCAGTAGATTGTTTTGATTCTGGGGAACAAGTTTACTAGCAGCAAAATGGGCGTCTTGACGTCTACTATCGTCCGGGACGTTATTGGATATACCACGGCCATTTTCGAGAATTTGTCTATGCAAGTTAAAAACATTTTCTTGTCGGTGGAGAAGATGTCGATGTGCAACATTTCGCCGACATATGAGGGGATCGGGGTTAAACCTAACTCCTGTTTTTTCGGGTGTCGGTCATACTTTGCCTTGGCACAAACTCTACAATTCGCTACCACCTCATTAGCTATTTTTGTCATTTTAGGGAAGAAGTAATCCTTAAGAAGGTGTTTGATGTTTTCCTGCACTGCCCTGTGAGCTCGATTGTGCTCGGCCTCAACTATTTCTCTTTGTTCCGACTTGTCTGTAATGTCTGAGACAATATTCTTGCAGTATAAGAATTTTGTGTTTGGCAATGACTTGACCAACTCATGTTGGACTGCCGCCAACGTTGGCAAATCGCAGTGAAGGGCGTTAACCACGCTCGGGTTCACGACGTCTTTGATGTCATTTATGACTCCGTCTTTTTCTGTGAAGTGGATGATGTGGCGGTTTTTCTCGCCGAAAAGTATGAACTTACGATATCTTGGGAACTGGGCCTGTTCTAGCACTATCTGGTTTCTAAAGCAATTTAAGGGTTTTTCCGTCGTTTCGACCGTGTAGGTCAGGGACAGCTCACTATGTATTGTGGCTGCATCGGACATGGCCTCTTCCTGAAGAGCATTGATGTTCTGTCTTGAAAGGGCGTCTGCAACGAAGTTTTCCTTGCCTGGCTTGTAGTGTATCTTAGCGTTATGTTCGTCTATGTATGCTTTCCATCTCTTAATTTTTGCGTTGGGGTTCCTATCTGAAACAGCGAAGGTAAGAGGCTGGTGATCAGTATAGATGTTGATGTCTCGAGTTCCGTACAAGTAGTGCTGTAGTTTACCTAACTCCCACACGATGGACAACAGCTCTCTTTCGTTTGTAGCGTATTTGGTCTCGCAATCTTTTAGAGTCCTCGAGATCATTGTAATGGGCTTTCCTTCTTGGGATAATACTGCCCCTATGCCGTATGAGCTGGCATCCGTCGTCAGGTCGAATGGTTTTTTAAAGTCCGGGTACCTCAGGATGACATCCTCCGATGCCAAGATATCCCTTAGTTTCTGGAACGCGTGCCTCTGCGCGTCGTCGAAATTCACGATGGTTTTCCGTGAGAGATGCTTGCTGACGGATCCGTTTTCGCCTTTCATTATTGCCGTCAGCGGTCTCGCTATGGCAGCAAAATCTTTTATGAAGCATTTGTAATAACTGGCCAGTCCCAGAAACGACCTCAGCTCGTAGAGGTTCTTTGGTTCTGGGAATTCTTTTATTGCTTTAACCTTTTCGGGGTCGGATTTTGCTCCTCCCATGGTAACTATGAATCCCAAGTACTCAACGCTTTGTTTAAAGAACTGCGTTTTTTCCTTTGAGACTTTCATGTTAGCGCGGCATAAGCTTTTGAGAACCCAGTCTATGTGCCTGACATGGTCCTTTTCGTTTTCGGAAAAAATTATGACGTCGTCTACGTACACATAGCACGACTTTCCGATTTGTTCTCGTTGGACGTCGTCGATTGCCCGCTGAAAGATACTGCCCGCATTCTTCAGGCCAAAGGGCAACCTACAAAATTCATACTTTCCTCCAATTACGGAGAACGATGTTTTTTCTCTGTCCTGCTCTGCTAAATATATCTGATGGTACCCGGATTTTAGATCCAAAGTCGTGAAGTATTTAGCTTTGCCTAAATTGGCCAAGATCATTGAGATGTTCGGCATCGGGTATTTGTCTGCGATGGTCTTTTCGTTTAGTTTCCTGAAATCGATGACGAGTCGCTTTTTCCTGATACCCTCTTCATCGTATCCCTTTTTATCAACGACCCATGTCGGGCTGTTATATGGGGATTTTGATGGCCTTATGATGCCGTTGTCTACGAGAGCCCTGATCTCTTTAGTGACGAAGTCGGCCACTCCCATTAGATGTGGGTACAATTTGGAGTAGATGGGCTGGTCGTCTTCTGTGCGTATCGTCGCTATGACCGAAGTGTTGAACGGCAGTGCCTCGTTAGAGGTCGAAAATGCCTTGATGTTCTTCAGAATCATTTTTTTAAAATCCTCTTTTACCATCTCGGGTACCACGATATCGTTGACGTTAGTGAAATTAACGTTGTCACAGAAGTGATGCCGTAACTTTTCGTTAGTTTGCCCATAATTAATCGTACCTTTCTGAATGTCCAATGTTGCTCCTACTTGCGTTAGCAGGTCGAAGCCTATTATGGCGTTGAACGGCTGAAGTGATTCCAATAGGTAAAATTGAGCTGTTGTTCCAAAAATGTTTACTGTACACTTTTGGCTGATTTTGTTAGATCCATGAACGGAGCTAACTGTGAAGGGGGTGTCGACGGGTTTTATGTTTTTCAACTCCTTTATGGGTTGAATGTAATTCTTCGCCGCCCCTGTATAGATTAGGATTCTTACTGTTCTCCCAGCCAACTGTCGCTCGATGAACGGTAGCCGGGATTGACCCCTAAAAAATTGACCAGGTCGTTGTCTCCTAGGGAGTCGGAGTCGTCTAGTATTTCGCCAACAGCTTCGGCTGCAGCTTCATCGTACTCGTTATGCTGAACCACTCGGTTCAGTCTTTGTCGCCTGGGGCCAGTGTGTCGTTCTGACGAATTGGGTCTCTTCGCGGCTTATCTATTTTCGGACTGCTGTGCGGGTCTGTCCCTCCAGTTTGTTGGCTGACGGACCTTGGACATTGACGGGTCTACATCCATCGGCTCCGACTGCTGGGGCGGTTTCGGCTGTTGCTGCGCGTGATCGCCGCTTTGAGGTTGTTTCCCTTGTTTTTTTACGAAGTGTGGGTTCTTCTCTTGGTTAGGGTTATTATTCCTACCGTGTTTGTCCTGTCTGGTTTGACTTTTGTTGTGCTCATTCGAATGAGCTCTTTCTTCCATCACCCTCGCGTATGACACAGCGAAGTTGCTGCGCTCAATGCTAGCTTCGGCTTCTCGGGCTAGGGCCAAGGCGGTGGGCAAGTCGCCGGGTTGGGCTGGGAAGACGATGGCCTTGAGGGATCTTTTTAAACCCGAAATGAATGCGTGAAGGGCATCTGCCCTGACCTCGTTGTTTAATAATGTCGCCATGGCGGCTTCGTGTGTCATGATGATTTTGTTGGTTACCAACGTTAGCTTGCGTTCTACGTCGTCGTAGTACTGCATGAGAGAAGAATCTCCCTGTCTGACCATTTCCAGGTTTTGGCGGAGGAGCCTTAGTGAGGTCTTGTCCGCGTACGTGCAATCCAGCCTGGCAATGATCGCGTCAAAATTCAGAACCGTGTTGTGGGACGTAAGCAGGGCTCTTGCGTTTCCCCTAATCTTATTTCTAATTATGGTCACAGCTTGGTAATGAACGCTGCTAGTAGAGTGGGACCTAAATAGCTCGTAAGCGTCTGTTGCTGACTGCCGCCAGGCAACATAGTCTTCTTGAGCCCCGTCGAAGTCGGGCATTGACTTTACCACGTCTAGTGAGATTGGGCATTGGACTGTGGGGTCGACCACTATCCTTTAGTATACTTGAATTTCTGGGGCCGCGACTCGCAAGGTAGAAACTTGTTGTCTTAAAGCGTCGAGCTGCGCATCGAACGCCTGCTTCTGGGCCAGCAACGCTGCCTGCACTATTCGATCGACACCTGCGGCGTCCATGGTTGGCTGAGGGGGAAGTTGAGGGGCAAAACCTACAACGCTATTGTCAAAATCTTCGAGGTTATCGTCAGATGGGAGAGGGCTGGACTCTTCGTCGCTAATAATCTCTCTTTTCACTTCTCTATACGGGCCTGCGAAACTCATTAGCAACCTACACAGAATCACGAATCGACATTCGGCTTGTATTTCATTTACTTTTGTTTAAATGCTTTGTTTAAGAATGGACACAGCACGCTTGTCGAGTTAATATTAAAAAAAAAAAAAGTTTCTATTTATTTATTTACTTTTAGCGAATTGTTGTTTAAGGAATTGCCAGTCAATTGTGTTCTATATTTTTTTCATTTAATCCACTTTTATTGAAATAATTAAAGAATTTATAAGATAAACTATGGGTAAGACTTTAAACATGTCTGTGATTAATATAAAATATAAGTTATCTTCCAAATTGACTCTCGCTTAAGCTGAGAGAATATAAGAACTTTTAATTTGCGGCTGGTGCCGGAGTAATGAATTTATCGTGACGTTTCCTCGTGAATACAAAACAGAACGAAAACTAAAGTGTGGGACAGCGAATCGGCGTGCCGATTTGCTCGACAATCTTGCTGACACACACACACAAATGTAAGGACCGATTACTGTTGCTGTCCGCTGTGGTCAGGGCACTGAATTTAATACTGTTTCGTCAGCACCATGTCACAAGCGTCGGCAAGTGAGAGAGAAATATGCTTATGCTATGTTCGTGTTTAACTCTTATGCTATGTTTGTGTTACTTTATATACACTTGATGAATACACACATTTTGTAATTTACAGATTTTGGATACCACGCCCCTTTCGCCACCAATTCGTAAAAAACCTGTATCAAGGCCTCTCAAGGTCATTGGCCTCTCAAGGTCATTGCCCTCTCAAGGTCATTGCCCTCTCAAGGTCATTAGCCTGTCAAGGTCATTAGCATCTTAAGGTCATTAGCCCCTCAAGGTCATTGGCCTTTTAAGGTCATTGGCCTCTCAAGGTCATTGGCATCTCGAGGTCATTGGCCTCTCAAGGGGATTTCCCTCCCAGGGGATTTCCCCGCCCAGGGGTACTTCACGTACCGCGACGATTTGAACTTAACTGACCGAGCCGACACACTGACATTGATCTTACACAATGAACTTACAGAATGAACTCTGGCTCGATTCACAGCATGCTTATATTCCTACTTCTATTACATATCGAATGTTCTGGATATCTCCCTATGCTTCTATGTCTACGTCTATTTCATATAGAATGCATGCATGTACATAATCCAGAACATTCGGCTTCTTATTCTAGAGACAAATGTGCGATCAGCCGACGACTGTGCTTACCGTTGGTTCAAATGCAGACAAATGTGCGATCAGCCGACGACTGTGTTTACCGTTAGGTCAAATGCTTACTTGATAATGTTGATGATGAGTTTTTCGAGATCATTCCACAACACCCTCCCTAAAACTCAACATCTCTATAACAAATTTGTTCTTTATTCTTCATTCCTAATTTATATCTTAGAAATAAAAATTTGGGCTTTGGCAAAGCTTTAGTAAAAATATCAGCGATTTGTTCTTCACTCTTTACATATTTTACATCTATTTCACCTTTTTCAAATAAATCGCGTATAAAATGATATTTAACATCTATATGTTTGCTTCGTTGATGAAATTCAGGATTTTTGATTAGTTTAATCGCACTTATATTATCTATAAACAAGATGTAGTTACTTAAATTAATGTTACAATCAAAAACAATTTCTTTAGCCATATCATTTCCTTACTTGCTAGAGCTGCACTTACATATTCGGCTTCTGTTGTTGATAAAGCTACACATTGTTGTTTTTTACTTTGCCACGTTATTGCAGCATTCGCATATTTACACAAAATTCCAGATGTAGATTTCCGAGTTTTCTTATCACCTGCATAATCAGCATCACTATATGTCTCAAAAATATTATTATTTTTACTGTATAAAATTCCCAAATCCATCGTTCCTTTCAAATAACGAAATATTCTCTTAACTAACGTCCAGTGATGCTGCTTCTTGATTTCTAGCTCTCGGGAAACTACATTAACAGAAAACTTATATCTGGCCTTGAAACAACTTGTAAAAACATTAAATTTCCTATTGCTTCGCGGTAAGGTGCATTACAATTATTTTGTTCAGATACATTTTCATCATAATTACATTCAACTGGCGTGGAGACAATGTTCGCATTTATCATATTAAATTTTTCTAAAATTTTCCTTATATAATTTCCTTGATATATGAAGATAGACCATTTGGCTGCTTCAGTATTTCTATTCCTATGAAGCATGTTACATTTTTATACCCTGAACCCATTTTCAATGGGAAATCAGGGTATAATGGTTTTGTTAAAATGTATGTAACAGGCAGAAGGAGGCATGGCAGACCCCACAAAGTATATATATTCTTGATCAGGGCGACGAGATAAGTTGACTTAGCCCTGTCCGTCTGTCTGTCCGTCCGTCCGTCCGTCCGTCCGTCTATCCGTCTGTCCGTATGTCCGTATGTTTGAACGCGTCGATTTCCGAAGCTACAATAGCTAGAGACTTCAACTTTTTTTTTAAATGTCCGTATATAGCACGCGCATATGGAGTTTATCACAAAAAAAAGCGATAACTCGTCCGATTATTTTTTTATCGATAAAAAAACCTTATCGAAAGCTAGTTATAAAATTATATGTCCTACATCTTTTGAGCTAGAGTCTCCAAATTTTAAATGTAGACTCATATACACTTTATATAATTTCGGTTTTTGGTTTAATTTACCCCCCGCCCCTATATCCACCCCCTCACCATCACTTTGGTAAAAGGCGTATTTCAAATACTAGAGACTTGGGCTTCGGCAAATACACGCATAGTAATGATATAATCACAATCTAAAAGTTTCAGAAAGAACGTACGTCCACAAAAAAGTTATTAAACAATTAAATTCCCATAGTAAGCGCACACTGCAGCCCATGCGTGTTTATGCGTGCGTGCCTATATGTGCCTATGTATGTATGTGTGTGTTTCTTTTGTAAGCAAAAAGACGCGAAGAATTATTGAAATATCAGTTCTCCGAAGGGTTCAGGGGATTTCCTAGTCGAGCAGTCTCGACTAGAGCTTTCTTACTTGTTTGTATTTGTTATTTTAAATTAAATTAGAATGCAACATTCATCGTGCAGCTTCAATAATAGTTTTATTCTCACGTTCCGCAACTCCATTCTGTTCAGGTGTATACGGAGCATTAACAATATGTTTTATTCCCTTCTTATTAAAGAACAATTTAACTTCTTTATTAATATATTCTCTGTTCGATATCTTTTTTATCGAGGATAATCGATAAATGTATATTGTTTTTTCAGCCTAATTTGAACACTATTAAACCTAGTCTTCTTGAATACACACATTTTGTAATTTACAGATTTCGGATACCACGCCCCCTTCGCCACCAATTCGTAAAAAACGTGTATCAAGGCCTCTCAAGGTCATTAGCCCCTCAAGGTCATTGCCCTCTCAAGATCATTGCCCTCTCAAGGTCATTGGCCTCTCAAGGTCATTGGCGTCTCAAGGTCATTGGCCTCTCAAGGTCATTGGCCTCTCAAGGTCATTGGCCTCTCAAGGTCATTGGCCTCTCAAGGTCATTGGCCTCTCAAGGTCATTAGACTCTCAAGGTCATTGGCCTCTCAAGGTCATTGGCCTCTCAAGGTCATTGGCCTCTCAAGGTCATTGGCCTCTCAAGGTCATTGGCCTCTCAAGGTCATTGGCCTCTCAAGGTCATTGGCCTCTCAAGGTCATTGACCTCTCGAGGTCATTGGCCTCTCAAGGTCATTGCCCTCTCAAGGTCATTGGCCTCTAAGGGGATTTCCCCGTGTTGAGGTTTTCTTAAATGAAACACGGTATATGTAGGTGCAACGCAATAAGTTTATTTAACACAACAAAATATTCAGTAACAAGTACACTACTTCACGTACACTACTTCACCGCGACGATTTGAACTTAACTGACCGAGACGACACACTGACATTGATCTTACACAATGAACTTACAGAATGAACTCTGGCTCGATTCACAGCATGCTTATATACCTACTTCTATTACATATCGGATGTTCTGGATGTCTCCCTATGCTTCTATGTCTACGTCTATTTCATATGGAATGCATGCATGTACATAATCCAGAACATTCGGCTTCTTATTCTAGAGAATAATGTGCGATCAGCCGACGACTGTGTTTACCGTTAGGTCAAATGCAGACAAATGTGCGATCAGCCGACGACTGTGTTTACCGTTAGGTCAAATGCTTACTTGATGATGTTGATGATGAGTTTTTCGAGATCATTCCACAACACCCTCCCTAAAACTCAACATCTCTATAACAAATTTGTTCTTTATTCTTCATTCCTAATTTATCTCTTAGAAATAAAAAGCATTAGTAAAAATGTCAGCGATTTGTTCTTCACTCTTTACATATTTTACATCTATTTCACCTTTTTCAAATAAATCGCGTATAAAATGATATTTAACATCTATATGTTTGCTTCGTTGATGAAATTCAGGATTTTTGATTAGCTTAATCGCACTTATATTATCTATAAACAAGATGTAGTTACTTAAATTAATGTTACAATCAAAAACAATTTCTTTAGCCATATCATTTCCTTACTTGCTAGAGCTGCACTTACATATTCGGCTTCTGTTGTTGATAAAGCTACACATTGTTGTTTTTTACTTTGCCACGTTATTGCAGCATTCGCATATTTACACAAAATTCCAGATGTAGATTTCCGAGTTTTCTTATCACCTGCATAATCAGCATCACTATATGTCTCAAAAATATTATTATTTTTACTGTATAAAATTCCCAAATCCATCGTTCCTTTCAAATAACGAAATATTCTCTTAACTAACGTCCAGTGATGCTGCTTCGGGTTTTCTAGCTCTCGGGAAACTACATTAACAGAAAAACTTATATCTGGCCTTGAAACAACTTGTAAAAACATTAAATTTCCTATTGCTTCGCGGTAAGGTGCATTACAATTATTTTGTTCAGATACATTTTTATCATAATTACATTCAACTGGCGTGGAGACAATGTTCGCATATATCATATTAAATTTTTCTAAAGTTTTCCTTATATAATTTCCTTGATATATGAAGATAGACCATTTGGCTGCTTCAGTATTTCTATTCCTATGAAGCATGTTACATTTTTATACCCTGAACCCATTTTCAATGGGAAATCAGGGTATAATGGTTTTGTTAAAATGTATGTAACAGGCAGAAGGAGGCGTGGCAGACCCCACAAAGTATATATATTCTTGATCAGGGCGACGAGATAAGTTGACTTAGCCCTGTCCGTCTGTCTGTCCGTCCGTCCGTCCGTCCGTCTGTCCGTCTGTCCGTATGTTTGAGCGCGTCGATTTCCGAAGCTACAATAGCTAGAGACTTCAACTTTTTTTTAAATGTCCGTATATAGCACGCGCATATTGAGTTTATCACAAAAAAACGATAACTCGTCCGATTATTTTTTTATCGATAAAAAACCTTATCGAAAGCTCGTTATAAAATTATATGTCCTACATCTTTTGAGCTAGAGTCTCCAAATTTTAAATGTAGACTCATATATACTTTATATATTTTCGGTTTTTGGTTTAATTTACCCCCCGCCCCTATATCCACCCCCTCACCCTCACTTTTGTAAAAGGCGTATTTCAAATACTAGACACTTGAGATTCGGCACATACACGCATAGTAATGATATAATCACAATCTAAAAGTTTCATGAAGAACGTACGTCCACAAAAAAGTTATTAAACAATTAAATTCCCATAGTAAGCGCACACTGCAGCCCATGCGTGTTTATGCGTGCGTGCCTATATGTGCCTATGTATGTATGTGTGTGTTTCTTTTGTAAGCAAAAAGACGCGAAGAATTATTGAAATATTAGTTCTCCGAAGGGTTCAGGGGATTTCCTAGTCGAGCAGTCTCGTCTAGAGCTTTCTTACTTGTTTGTATTTGTTATTTTAAATTAAATTAGAATGCAACATTGATCGTGCAGCTTCAATAATAGTTTTATTCTCACGTTCCGCAACTCCATTCTGTTCAGGTGTATAAGGAGCATTAACAATATGTTTTATTCCCTTCTTATTAAAGAACAATTTAACTTCTTTATTAATATATTCTCTATTCGATATCTTTTTTATCGAGGATAATCGATAAATGTATATTGTTTTTTCAGCCTAATTTGAACACTATTAAACACAGAGTCTTCAGATTTTTTGTGTATATACACTTGATGAATACACACATTTTGTAATTTACAGATTTTGGATACCACGCCCCCTTCGCCCACAATTCGTAAAAAACGTGTATCAAGGCCTCTCAAGGTCATTAGCCCCTCAAGGTCATTGCCCTCTCAAGGTCATTGCCCTCTTAAGGTCATTGGCCTCTCAAGGTCATTGGCCTCTCAAGGACATTGGCTTCTCAAGGTCATTGGCCTTTCAAGGTCATTGCCCTCTCAAGGTCATTGGCTTCTCAAGGTCATTGGTTTCCCAAGGTCATAGGCCTCTCAAGGTCATTGGTTTCTCAAGGTCATTGCCCTCTCAAGGTCATTGGCTTCTCTAGGTCATTGGCTTCTCAAGGTCATAAGCCTCTCAAGGTCATTGGCCTCTCAAGGTCATTAGCCTCTCAAGGTCATTGGCCTCTCTAGGTCATTGGCTTCTCAAGGTCATTAGCCTCTCAAGGTCATTGGCCTCTCAAGGTCATTGGTCTCTCAAGGTCATTGGCCTCTCAAGGTCATTGGCCTCTCAAGGTCATTGGCCTCTCAAGGTCATTGCCCTCTCAAGGTCATTAGCCCCTCAAGGTCATTGCCCTCCCAAGGTCATTGCCATCTCAAGGTCATTAGCCTCTCAAGGTCATTGGCTTCTCAAGGTCATTGGCTTCTCAAGGTCATTGGCCACTCAAGGTCATTGGGTTCTCAAAGTCATTAGCCTCTCAAGGTCATTAGCCCCTCAAGGTCATTGCCCTCTCAAGGTCATAGCCCTCTCAAGGTCATTGCCCTCTCAAGGTCATAGCCCTCTCAAGGTCATTAGCCTCTCAAGGTCATTGGACTCTCAAGGTCATTGGCCTCTCAAGGTCATTGCCCTCTCAAGGTCATTGCCCTCTCAAGGTCATTGCCCTCTCAAGGTCACTGGCCTCTCAAGGTCATTGCCCTCTTAAGGTCATTGCCCTCTCAAGGTCATTGCCCTCTCAAGGTCATTGGCCTCTCAAGTTCATTGACCTCTCAAGGTCATTGCCCTCTCAAGGTCATTGGCCTCTCAAGGTCATTGGCCTCTCAAGGTCATTGGCCTCAAGGTCATTGGCCTCTCAAGGTCATTGGCCTCTCAAGGTCATTAGCCTCTCAAGGTCATTAGCCTCTCAAGGTCATTGCCCTCTCAAGGTCATTAGCCTCTCAAGGTCATTGGCCTCTCAAGGTCATTGCCCTCTCAAGGACATTGGCCTCTCAAGGTCATTGGCCTCTCAAGGTCATTGGCCTCTCAAGGTCATTGCCCTCTCAAGGTCATTGGCCTCTCAAGGTCATTGGCCTCTCAAGGTCATTGGCTTCTCAAGGTCATTGGTTTCTCAAGGTCATTGGCCTCTCAAGGTCATTGCCCTCTCAAGGTCATTGGCTTCTCAAGGTCATTGGTTTCAAAAGGTCATAGGCCTCTCAAGGTCATTGGCGTCTCAAGGTCATTGGCCTCTCAAGGTCATTGGCCTCTCAAGGTCATTGGCCTCTCAAGGTCATTGGCCTCTCAAGGTCATTGGCCTCTCAAGGTCATTGGCCTCTCAAGGTCATTGGCCTCTCAAGGTCATTGGCCTCTCAAGGTCATTAGACTCTCAAGGTCATTGGCCTCTCAAGGTCATTGGCCTCTCAAGGTCATTGGCCTCTCAAGGTCATTGGCCTCTCAAGGTCATTGGCCTCTCAAGGTCATTGGCCTCTCAAGGTCATTGGCCTCTCAAGGTCATTGACCTCTCGAGGTCATTGGCCTCTCAAGGTCATTGCCCTCTCAAGGTCATTGGCCTCTAAGGGGATTTCCCCGTGTTGAGGTTTTCTTAAATGAAACACGGTATATGTAGGTGCAACGCAATAAGTTTATTTAACACAACAAAATATTCAGTAACAAGTACACTACTTCACGTACACTACTTCACCGCGACGATTTGAACTTAACTGACCGAGACGACACACTGACATTGATCTTACACAATGAACTTACAGAATGAACTCTGGCTCGATTCACAGCATGCTTATATACCTACTTCTATTACATATCGGATGTTCTGGATGTCTCCCTATGCTTCTATGTCTACGTCTATTTCATATGGAATGCATGCATGTACATAATCCAGAACATTCGGCTTCTTATTCTAGAGAATAATGTGCGATCAGCCGACGACTGTGTTTACCGTTAGGTCAAATGCAGACAAATGTGCGATCAGCCGACGACTGTGTTTACCGTTAGGTCAAATGCTTACTTGATGATGTTGATGATGAGTTTTTCGAGATCATTCCACAACACCCTCCCTAAAACTCAACATCTCTATAACAAATTTGTTCTTTATTCTTCATTCCTAATTTATCTCTTAGAAATAAAAAGCATTAGTAAAAATGTCAGCGATTTGTTCTTCACTCTTTACATATTTTACATCTATTTCACCTTTTTCAAATAAATCGCGTATAAAATGATATTTAACATCTATATGTTTGCTTCGTTGATGAAATTCAGGATTTTTGATTAGCTTAATCGCACTTATATTATCTATAAACAAGATGTAGTTACTTAAATTAATGTTACAATCAAAAACAATTTCTTTAGCCATATCATTTCCTTACTTGCTAGAGCTGCACTTACATATTCGGCTTCTGTTGTTGATAAAGCTACACATTGTTGTTTTTTACTTTGCCACGTTATTGCAGCATTCGCATATTTACACAAAATTCCAGATGTAGATTTCCGAGTTTTCTTATCACCTGCATAATCAGCATCACTATATGTCTCAAAAATATTATTATTTTTACTGTATAAAATTCCCAAATCCATCGTTCCTTTCAAATAACGAAATATTCTCTTAACTAACGTCCAGTGATGCTGCTTCGGGTTTTCTAGCTCTCGGGAAACTACATTAACAGAAAAACTTATATCTGGCCTTGAAACAACTTGTAAAAACATTAAATTTCCTATTGCTTCGCGGTAAGGTGCATTACAATTATTTTGTTCAGATACATTTTCATCATAATTACATTCAACTGGCGTGGAGACAATGTTCGCATTTATCATATTAAATTTTTATAAAATTTTCCTTATATAATTTCCTTTATATATGAAGATAGACCATTTGGCTGCTTCAGTATTTCTATTCCTATGAAGCATGTTACATTTTTATACCCTGAACCCATTTTCAACGGGAAATCAGGGTATAATGGTTTTGTTAAAATGTATGTAACAGGCAGAAGGAGGCGTGGCAGACCCCACAAAGTATATATATTCTTGATCAGGGCGACGAGATAAGTTGACTTAGCCCTGTCCGTCTGTCTGTCCGTCCGTCCGTCCGTCCGTCTGTCCGTCTGTCCGTATGTTTGAGCGCTTCGATTTCCGAAGCTACAATAGCTAGAGACTTCAACTTTTTTTTTAAATGTCCGTATATAGCACGCGCATATTGAGTTTATCACAAAAAAACGATAACTCGTCCGATTATTTTTTTATCGATAAAAAACCTTATCGAAAGCTAGTTATAAAATTATATGTCCTACATCTTTTGAGCTAGAGTCTCCAAATTTTAAATGTAGACTCATATATACTTTATATAATTTCGGTTTTTGGTTTAATTTACGCCCCGCCCCTATATCCACCCCCTCACCCTCACTTTGGTAAGAGGCGTATTTCAAATACTAGAGACTTGGGCTTCGGCAAATACACGCATAGTAATGATATAATCACAATCTAAAAGTTTCAGAAAGAACGTACGTCCACAAAAAAGTTAATAAATAATTAAGTTTCAATGAGAAGCGCACACTGCAGCCCATGCGTGTTTATGCGTGCGTGCCTATATGTGCCTATGTATGTATGTGTGTGTTTCTTTTGTAAGCAAAAAGACGCGAAGAATTATTGAAATATTAGTTCTCCGAAGGGTTCAGGGGATTTCCTAGTCGAGCAGTCTCGTCTAGAGCTTTCTTACTTGTTTGTATTTGTTATTTTAAATTAAATTAGAATGCAACATTGATCGTGCAGCTTCAATAATAGTTTTATTCTCACGTTCCGCAACTCCATTCTGTTCAGGTGTATAAGGAGCATTAACAATATGTTTTATTCCCTTCTTATTAAAGAACAATTTAACTTCTTTATTAATATATTCTCTATTCGATATCTTTTTTATCGAGGATAATCGATAAATGTATATTGTTTTTTCAGCCTAATTTGAACACTATTAAACACAGAGTCTTCTTTATTCTTCATTCCTAATTTATCTCTTAGAAATAAAAAGCATTAGTAAAAATGTCAGCGATTTGTTCTTCACTCTTTACATATTTTACATCTATTTCACCTTTTTCAAATAAATCGCGTATAAAATGATATTTAACATCTATATGTTTGCTCCGTTGATGAAATTCAGGATTTTTGATTAGCTTAATCACTCTTATATTATCTATAAACAAGATGTAGTTACTTAAATTAATGTTACAATCAAAAAACAATTTCTTTAGCCATATCATTTCCTTACTTGCTGATAAAGCTACACATTGTTGTTTTTTACTTTGCCCCGTTATTGCAGCATTCGCATATTTACACAAAATTCCAGATGTAGATTTCCGAGTTTTCTTATCACCTGCATAATCAGCATCACATATGTCTCAAAAATATTATTATTTTTACTGTATAAAATTCCCAAATCCATCGTTCCTTTCAAATAACGAAATATTCTCTTAACTAACGTCCAGTGATGCTGCTTCGGGTTTTCTAGCTCTCGGGAAACTACATTAACAGAAAAACTTATATCTGGCCTTGAAACAACTTGTAAAAACATTAAATTTCCTATTGCTTCGCGGTAAGGTGCATTACAATTATTTTGTTCAGATACATTTTCATCATAATTACATTCAACTGGCGTGGAGACAATGTTCGCATTTATCATATTAAATTTTTCTAAAATTTTCCTTATATAATTTCCTTGATATATGAAGATAGAACCATTTGGCTGCTTCAGTATTTCTATTCCTAAGAAGCATGTTACATTTTTATACCCTGAACCCATTTTCAATGGGAAATCAGGGTATAATGGTTTTGTGAAAAGTATGTAACAGGAAGAAGGAGGCGTGGCAGACCCCATAAAGTATATATATTATTGATCAGGGCGACGAGCTGAGTCGATATAGCCCTGTCCGTCCGTCCGTCAGTCCGTCCGTCCGTCCGTCCGTCCGTCCGTCTGTATGAGTGCGTCGAACTCAGAAGTTATAAGAGCTATAGAGCTGAAATTTTGCATGTAGACTCGTATATACCATACGCAGTAGGAGTTTATAATATTTTTTCGATAACTCATTCGATATCTTTTTTATCGAGGATAATCGATAAATTTATATTGTTTTTTCAGCCTAATTTGAACACTATTAAACATAGAGTCTTCAGATTTTTTGTGTATATACACTTGATGAATACACATATTTTGTAATTTACAGATTTTGGATACCACGCCCCCTTCGCCCCCAATTCGTAAAAAACGTGTATCAAGGCCTCTCAAGGTCATTGGCCTCTCAAGGTCATTGGCTTCTCAAGGTCATTGGTCTCTCAAGGTCATTGGCTTCTCAGGGTCATTGCCCTCTCAAGGTCATTAGCCTCTCAAGGTCATTAGCCCCTCAAGGTCATTGCCCTCTCAAGGTCATTAGCCTCTCAAGGTCATTAACCTCTCAAGGTCATTGCCCTCTCAAGGTCATTGGGCTCTCAAGGTCATTGGGCTCTCAAGGTCATTGCCCTCTCAAGGTCATTGCCCTCTCAAGGTCATTGCCCTCTCAAGGTCATTGCCTTCTCAAGGTCATTGCCCTCTCAAGGTCATTGCCCTCTCAAGGTCATTGCCCTCTCAAGGTCATTGCCTTCTCAAGGTCATTAGCCTCTCAAGGTCATTGCCTCTCAAGGTCATTGGCCTCTCAAGGTCATTGGCCTCTCAAGGTCATTGGCCTCTCAAGGTCATTGGCCTCTCAAGGTCATTGGCTTCTCAAGGTCATTGGCTTCTCAAGGTCATTAGCCTCTCAAGGTCATTGGCCTCTCAAGGGGATTTCCCTCCCAGGGGATTTCCCCGCCCAGGGGATTTCCCCGTGTTGAGGTTTTCTTAAATGAAACACGGTATATGTAGGTGCAACACAATAAGTTTATTTAACACAACAAAATATTCAATAACAAGTACACTACTTCACGTACCGCGACGATTTGAACTTAACTGACCGAGCCGACACACTGACATTGATCTTACACAATGAACTTACAGAATGAACTCTGGCTCGATTCACAGCATGCTTATATACCTACTTCTATTACATATCGAATGTTCTGGATATCTCCCTATGCTTCTATGTCTACGTCTATTTCATATGGAATGCATGCATGTACATAATCCAGAACATTCGGCTTCTTATTCTATAGACAAATGGGCGATCAGCCGACGACTGTGTTTACCGTTAGGTCAAATGCAGACAAATGTGCGATCAGCCGACGACTGTGTTTACCGTTAGGTCAAATGCAGACAAATGTGCGATCAGCCGACGACTGTGTTTACCGTTAGGTCAAATGCTTACTTGATGATGTTGATGATGAGTTTTTCGAGATCATTGCACAACACCCTCCCTAAAACTCAACATCTCTATAACAAATTTGTTCTTTATTCTTAATTCCTAATTTCTCTCTTAGATATAAAAATTTGGGCTTTGGCAAAGATTTAGTAAAAATGTCAGCGATTTGTTCTTCACTCTTTACATGCGCCCTGCAACACACAACAAATTTTTGTTACAATTATTTATTTGAAACAGCGTAGCTGTTGTGGATCCTTGATAGGACCGCACGGCCTTTATTTGTTAACACCTTTGCTGCAAGTAATATATATGCACATAGATCAATCAGATCGAAATTCTATGTGGGGCTAACAGAACATACCGCATTTTACGACCTAAGAGTAGATTAACACGCACATAAATTGGCGTATGATTTGCCTTTCTATAAAAACCTATAAGAAAATCATATATATTTATAAAAACGCCGTAAATAAAATTATTAAAATACAATTACACAAAAGTTCAATGGGAATAGAGGTGCTCAAGCCTATCAGAGCAGGATACACCTGATAGATTCTGATCCTAACAGAAATAAGATCAATAGCTTTCATACTCAACACAATAAACTATCCTTCTCTTTATTATACCCAACTGTAATTCGAACTAGCAGCCACACAAAATGACAAGCTATTATAATCTTTTTTGTTTTTAACGGAATGTGCGTTAACGCAACTCGAAAGCAGGTTAAAAAGGCAATAGGGGAAAATTTGAGTTAAAAAGCCGGCGCTGGTAAGCAGTGTGTGTGTGTGTATGCGTGTCTGGGTTTTTGTATGTAAATGAATATTGCCTTATGTATAGATATTACCCTAGCCTTTAATAAATAATGATATTTAACTAAATCTGTTAATTTTTTCCAGCTACACAAATAGTTGGTCAACAAATGGATAGCTGCCTGTTGCTTTGCTTCTTATTACAAAAATGGATCCAACGTACCAGTTTTTTGTGGCTGCTGTTGCGACGAGGCGTAGGGGGTCTCGCTACGCAAGCCTGGTGTACTCCACGAACCATCCTGATGCAACTGAATCTCGGTATCGTCGCTCTTTAGCAACGAGGACCCTAATACCTCTTGGAAATAGCCATCAATTACTAAATTATCATAGATGGCTGGTCTATCGTACACAGGACAATTCCAGGTGGGCTTTCTCTCGTTCATTTGCAGGTAGAGGCTGGCGTCAAAGCACTGCAAGTGCGAGCAGGTTGATGCGCGACACGGCAGCGACATTTTCATTTTACCCAGCGGGCAATTAAGCGACACCTTTAGCATGGTTGTGGCTATCTCGCAGTCCGCATCCTCTGTAAGCTTCTCCTTAATCAGAGCACGCGTGTAGTCTGCAGGCTTGACGCCCTTTGTCTTCATACGATGTAAGAGCTGTGCAGATGTCAGCTTCTTTACCAAATAGACAGCCAGGCAGTAGCTACGCGTGTACTCTGGGCACCACTGTACCATTATTGTATTTGTTACTGTCGGCGACAATTTCACATTTGAGGTCACATTCACTGGCCGTGGTGGACGTTTTGGTTCCACATTTGGACGATTTGTAGGAATGACATTAGGCAGCTGACATAATTTGTTGTTCACTTTGACATTGACGTTTGGTGGAAAACAATCCTCTTGGTCGCACGAGGTCTCCACGAGATAGAAGCGCAGCTGCACCTGTATGGCGTGCTCCACTTTTGAGCTATTGCGGACATCGCTTGATCAGTGTACCGAGGACATCATAGAATGCCAGCTTTTTCAGACGCACATCTGGATGTATGGGCATCTGGCTGTTCATACCGTGCGTGTGCAGGAAGGGTAGCATATTGGCGGGTGCACCGCCAGCGCCGACTGGCATCTGGGCGGGATTGCCGGTGCCCACCTGCGGTACCTGTGTCGGTGCACCACCAACGAGACTCGCATTATTTGGCTGCACAGCCGGCAGCTGCATGTGCGAGTACATTCTGGTTGGATCTATGTACTGCAGCGTGGGTGTTTGTTCTTGCACGGATGGAGCGTAGACTTCTTGTACCTTGGGTGCGAGCAGCTCCAAGTTAGTGCGCAGGAACGATAGGATGCGACCTTGTAGATCGGTTTTTCGTCCAGCGAAGGAAATGTTTAGAAACGATAAAATTTTTTGCAGCTCTACAACGCGTAGCATCTGCACCATTTGCTCACATTCCTTGAATTTAGCCGCATCAAATGTGTTTACTGCAGTTGGCGTTGATTGCTGCGTTGTGGTAGAAGCGGCATTTTCCGTCTGAGTTTGCGAGCGGGTCTTTCGCATCACAATTGTTTGGTAATGTTTAATGTATATTCAGCACAAAATATGTGATTTTAATGGCGCTCGACTGGAGTTCGCAATACACTTGAATAGAAACACTTTCTCAACATGTTAAAATAAAACAAATGACAAAAAGTTTCCGTAGCGTTAGCGTCTGACTTTTATTGATGGGGATGCTGTTCTAACTAAACAAATGAGCCGTATATGAAATTCAGCGCATCGTAGGTGCAACGTTTATTCGTAGAGTTCTTGATATACACTAAAAGTACAAACGTATGAGCAAGCGCAGCTTGCTTAGAGCTAGGCGAATTAATGCAAGTAATAAGAGTTCACCACGCAAGAGAGATAGAGTAATTGGGGTGAACCCAAATGTAAAAATATAGGTATAAAATTCAAGTTAACAATAAGATAAGTGAATTTGGCCCAACATCTCGGCCCCATTGAATGACGCAGTCTTTCAAGAGACAAGAAGAATCGCTATTTTGTGAACTGGTCTCCGGATTATACCTTTGGTAGTGCGGACATCTACCACTCGTACTCGTTGATCTCGTCCAGGAATTGTAGCTGTAATGCGACCCATTATCCACTTCTGAGAAGGTACGTTGTCTTCATGTATGAGAACCATGTCCCCGATAGAGATACTGGGTGATGGTTTGGTCCACTTGTGGCGCACGTTCAGCTCATTGAAGTAGTCTGTCAACCAGCGTCGCCAAAAATATTGTTTGATACCAGTTATCAAACGCCAGCGATCCAAAGATCAAAGACTGTTCATCTTCTACGAGCCCAAACCACTATTAATTCGAACAGCATGTTTTTTTCACAGTGCGCAATGTTTAACACACTATATTGTCAATACTACCAAAGATAACACAAAATTAATAGTGGTCAATTTTTTCTCCTCTGTTGTGCCAAGCGTTTTAGTAAATTACTCATATTTTTGTTGCTGTTGGAAATAGAGCAACAATTTTTTTTTTTCATCGTGTAGAGAATAAAATTCTCTTTAAGACGAAACGCATTGGTATGTGTTATCTTTGGTAGTATTGACAATATAGTGTGTTAAACATTGCGCACTGTGAAAAAAACATGCTGTTCGAATTAATAGTGGTTTGGGCTCGTATATTGTGTTCAGGCAATGCTCGCAGGGAGTCTCCAACTAGGAAGTGACCAGGTGTCAGAGCACCCAAGTCGCTTGGATCTAATGATAGTGGTGTGAGTGGGCGTGAGTTGACTACTTCTGCTGTGATTGTGGCCAATTCCTCAAACGTGCAGCGGGCGTTCATAAGGCTGCGCGTCATGAGCCCCTTGGCGCTTTTAACTGCGGCTTCTTAGAGGCTGCCAAAGTGTGGTGCTCTGGGTGGGATGAAACGAAAGTTTATGAATTCATTTGCGCAAAAACTAATAATTGACTGTTGATTTTCTTGCTTGAAGAAGTAGGTTCGCAGTTCCTTTAATTGATTGCTTGCTCCAGTGAAATTCGTGGCATTGTCGCACAATATATCCATAGGCAATCCTCCTCGTGCAATCATGCGCCTCAACGCGGCTAAGAAAGCATCCGTTGAAAGGTCAGATACCACTTCGATATGCACAGCCTTGGTGGCGAAGCATACAAATATGGCAATGTAGGCCTTGCGAGGAGCCTTGCCCTGAATGCTGAGATAGACGTTGACTGGTCCACAAAAGTCAACTCCACAGTGAGCGAAAAGTCTCGATGGCGTCAATCGCTCTACAGGTAGATTTCCCATGAGTTGCTGTTGCAACTTTGGCTTGTAGCGCACACAGTGCACGCACCTTTTGACAATAGAGCGAGCCAGGTCTCGAGAATTTACGATCCAGAATTGCAGACGAATTAGTGCGACAAGTGACTTTGAGCCAGCATGATAGTGTTGCACATGAAGAAACTGCACGTAGTGACGAACAAAATCATCTTTGCTGGTGTAAAGAAGTTATTTCTACGGCCGGGGTACAACTCTCAGTCTTCCCCAGAGTCACTTACAAGAAATTTGTAAATTTGCCGAGACCACGGAATGAGAGCGGATAGTGGGCCGAAATGGCCGAGCTATCCGTGTTTGGGACACCAGATACCTTACTAGAGAAACTACAGTTGGAATGGGGGGCCTGGTAACGCCGCGGTCCAGCTCTGGCGTATAACGCTCAGAATCGGGATAGCAGTGCCTGCCGTGAGCTACCTAGTGTGCCTAGAGTACGCTGACCCAGCCTCGAGAACAGCCGCGTGGATCGCCACCTCGACTCGGCTCTGGCGTATAACGCTCAGAGCAGCGTCGCGTTGCACCCGCTATGTGCTGGGGCGCCACTCTTGGTATTCACAAGAACCGATAGCCAGTCCTCGAAAACCACAACCGACCACCGTTTCGACCCTGCCTAGCACACAGCCAAACTGACTATCGCCACGATTCAGCTCCGGTGTATAACACTCGGATTTGAGTCGGGCGATCAGTGCTGTAGGCTGTGGCGAAACACCAGTGACGAGAAGAGCCGCTCTGCCTAGCACACAGCCAAGCTGACTATCGCTACGATTCAACTCTGGCTTATAACACTCAGATTTGTATCGCGCGATCAGTGCTGTGAGCTGTGGCGAGACACCTGCGACGAAAAGAACCCCCTGCCTGACACACAGCCCAGCTGACTTTCGCCACGATTCAACTCTGGTGTATAACACTCAGGTTTGTATCGTGCGATCAGTACTGCGGGCTATGGCGAGACACTTGTATCCCAGAGAGCCAATCTCGAGAACAAAATAGTCGGTGGCCGCCAGAACCAACTCTGGTGTATAACACTCAGAGTCTCGTGTGTTGGCCACCGCGCATTCAACCTCGAAACCGGCAACTCTGGCCCACTTCGCGATATTTCGCAGTCACTCACTTTATGTTTTATTTTTCACTATTTATTTCACTTTTTCCACTTAATTTAGCCCTATTTCATTCTTCTAACCTAGCACTCGCCCTCACTAAAAAAATAAACACGTGAAAATTCGTCGACTGTCATGTCAAAGTCGTTGTGTCCCGCGTGTACGTCTGTCAGCTTCCAGAGTCCAAGTTCAAGTCATCCAGTTCCAATTTTGCAATTAGCGCTGAGCCTCCAGCTTAGAACGCTGCAGCTTTTAATTCTGCTCGGCGCGGCGTCGCTTCTTCGATTTGCATTCTATTGTGCGAGAGCATTTCTTTCTCTTAGCGTCGCTCTGCACTCTTATCTCTGCGCCGCTGCATTGCGTGGTATGCGTTTTGCATCGCGAAAGCTTCTTTGCGTAGCTATGCGCCGCTGCGTTGAGTCGTATGCGCTTTGGCGCGCTCTCTTTGTTTCGGCTGCGCTGCTGCGCCGTTAGATTTCTTTTCTGTCCTCGTCCGTTGTGTCATTGCGTCCGTCTGCTGTTGCGTCGCCCTGTTGCTACCCTGCACTATAAGAATATAATGGGTATATCTACTTTGCTTAAATTATGACTCCATGATTTTCTCTTAATTCTTACTTAAAACTATAGTATTACTGGGGCGTAAAAAATGTGATACTTCACACTGGGAAGTATGATTGGATGTTTCTGAACCTCCGGTGCATTTGCCAATTCGAGACGGCCGCCAACCTTCAATAGTTGATATCCGTCTGTAATCTGTAAAAATGGATTTAGAAATTTTATATGACTTGATATTTGGCTATTTTTGTTCAAAGCGTGAATTTCATCTGCGAAGTGTTGCTGCTGCAGATTCCAAATAATGCAATTAAATGCACGCTGTAGCTCTTGAGGTGATGGCGAGGGCGTAGACAGTTCAACGGGTTTCCGAAGCGCGTGTATAAAGCGCAGCATCCAAGCAACAATTCGCAAACAACGACGATGCGAACTTATGTTTCTGAGTGTGTCGAGTAGATAGTTGATATCCGTCGTAGCCTTGAAAGCTGACTTACGCATCTCAAGTGCTACAATCTCAGGATCTGGTTCATGATGTTTGTCTCTTGGCCAAGTGTTTGAGCTCTGCTTTAGATACGCCGGCCCCATAAACCAGATTGATTCGTTCAATTCGATGGGTGTACACCCCCTCGAGACCAGATCGGCGGGATTCAATTTAGTTGGGACATGTCTCCAATGACAGTCCGGTGTAGCTTCTTGTATGTCAGAAACGCGGTTTCCAACAAAGGTTGATAGTGTCGACGAATGTTGCTGTATCCAATGAAGAACTATCGACGAGTCGCTCCACAGATAGGTTTGTTTCGATGTGAAAATCCCCTTGATTTTCACGTAGAGTTGGGCCAGTAGGTGAGAAGCAGCGAGTTCCAGTTTTGGTAGCGATAACTTACGAGTTGGTGCTAGTCTGCACTTTGACGTGATCAGGTGAACTTGAACCTCGCCGTCCGCTGCAACTGTGCGTGCGTAAATGCAGCATCCATATGCACGTATGGAAGCGTCACAGAATCCATGCAACTGCAACTCCTTGGTGTTCGGCTGCATACAGAATAGAGGTATTTTCAGCGACTCCAGTGAAGTAAGCGATGCAGCAAACGATTTCCAAGCTAAATAAAGGTTTTGCGGCACAGACTCATCCCATTGTAATTTGACTATCCACAGTTCCTGTAGAATGATCTTTGCTGTCACAATGATTGGCGCTACCAATCCCAATGGATCAAAAAGTGAAGATGCCACAGATAAAATTGTCCTCTTGGTGATTGCATCAACGGAGCATTTGGGTCGAAAGGCAAATAGCAACACATCCAGACGTTGGTTCCTAGCTAAGCCCAATGTGCTAGTAACTGAGCCATCTTCTAGATTCGAATCTTTTATCGTGCTGTCGTCGACAAAGTCCGGATGATTCGAATGCCATTTTGCTAATTCAAATTTGCCCTTGCCAAGTACTTCGATGACCTCTGCCTTGAGTTGTTGCAGGCCTTCTGCTGTGTCATGTCCACAAAAAAAGTCATCCACGTAGAATGATGAATTTATAGCTTGTGATCCCAATTTGTGAGTTTGCATATGTAGATCAGCCAAATATTTCATACTGCTTATGGCGAGATATGGTGCTGAGGCCGTACCATATGTGACTGTGTTTAATGAATATGTCCGAAGTGGTTTGTCTGTTGAATCTCTCCAAAGAATGTATTGGAACTTGCGGTCACGATAGTCCACCAATACTTGCCTGAACATTTTCACAACATCTGCAGTCAGTGCATATTTGTACGTTCGAAAGCGTAGCAGAAGCGTATATAGATCAGTCTGAATAGTCGGTCCAACCATTAGCAAATCATTGAGTGATTGTTGCGATGAAGTTCGATTTGAGGCATCGAAGACAACTCTGAGCTTCGTTGAAGTGCTATTTGGCTTGAAGACGCAGTGATGTGGTATGTAATTATGTCGTGGGTCATCCTTGAATGGTAGCCGAACAATAATTCTACCATCTGCTTGTTGGCGTACAGAGCGAGTAAACATTTGTTCGCACTGCTGTTGCTCAGGTGTGAACTTGTCGATTGATTTACTCAAATCTTCGATACGCCACAGTCGTTCCGAATTGTTGTTTATTGACTCCTCCTGTGAGAGCGAGTAGCAGTGCGTCTGTTGCTGTCCTCCCTTATAGCGTCCAGACACAATCCATCCAAGTAACGTTTTCTGAAGCATAGGAAGGTTGGGACCCAATTTGATTTGTCCCACTGCAAGAATTTCAAAAAATGTTTCAGTGCCAATAAGTAAATCGATATGACGAGTTTTGTGAAACTTCTCATCAGCTAAAGGTGTGTTCTTCGGTATGTTCCATGATGAAATGTCGATGTCCGATTCCGGCTGATAGGCAATCTGTGACGTTACGCAGAAATCTATGGGCATCTTGAAATCCTCCAAGCGTGATTTGATTGTGGCCGAAGTGCCAAACTTAATGTATGTGTGTGACTCTCCAACGCTACAGATTCGCATGTGCCGTTTGACCCTTGGCAAGCGTAGTGCTTGTGCGAACTGTTCTGAGATGAAGTTCACCTGCGAGCAAGAATCCAATAGAGCACGACCGATCCTGTAGTTTCCAGATGCACCCATGACCTCAACGATGGCCGTTGCTAGAATGACTTGGTATGTTCGATTGGTGTGTGTATGTGTCACCACATCATTTGAATTCGAGCCGCTGGGCAACATAGTTGTCGATCTACTCACAGCTGCCTCTCGATGTAGTAAGCTGTGATGAAGTCTCGAGCAACATCGACATCGTTGAGTAGAAGGACACTTTGATGCCTGGTGGCCCTTGCCAAGACAGTTTAGGCACAGACCATGTCGTTTCGCTGCTTCATAGCGCTCTGCAACCGACATCTCTTGAAGTCGACTGCAACGTGAGACTCGATGCTCTGAGCTAAGACAAAGAGGACATGAGTGAGTTGAACAATTAAAAAACAAACCATGTCGCGTGTTTGTCTGGCTTCGTGGTTTGCTAGCAGTCGCTGTACGGGCCTGGCTCGATTCAGACCTACCGCATGATTCCAAATATTGGCAATGCCTCTCAACTACCTGTACACATAAATCCCACGTAGGCAACTTTGAATAATCCAATGATTCGTTCCATTTGCGCCTAGTTTCCATGTCCATCTTATCCATAACAATGGCTATTAACATTGCCTGTGCAATTTGTGCCTCGTTGCCCAATGATTTTAGCGAGTTGTACAATGCTGTAGAGTTGTCAATCAAACTTCGAATTTCGTGGCTGTTTGACTTTGATACACTCTTGAGCATAAATAACGACGAGATATTGTCCAAGAACACTAATGTTGGATTGTCGTAGCGTTGATTCAAGCGATCAAGTGCCTTTCGGTAGTTTTCAGGTGTGATCTGAAATGCCTTTACCGTTTCTAATGGTGGTCCCTTTAAGCAGCTGATCAGTTGATTAAACTTCTCGATGTTTGATAAGCTGTTCTGTTGATCCACCATTTGATTGAATAGCGCACTAAAATTCTTGTAGTCCGCATAATTGCCATCAAATGTAGGTAACGCAAGTCTGGGCAGCTTGGCCGACGATCAACCAAAGCGAATGACCGGTGCGAATAGCAAGGCAAGCGAGTGCATGCACAACTAATAGCTTTTATGCTGATATATCCCACTTATGCACAGAAGTATATTGTAAAGTTAAAATTTTCAGCCGGGGTCAGAGTCTCAGTCTGCCCAGGGCCACAACTTACAAGACATTTGTAAATTACTACGGGACTGTACGCAGTTAGAGAAATGGGAGAGGATGGGGAGTTATTATGCATTAGATGGCCACGCAGCCCGAACTCGCCGACCACGCCCGCACACGTTTGCACGTGGGATGGCTGCAGCAATCGAGTGGCGCGATCAAGCGCACTCTAGATTGCTGTGGTCGGGGCTACAAAGGCATATTGCGGGGTATTAGTGGGGCTATTCTACTACAAATGGTGGACCGCGGATCGAGGAACGCCCAGCGTCGCCGCCGGCGTTCACTCCAGACCACGTGGTTTTGTGTGCCAGAGTTTTGACCGTCTGGGGAACAGGATTTATCCACGTTCCAACCACCAGTTAGTGTTGTTATTATTAGTAGGTTATTGTTATCAAATCAACTACCAATGAGAACACAATCATTTCTAAATACATTTGACGTTTTTATTCCATATTACCTCGTATTTCCTACCCCTCGCCTATCTGTTTATTATTTCCTTTAATGTCGACTGTTCGCGTTGGGCGCTCGAAACTCACTAAAATCTGCGCGCAGCTTCCAAGCCTCTCCTTGCGCTCTGCAGATTTCACCACGCGACCAGCAATGCAATTCACCACCGTGAGCTTTCGAGCCGCATGGTTGCATTGCTGATCGCGTGCCCGCCCACTAATTTAAATTTCGCTTACTATCTAAAGCTAACGACTATAACACCTATATCTACTTATTATCTACCAAAACAATCGATAACTCCAGGAACTTAATGGCTACAAAATTCAAATATAAACTTAATGACTATAATCCAATTCATTTCTTTTTACTATCTTACATACTACGAATATAACTAACCAACTAACTTACTTGCTACGAATATATAATACCAACTTAATGACTATGATTCAATTCAATTTCATTCAACTCAATTCAATTCATCTCAATTCATTAACTTACTCGCCACGAATATCATATCAACTCAACAACTATAAACGACATGTAAGGTGGGCAAAAAGGCCGCCTTACAATATATGCAGAATATGTCTGTACATAAGCCAAATTATAACTCTAAATGCGTTGCACGGAACTTGAACAGCAATGCCCCACGTTGGGCGCCAAAATGTAAGATCAGAAGCGTTTTTCTGTCTAGCATGAGTTCAGAGTATGGGGATGCTGTTCTAACTAAACAAATGAGCCGTATATGAAATTCAGCGCATCGTAGGTGCAACGTTTATTCGTAGAGTTCTTGATATACACTAAAAGTACAAACGTATGAGCAAGCGCAGCTTGCTTAGAGCTAGCCGAATTAATGCAAGTAATAAGAGTTCACCACGCAAGAGAGATAGAGTAATTAGGGTGAACCCAAATGTAAAAATATAGGTATAAAATTCAAGTTAACAATAAGATAAGTTAATTTGGCCCAACAGAGTCAAAATTACAAAAGAATTGGTTATTTTGGGCCTTTCATGATATTTTAAACTAATTAAACTCTCAATTTTCGTAAGGCGTTCTTTATTATAGAATGGTTTAATATATTAAATATTTTATTATCAACGCGTCAAAATTACAAATCACTTGGTTATTTTGGACTTTTCATGATATTTTAAACTAATTAGACACTCAATTTTCGTAAGGCGTTTTTTATTATAGAATGGTTTAATATATTGAATATTTTATTATCAAAGCGTCAAAATTACAAAAGACTTGGATATTTTGGGCTTTTCACGATATTTAAAACGCACTACCTACTCAATTTTCGTAGGGCGTTATTTATTATTAAATGGTTTAATATATTGAATATTTTATTATCAACGCGTCAAAATTACAAATCACTTGGTTATTTTGGACTTTTCATGATATTTTAAACTAATTAAACACTCAATTTTCGTAAGGCATTCTTTATTATAGAATGGTTTAATATATTGAATATTTTATTATCAAAGCGTCAAAATTACAAAAGACTTGGATATTTTGGGCTTTTCACGATATTTAAAACGCACTACCTACTCAATTTTCGTAAGGCGTTCTTTATTATTAAATGGTTTAATATATTGAATATTTTATTATCAACGCGTCAAAATTACAAATCACTTGGTTATTTTGGACTTTTCATGATATTTTAAACTAATTAGACACTCAATTTTCGTAAGGCATTCCCTATTATAGAATGGTTTAATATATTAAATATTTTATTATCAAAGAGTCAAAATTACAAATCACTTGGTTATTTTGGACTTTTCATGATATTTTAAACTAATTAGACACTCAATTTTCGTAAGGCGTTATTTATTATAGAATGGTTTAATATATTGAATATTTTATTATCAAAGAGTCGAAATTACAAATCACTTGGTTATTTTGGGCTTTTTCATTATATTTTAAACTAATTAAACACTAAATTTTCGTAAGGCGTTCTTTATTATAGAATGGTTCAATATATTAAATATTTTATTATCAAAGAGTCAAAATTACAAATCACTTGGTTATTTTGGGCTTTTTCATTATATATTAAACTAATTAAACACTCAATTTTCGTAAGGCATTCTATATTATAGATTGGTTTAATATATTGAATATTTGATTATCAACGCGTCAAAATTACAAATCACTTCGTTATTTTGGGCTTTTCATGATATTTTAAACTAATTAAATACTCAATTTTCGTAAGGCATTCTTTATTATAGAATGGTTTAATATATTGAATATTTTATTATCAAAGCGTCAAAATTACAAAAGACTTGGTTATTTTGGGCCTTTCACGATATTTTAAACAGATTACCTACTCAATTTTCGTAAGGCGTTCTTTATTATTAAATGGTTTAATATATTGAATATATTATTATCGGTGGGATGGGGTTACGGAAACAAGGCAACGCTACGTTGCTCGTCTAGAGACTCTCAATAGCAATCCTTGTCAATGGTAATTCAAGTTGACACACAGCCTCCACGATCGGCCCCACTGGATAGCGATTGGGCAGCCGACCAATCGTGAACTAATGTGTGCAGCGACTTTAGAAGAAATAGAAAGATGGAACTTACTAAAGTGAAATCTTTGACCGACCCCTGACTTCGAAAAAATACACGATTTTGAAATGTTTGCCCCTGGGCTGACAGCTGTCGCATTCTAGGACCTCAGTAAGCAGGAGTGACATCCTGCGGAAATGGCTCCTAGGTCAATGCTGCAGCTGCCTCCGTCCCGTTAAAACCCTGGCAGGCCTCCAAGTACGTTCGAAGATCGTCACCAACTGATTTTCCTTTGGTGGTACAGGTTTAAGATGATATATATCCTTAATTTGTGCAAGATCCTGGCTCTGAACATTGGCTCCCATAAGGACCAAAGTCAACCCTCGCATGGCCTCCCTGCTATGCACAGATAACCATGAGGATCGCTTGAGTAACTGTACACCCGATCTAAGATAGCGGCTTGGAGTCGGGACCCCTTAAAATGGAATTTAGAAAGACCCCAACAAAAAAAACAAGTAAGAAGGCTCTAGTCGAGACTGCTCGACTGGGAGATACCCTGAACCCTCCAAGCTGATATTCTAATCATTCTGCACTTCTTTTATGCACACATACATACTCATGCATACACACACACGCATAAGCCCGCGCTCTGCTTACTGTGCAGTAAGCAGCGACTGCGCTTGGGCTGCGCTGCAGTGTGGGCAATATTATGAGATTTTATTTGTTGAATAATTTCTTTTGTAGACGTACGATCTTAATGAAACTTTCAGAACGTAATCGTAAAGTGTAAATGTGTGTACATTCCGAAGCACAAGTCTCTAGTATTTGAAATACGTTTTTTACAAATTGGGGGCGAAGGGGGCGTGGTATCCAAAATCTGTAAATTACAAAATGTGTATAATCGTCAATTGCATATACACAGTGAATCTGAAGTCTCTATGTCTAATAGTGTTCAAATTAGGCTGAAAAAACAATATAAATTTATCGATTATCCTCGATAAAAAAGATATCGAATGAGTTATCGAAAAAATATGATAAACTCGTACTGCGTATGGTATACACAAGTCTACATACAAAATTTCAGCTCTCTAGCTCTTGTAACTTCTGAGATCGACGCACTCATACGGACGGACGGACGGACGGACAGACGGACGGACGGACGGACGGACGGACGGACGGACGGACGGACAGACGGACAGAGCTATATCGACTCAGCTCATCGCCCTGATCAAGAATATATATACTTTATGGGGTCTGCGATGATTCCTTCTGCCTGTTACATACTTTTCACAAAACCATTATACCCTGATTTCCCATTTTCAATGGGTTCAGGGTATAAAAACAATCAGTGGAACACCACTAGAAGAAAGTGAGGCCCGTTTCACGGACCCACGGCTGGGCTTTGGCAAAAGCTCAAAAATGCAAAGGAGCCCTGTAGCACAGGCGCCAAGAAGTGTGGAGGAAGCTCCAAAAACCGCTGCGGCTGAAGTAGGTGTCCCAAACACTGTTGCAGAGGCGGTAATCTCTCCAAGGCATGAGTACATGTTGAAACTCCGGGCCGAGGAAGAGGATGCCATTCTAAAATGTCGCCAGGCGCTGCGGCGTATAAAGACCGCTGTCGCTAAACAAAAAAACATCAGTCTGGATGTTAAAAGCGGGGTATCCGACCTAGACGAACTACTCGATATTCTAGGACACTGTAGGAACTCCTGGAAGAAGCTGGAAGCTGAAGCAACTAAGCAGAAGCAATTAGAACCAGCAGCAGAGGCACGGATCTTGGAAACGGTGGAAACACCTACCATTCAAAAGAGACAAGCCCCTAGCCCCCTAGAGTCTGAGTCCGGCAAAAAACTTTGCAAGGGACAACAGAACTTGTGGCAAAAAGTCACCAGAAAAGGGACTTCGAAACAAAAAGCGGAAATGGCTACTTCGGCACCCGCAGAAAAGCCGAAAGTAGTAACACAACTAGCAAAAAAAGAGAAGAAAAAACCTCCCCGCTCAGAAGCAGTCCTCATAAAACCTGAAAGTGGACAAAGCTATGTAGATGTTTTACGAAACATACGCAGCACAATCCAACAAAACGAAAAGGCAAACGTGAGAGGCATAAGGAAAACCCGATCCGGGGCACTCCTCGTAGAACTGAGCAGAGGGGAAAAGTTACAACCAGAACTAGTTGAAAAACTAAAGGCTACCGTTAAAAAAACAGCCACGGTAGCCGAGCTAAAGCCTACAGCGACAGTGGAGATACGAGATCTAGACTCACTAACTGTAGAGTCTGAGGTGGCTGAGGCAGTGCGACAAGTCCTTGATAATTCATCAGTGGAGCTGCGTATAAAAGTCACTGCCCCAAACAGTCGAGAGCAAGTAAGGGCCTTTGTAACTTTAGAAAGCCAATTAGCGGAGACGTTGCTGAACTCAGACATTAAAATTGGTTTTGTCAGGGCTAGGCCCAGGATGTGTCAACCCATCCGCAGATGCTACAGATGCTTCGGGGTCGGCCATCTGCAGACCAACTGCACAGGACCGGACAGAAGCGGTGGTGGCATCTGCATTAGATGTGGTGAATCAGGTCACAAGATGAAAGACTGCAAAAAACCACCAAAATGCTGCATTTGCACGGATGCGGGGCGTACTTCTGTTGATCACATGCCGGGATCGCAGAAATGCCCAAGCACACGACAAACTACAGCAAAATGTTGAAAATTCTCCAAGGTAATCTACACCGGAGCAAAACGGCAGATACACTTTTGACACAGATAGTAGCAGAACATGCTATAGATGTAGTGATCATTATTGAGCAATATAAGCGAAAAGAGAACGGAGTTTGGTTAGAGGACGACACCAAGACTGCGGCCATATGGATCCCCAGTAGTAGTGGACAACAGCCACTAGAAAGCAAGATGGGAAACTGCTACGTCTACGCACGCTTCAGAGAAGTCGCAGTAGTCAGTTGCTACCTAACCCCTAGCGATGACATAAGCACCTTCCAGAATAAACTGGATGCAATCGAGGACCTCCTCGTGGATTGCCGGCAGCCCTTCATTGTGGCAGGCGATCTGAATGCACGAGCAGTTGACTGGGGAATGCCCTCTACTAACTCTAGAGGACGAAAAATTATGGATATGGCCGCTAGGTCCGGGTTAGTGGTAGTAAACCGCGGAAGCAGACCCACCTTCCATAGGCCGGGATGTGAAGGCACAATACCTGACGTAACCTTTGGATCCGAACACATCGTGGATCGGATAACAGACTGGAAGATACTCGATGACTTCACGGGAAGTGATCACGAGTATATCTCATATGAGTTCCAGAATACCAGTCAGCAAAACCACTCATCACACTCAAGAAAAACTTCCCACAGATGGGACATAAGTAAGGTGGATACACGCAAACTACTAGCTGAACTAGATAGGCGAGAACGACAGTTCGACGGCACATTGACGTCGAAGCAAGTGGTCGAAAGAAGCCTAACAGCTATGGAAAGAGCGTGTAACGTATCGATGCCAAAAACGCACAGCAAACACGGAAGTAGACGACAGGCGTACTGGTGGAACCTCGATATTGCAGAAAAAAGGAAAGTATGCATACAATGTAGAAGAAGGCTAACAAGGGCACGACGCTCTGGAAATTTCACGACGGAAGCGCTAGCAGCC
This sequence comes from Drosophila aldrichi, assembly GCA_035045965.1. Lineage (NCBI taxonomy): Eukaryota > Metazoa > Arthropoda > Insecta > Diptera > Drosophilidae > Drosophila > Drosophila aldrichi. Next base: position 76,135 of record JAWNOM010000534.1, read on the forward strand.
AAGATTGCGAGAAAAGAACTATCGATTGCTATCACACGCAGTAAGCATGACAAGTGGAAAGAGCTCTGCAAAGATATAAATAAAGACCCTTGGGGACTTGGCTACAAGATAGTCATGAAGAAGCTGAGAAACTACGGAGCAGTGCCAAACGTGGATGATGACACGATGGACCACATAGTGGAAACACTATTTCCAGCACACATCCACGAGGCGCATGAGCGAGTACCCGTAGAGCTCGATGGTTCAGTCCCAGTTTTCACCGAGGAAGAACTCAATATTGCAGCTCTCTCCCTGAAGAACAAGAAAGCGCCGGGACCAGATAATATACCGGCAGAGATACTGAAGGTGATAGCATCAGGACGCCCGACTTTTCTACTTAGGATGTATAATGCATGTCTAAGAGAAAGGATATTCCCAGAAGCGTGGAAAGAACAGAGACTGGTGCTCATTAGCAAAGGCAAAGGCGATCCCAACACACCTTCGGCTTATCGCCCATTGTGTATGCTAAACACAGCTGGGAAGCTTTTAGAAAAGCTCATAAGACCCAGACTACTCGCCGCAGTAGAGGCTGCTGGAGGGCTTAGCCCCAGGCAACATGGGTTCAGAGCTGGAAAATCCACAATGGGAGCTATCGATGAAGTGGTTCAGGCAGCCAGAGCTACGCAAAGAGGAAATGCATACTCGCGCCCAGTAGTTCTGCTAGAAACGCTGGACGTTAAAAACGCCTTTAATAGTGTAAGGTGGACCGATATGCTTACCTCCTTGGAATACCGCTTCCAGATACCGGAGTACCTCATGAATATGATCAGGAGCTATTTGCAGGATCGAATACTCCTGTACTCCACGAAAACTGGAACAAAACGGTACAGAGTGACTGGAGGAGCTGCACAGGGGTCAATCCTGGGACCAGACCTGTGGAATATCAGCTACGACGACACCTTCCTTATTGGTTATGCCGACGATATCGCAGCCGTCATTACTGCCAGAAACACCATAGAGGCCCAAAAGAGACTTACCCAAGTCATGATCCGCACACAGACATGGCTCAGCTCTCGAGGATTGGAGCTCGCCACCCATAAAACAGAGTTACTTCTGTTCACGGGGAAGCAGGTCCCAACCGAAATAGAGATGCGAGTAAGCGGAAACCTGATAAGGACGCAGAGGACAGTGAACTATCTAGGCGTCAGACTGGATAGTAAACTCACCTTCTGGGAACAGCTGAAGTATGCCACGCGGAAAACAGCGACAGCAACGGGATCTCTGAGTAGGCTGATGGCAAACGTTGACGGCCCGACAGCAGGAAAACGGAGACTCCTCATGGAAGCGACCAATGCAATACTGCTATATGGCAGCGAAGTATTCGCGGACACCTTAAAGGCGAATGTAAGGCGAAAACCGATGCTAGCTGTGCAACGAAGAGCAGCCTTAAGAATAACATCGGCGTACCGCACAGTCTCCGGGGCGGCCGTGACTGTGAAAGCAGCAGTCATACCGGTTGACTTGCTAGCCCAAGAGCGCAAAAAAAAAGATGGGATCTTCGGCAAAGAGGAGAATTCTCAGAACTTGCGGCAAAGAGCATACGACAGCAAACCATAATCTCGTGGAAGACGAGATGGTCATGCGAAAGGTATGGAAGATGGACCGCTAAAATAATCCCCGATCTAGAGAAGTGGATAAATAGAAAGCACGGTGAAACGTCTTTCTATTTGACACAACTACTCTCCGGACATGGATACTTTCGAAAGTACCTAAATAAAATGGGGAAAACTGCCGAACCCAGCTGCATTTACTGCGAAGATGCAATGGACGATGCAGAACACACCTTCTTCAAATGGCAAAGATGGTCGGAAGAAAGAATCGACCTGGCAGAAACAGTAGGTGAAGTCAAAGTAGAGACATTAGTACAGCAAATGTGCAGCAGCATAGACGCTTGGAAAAAAGTCTGTGACTTCGCCGAAAAGGTTCTGCGGCGGAAGAAGTACGACCTGGACGCAGGCACACAGAGGGCAACGCTCATTTAGAGCACACAACGGGGTTCCACCTTGAAGGTTAATGCGGGATATCTCCTGGTTCCAAGGTGGATTTGAGCCCCAGAAGAGGAGGATTTTTTAGTCGGTAAGCAGTTATGCAGTCCGACACACCGGTCAAAGTGACGACATGACTGACGGTGCATAAAGCATTTTTTCCTACCTCAGCCCAACAAAAAAAAAAATAAATAAATAAATAAAAATAAAATATTTGATTATCAACGCGTCAAAATTACAAATCACTTGGTTATTTTGGACTTTTCATGATATTTTAAACTAATTAAGCACTCAATTTTCGTAAGGCATTCTTTATTATAGAATGGTTCAATATATTAAATATTTTATTATCAAAGCGTCAAAATTACAAATTGCTTGGTTATTTTGGGCTTTTCATTATATTTTAAACTAATTAAACACTCATATTTCGTAAGGCATTCTTTATTATAGAATGGTTTAATATATTAAATATTTTATTATCAAAGCGTCAAAATTACAAAAGACTTGGTTATTTTGGGCTTTTCATGATATTTTAAACTAATTAAACACTCAATTTTCGTAAGGCATTCTTTATTATAGAATGGTTTAATATATTAAATATTTTATTATCAAAGCGTCAAAATTACAAAAGACTCGGTTATTTTGGGCTTTTCATGATATTTTAAACTAATAAAACACTCAATTTTCGTAAGGCATTCTTTATTATAGAATGGTTCAATATATTAAATATTTTATTATCAAAGCGTCGAAATTACAAATTACTTTGTTATTTTGGGCTTTTCATGATATTTTAAACTAATTAGACACTCAATTTTCGTAAGGCGTTATTTATTATAGAATGGTTTAATATATTGAATATTTTATTATCAAAGCGTCAAAAATTACAAATCACTTGGTTATTTTGGGCTTTTCATGATATTTTAAACTAATTAAACACTCAATTTTCGTAAGGCGTTATTTATTATAGAATGGTTTAATATATTAAATATTTTATTATCAAAGAGCCAAAATTACAAATCACTTGGTTATTTTGGGCTTTTCATGATATTTTAAACTAATTAAACACTCAATTTTCGTAAGGCATTCTATATTATAGATTGGTTTAATATATTGAATATTTGATTATCAACGCGTCAAAATTACAAATCACTTGGTTATTTTGGACTTTTCACGATATTTTAATCGGATTACCAACTCAATTTTCGTAAGGCGTTCTTTATTATTAAATGGTTTAATATATTGAATATTTTATTATCAACGCGTCAAAATTACAAATCACTTCGTTATTTTGGGCTTTTCATGATATTTTAAACTAATTAAACACTCAATTTTCGTAAGGCGTTATTTATTATAGAATGGTTTAATATATTAAATATTTTATTATCAAAGAGTCAAAATTACAAATCACTTGGTTATTTTGGGCTTTTCATGATATTTTATTCTAATTAAACACTCAATTTTCGTAAGGCGTTATTTATTATAGAATGGTTTAATATATTGAACATTTTATTATCAAAGCGTCAAAACTACAAAAGACTTAGTTATTTTGGGCCTTTCACGATATTTTAAACAGATTACCTACTCAATTTTCGTAAGGCGTTCTTTATTATTAAATGGTTTAATATATTGAATATTTTATTATCAAAGCGACAAAATTACAAATCACTTCGTTATTTTGGGCTTTTCACGATATTTTAAACTGATTAATCACTCAATTTTCGTAAGACGTTATTTATTATAGAATGGTTTAATGTATTGAATATTTTATTATCAAAGAGTAAAATTACAAATCACTTGGTTATTTTGGACTTTTCATGATATTTTAAACTAATTAGACACTCAATTTTCGTAAGGCATTCTTTATTATAGAATGGTTCAATATATTAAATATTTTATTATCAAAGCGTCAAAATTAAAAATCACTTCGTTATTTTGGGCTTTTCATGATATTTTAAACTAATTAAACACTCAATTTTCGTAAGTCGTTTTTTATTATAGAATGGTTTAATATATTGAATATTTTATTATCAAAGCGTCAAAATTACAAAATACTTGGTTATTTTGGGCTTTTCACGATATTTTAAACAGATTACCTACTCAATTTTCGTAAGCCGTTCTTTATTATTAAATGGTTTAATATATTGAATATTTTATTATCAACGCGTCAAAATTACAAATCACTTCGTTATTTTGGGCTTTTCATGATATTTTAAACTAATTAAACACTCAATTTTCGTAAGGCATTCTTTATTATAGAATGGTTCAATATATTAAATATTTTATTATCAAAGCGTCAAAATTAAAAATCACTTCGTTATTTTGGGCTTTTCATGATATTTTAAACTAATTAAACACTCAATTTTCGTAAGTCGTTTTTATACCCTGAACCCATTGAAAATGGGAAATCAGGGTATAATGGTTTTGTGAAAAAGTATGTAACAGGCAGAAGGAATCATCGCAGACCCCATAAAGTATATATATTCTTGATCAGGGCGATGAGCTGAGTCGATATAGCCCTGTCCGTCTGTCCGTCCGTCCGTCCGTCCGTCCGTCTGTCCGTCCGTCCGTCCGTCCGTCCGTCCGTATGAGTGCGTCGATCTCAGAAGTTACAAGAGCTAGAGAGCTGAAATTTTGTATGTAGACTCGTGTATACCATACGCAGTACGAGTTTATCATATTTTTTCGATAACTCATTCGATATCTTTTTTATCGAGGATAATCGATAAATTGTTATTGTTTTTTCAGCCTAATTTGAACACTTTTAAACATAGAGTGTTCAGATTTGTTGTGTATATACATTCGATGGATACACACATTTTGTCATTTACAGATATTGGATACCACGCCCCCTTCGCCCCCAATCCGTAAAAAACGTATTTCAAATACTAGAGACTTGTGCTTCGGAATGTACACACATTTATACATTATGAATACATTCTGAAAGTTTCATTAAGATCATACGTCTACAAACGAAATTATTCAACAAATAAAATCTCATAGTATTGCCCACACTGCAGCGCAGCCTAAGCGCAGTCGCTGCTTACTGCGCAGTTAGCAGAGCGCGAGCTTATGCGTGCATGTGGACGCATGTGTATGTATGTGTGCATAAAAGAAGTGCAGAATGATTAGAATATCAGTTTGGAGGGTTCAGGGTATCTCCTAGTCGAGCAGTCTCGACTAGAGCACTCTTACTTGTTTATTATAGAATGGTTTAATATATTCAATATTTTATTATCAAACACTTAATTTTCGTAAGGCATTCCTGATTATAGAATGTAATGGTCGTAGCAGAGTTATTGTACCTAAATAATTGCAGTGCATATCAATCGCGACAAATGTGTCGCCTGCACTGCAATGACCGCTGAGCTTCCCAAAAAGCGAGCCTCGAGAGCGAGCTTTTGAGAGAAACTCTCAAAGCTTTGGGACTCAGCGGGCGAATTGCACCCATCTTCGCTTCTCAATTTCCAGGAAGAGGAAGAGCGGAGACTGGAATGTGGGACTATAAAAAGAGCCACATGGGTCAAATAGTTCTTTTCCGGCATCACGAGATCATCAAGTCAAAATTTAATTGTTTAATAACTTTTTTTGTGGACGTACGTTCTTCATGAAACTTTAAGATTGTCATTATAGCATTACTATGCATGTATATGCCGAAGCTCAAGTCTCTAGTATTTGAAATACGCCTTTTACAAAGGTGAGGGTGAGGGGGTTGATATAGGGGTGGGGGTGAATTATAACAAAAACCGAAATTGTATAAAATGCATATAAGTCTACATTTAAAGTTTGAAGTTTCGATAAGGTTTTTTATCGATAAAAAAATAATCGGACGAGTTATCGTTATTTTGTAAGAAACTCGATATGCGCGTGCTATATACGGACATTTAAAAAAAAAGTTGAAGTCTCTAGCTCTTATATCTTCGGAAATCGACGCGTTCAAACATACGGACAGACAGACAGACGGACATGGCTAAATCGACTCAGTTCGTCGCCCTGATCAAGAATATATATACTTTATAGGGTCTGCCACGCCTCCTTCTTCCTGTTACATACTTTTAACAAAACCATTATACCCTGATTTCCCATTTTCAATGGGTTCAGGGTATAACAAGTAAGAAAGCCCTAGTCGAGATTGCTCGACTAGGAAATCCCCTGAACCCTTCGGAGAACTGATATTTCAATAATTCTCCGCGTCTTTTTATTTACAAAACAAACACACACACACATACATACATAGGTACATAAAGGCACGCACGCATAAACACGCATGGGCTGCAGTGTGGGCTTCTCATGGAAACTTAATTGTTTAATAACTTTTTTTGTGGATGTACGTTCTTCATGAAACTTTTAGATTGTGATTATATCATTACTATGCGTGTATATGCCGAAGCTCAAGTCTCTAGTACTTGAAATGCGCCTTTTACAAAGGTGAGGGCGAGGGGGTGGATATAGGGGTGGGGGTGAATTATAACAAAAACCGAAATTCTATAATGTACATATGAGTCTACATTTCAAATTTGGAAAGTCTAGCTCGAAAGATGTAGGAGATATAATTTAATAATTGACATTCGATAAGGTTTTTCATCGATAAAAAAATAATCGGACAAGTTATCGAAATTATGTGATAAACTCGATATGCGCGTGCTATATACGGACATTTAAAAAAAAAGTTGAAGTCTCTAGCTATTGTATCTTCGGAAATCGACGCGTTCAAACATACGGACAGACGGACAGACGGACGGACAGACAGACGGACAGGGCCCTGATCAAGAATATATATACTTTGTGGGGTCTGCCACGCCTCCTTTTGCCTGTTACATACATTTTAACAAAACCATTATACCCTGATTTCCCATTGAAAATGGGTTCAGGGTATAAAAATAGAGTAGTATATGCATAGAAAAGCAAGTAAGAAAGCTCTAGTCGAGACTGCTCGACTACGAAATCCCCTGAACCCGTCTTTTTGCTTACAAAAGAAACACACACACACATACATAGGCACATATAGGCACGCACGCATGGGCTGCAGTGTGGGCTTCTCATTGAAACTTAATTATTTAATAACTTTTTTTGTGGACGTACGTTCTTCATGAAACTTTTAGATTGTGATTATATCATTACTATGCGTGTATGTGCCGAATCTCAAGTGTCTAGTATTTGAAATACGCCTTTTACAAAAGTGAGGGTGAGGGGGTGGAGATAGGGGTGATGGTGAATTATAAAAAAAACCGAAATTCTATAATCTACATATGAGTCTACATTTGAAATTTGGAGACTCTAGCTCAAAAGATGTAGGAGATATAATTTTATAATTCACTTTCGATAAGGTTTTTCATCGATAAAAAAATAATCGGACAAGTTATCGAAATTATGTGATAAACTCGATATGCGCGTGCTATATACGGACATTTTAAAAAAAAGTTGAAGTGTCTAGCTATTGTATCTTCGGAAATCGACGCGTTCAAACATACGGACAGACGGACGGACGGACGGACAGACAGACGGACAGGGCCAAATCAACTTTTCTCGTCGCCCTGATCAAGAATATATATACTTTATAGGGTCTGCCACGCCTCCTTCTTCCTGTTACATACTTTTAACAAAACCATTATACCCTGATTTCCCATTTTCAATGGGTTCAGGGTATAACAAGTAAGAAAACTCTAGTCGAGAGTGCTCGACTAGATACTACCCTGAACCAAACTAATAAATATTCACATTTAGTGTGGTTAAAATTTCAATTTTTGAAAAAATTAAAAAAAATTAAACATAAATTCCGCCCGATCTGGGGTTCGAAACCGAGACCTCTTGATTGAGTGGCGCGCTGCTATTCACTACGCCACTTCACTTCCTGACGGTTTGATGGCAAAACAGTAATACATTCACTGCTGCAGCGCCATCTAGCAAATCTAAACTAAACTAATTGTTTCTATGAATGTATGTGTGCACACTTATAGAAAAACTGTTGTGGCTGCTGCATGTGCGTTTGTTAATTGGCCTAATATTTAATGATTCTTTCAAAATTGATTGAATTAACGAAATTTAATGAAACTTTCAGCATATGATCTACATATTCCATTGAATAGTAGGCTCATTTAAATAAATATATGTATAAATATTTTGAAACAATTAAAAAAAAAAAATAAACATAAATTAATTTCGACCGCTCTGAGGTTCGATCTCGGTACCACTTGATCGAGTGGCGCGCTGCTATTCACTACGCCACTTCACTCCTTGACAGTTTGATGGCAAAACAGCAATACATTCACTGCTGCAGCGCCATCTAGCAAATCTAAATCTGCTGTGGCTGCTGCTGTTTGTTTGTTAATTGGCCTAATATTTAATGATTTTTTCAAAATTGATAAACTTAACGGAATTTAATGAAACTTTCAGCATATGATCTACATATTCCATTGAATATTTGACAAATTTAAAAAAATGAAAAATCATTCACAATTAGCTGTAATGGCATCTGATTTGAACTTGAATGTTTGTATTCGATAAAAACATAACGGGATAATTTATCGAATTCTAATGCTAAACTCGACATCCGCGCTGTATATACGGTCATTTTAAAAAAAATTCAAGTCTCTAGCTATCATAGGTTCGGAAATCGACGCGTTCAAACATACGGACAGACGGACAGACGGACAGACAGACAGACGGACAGGGCTAAATCAACTTATCTCGTCGCCCTGATCAAGAATATATATACTTTGTGGGGTCTGCCACGCCTCCTTCTGCCTGTTACATACATTTTAACAAAACCATTATACCCTGATTTCCCATTTTCAATGGGTTCAGGGTATAACAAGTAAGAAAACTCTAGTCGAGAGTGCTCGACTAGATACTACCCTGAACCAAACTAATAAATATTCACATTTAGTGTGGTTAAAATTTCAATTTTTGAAACAATTAAAAAAAATTAAACATAAATTCCGCCCGATAAGGGGTTCGACCCCAAGACCTCTCGATTGAGTGGCGCGCTGCTATTCACTACGCCACTTCACTTCCTGACGGTTTGATGGCAAAACAGTAATACATTCACTGCTGCAGCGCCATCTAGAAAATCTAAACTAAACTAATTGTTTTTTATACCCTGAACCCATTGTAAATGGGAAATCAGGGTATAATGGTTTTGTGAAAAGTATGTAACAGGCAGAAGGAATCATCGCAGACCCCATAAAGTATATATATTCTTGATCAGGGCGATGAGCTGAGTCGATATAGCCCTGTCCGTCTGTCCGTCCGTCCGTCCGTCTGTCCGTCCGTCCATCCGTCCGTATGAGTGCGTCGATCTCAGAAGTTACAAGAGCTAGAGAGCTGAAATTTTGTATGTAGACTCGTGCATACCATACGCAGTACGAGTTTATCATATTTTTTCGATAAATCATTCGATATCTTTTTTATCGAGGATAATCGATAAATTTATATTGTTTTTTCAGCCTAATTTGAACACTATTAGACATAGAGACAAATTTACTGTGTATATGCAATTGACGATTACACATATTTTGTAATTTACAGATTTTGAATACCACGCCCCCTTCGTCCCAAATTTGTAAAAAACGTATTTCAAATACTAGAGACTTCTATAAGTGTGCACACATACATTCAAAAAAAAAAAAAAACAAGTAAGAAGACTCTAGTCGAGACTGCTCGACTAGGAGATACCCTGAACCCTCCAAGCTGATATTCTAATCATTCCGCACTTCTTTTATGCACACATACATACACATGCATCCACACGCATGCATATGCCCGCGCTCTGCTAACTGCGCAGTAAGCAGCGACTGCGCTTGGGCTGCGCTGCAGTGTGGGCAATATTAAGAGAATTTATTTGTTGAATAATTTCTTTTGTAGACGTACGATCTTAATGAAACTTTTAGAACGTAATCATAACGTGTAAATGTGTGTACATTCCAAAGCACAAGTCTCTAGTACTTGATACACGTTTTTTACGAATTGGGGGCGAAGGGGGCGTGGTATCCAAAATCTGTAAATGACAAATTGAGTGTATTTATCTAATGCATATACACAGTATGTAGTTTTTGTTCATTTTTTTTATACCCTGAACCCATTGAAAATGGGAAATCAGGGTATAATGGTTTTGTGAAAAAGTATGTAACAGTCAGGAGGCGTGGCAGACCCCATAAAGTATATCTATTCTTGATCTGGGCGATGAGCTGAGTCGATTTAGCCCTGTCCGTCTGTCCGTCCGTCTGTCCGTCCGTCCGTCTGTCCGTCCGTCCGTCCGTCCGTCCGTATGAGCAAAAGGATCTCAGAAGTTATAAAAGCTAGAGAGCTGAAATTTTGTATGTAGACTCGTGTATACCATACGCAGTACAAGTTTATCATATTTTTTCGATAACTCATTCGATATCTTTTTTATCGAGGATAATCGATAAATTTGTATTGTTTTTTCAGGCTAATTTGAACACTTTTAGACATAGAGACTTCAGATTTACTGTGTATATGCATTAGATAGATACACAGATTTTGTCATTTACAGATTTTGGATACCACGCCCCCTTCGCCCCCAATTCGTAAAAAACGTATATCAAGTACTAGAAACTTGTGCTTTGGAATGTACGCATATTTTAACGTTATGATTACGTTCTGAAAGTTTCATTAAGATCGTACGTCTACAAAAGAAATTATTCAACAAATAAAATCTCATAATATTGCCCACACAGCAGCGCAGCCCAAGCGCAGTCGCTGCTTACTGCGCAGTTAGCAGAGCGCGGGTTTATGCGTGCGTGTGGATGCATGTGTATATATGTGTGCATAAAAGAAGTGCGGAATGATTAGAATATCAGCTTGGAGGGTTCAGGGTATCTCTTAGTCGAGCAGTCTCGACTAGAGCCTTCTTACTTGTTTTCTTTATTTTTTTCTTTATTTATTCATTTATTTATTTATTTATTCATTTAGTTTTATTTAGTTATAGATTTTGGGGACATGGTAGGGAGGGGAAGTCAAGGGTTCATTTAGCACTCACAGTTTTCTTGTTTGTGTCCACCGCTGAAAGGCCTTTCTGTTGGTGACTGCTGCTGCTGCTATATGGAGTATTACGTTAAGTGGGGAATTATTATGTCATGCTTTTCGTTTTTTTTTTTTTTTTTTTTTTTTTTTTATATATATACACGTATATATCTATTTCTATATATCTACATATATATATCATTATTGTCTTTTATCAAAACGCGTATTTATTTAAGCACTAAACTTTTTATTTTTATACCCTGAACCCATTGAAAATGGGAAATCAGGGTATAATGGTTTTGTGAAAAAGTATGTAACAGGCAGAAGGAGGCGTGGCAGACCCCATAAAGTATATATATTCTTGATCAGGGCGATGAGCTGAGTCGATTTAGCCCTGTCCGTCTGTCCGTCCGTCCGTCCGTCCGTCCGTCTGTCCGTCCGTCCGTCCGTCCGTCCGTCCGTCCGTATGAGCAAAAGGATCTCAGAAGTTATAAAAGCTAGAGAGCTGAAATTTTGTATGTAGACTCGCGTATACCATACGCAGTACAAGTTTATCATATTTTTTCGATAACTCATTCGATATCTTTTTTATCGAGGATAATCGATAAATTTGTATTGTTTTTTCAGCCTAATTTGAACACTTTTAGACATAGAGACTTCAGATTTACTGTGTATATGCATTAGATAGATACACAGATTTTGTCATTTACAGATTTTGGATACCACGCCCCCTTCGCCCCCAATTCGTAAAAAACGTATATCAAGTACTAGAAACTTGTGCTTTGGAATGTATGCATATTTTAACGTTATGATTACGTTCTGAAAGTTTCATTAAGATCGTACGTCTACAAAAGAAATTATTCAACAAATAAAATCTCATAATATTGCCCACACTGCAGCGCAGCCCAGAGCGCGGGCTTATGCGTGCGTGTGGATGCATGTGTATATGTGCGGAATGATTAGAATATCAGCTTGGAGGGTTCAGGGTATCTCCTAGACGAGCAGTCTCGACTAGAGCCTTCTTACTTGTTTACGTTTACTTTGGTTAAATAGTTTTTGTTGTTTTTGGTTTCTTTTTCTTTTTTTTTTTCACATACACACGCACACCTGCAAATATAGATATATATATATCTTGGTTTTTTTCTTTTTTTATACCCTGAACCCATTGAAAATGGGAAATCAGGGTATAATGGTTTTGTGAAAAAGTATCTAACAGGCAGAAGGAGGCGTGGCAGACCCCATAAAGTATATATATTCTTGATCAGGGCGATGAGCTGAGTCGATTTAGCCCTGTCCGTCTGTCCGTCCGTCCGTCCGTCCGTCTGTCCGTCCGTATGAGCAAAAGCATCTCAGAAGTTATAAGAGCTAGAGAGCTGAAATTTTGTATATATACTCGTGTATACCATACGCAGTACAAGTTTATCATATTTTTTCGATAACTCATTCGATAGCTTTTTTATCGAGGATAATCGATAAATTTGTATTGTTTTTTCAGCCTAATTTGAACACTTTAAGACATAGAGACTTCAGATTTACTGTGTATACGCATTATATAAATACACACACTTTGCCATTTACAGATTTTGGATACCACGCCCCCTTCGCCCCAAATTCGTAAAAAACGTGTATCAAGTACTAGAGACTTGTGCTTTGGAATGTACACACATTTACACTTTATGATTACGTTCTAAAAGTTTCATTAAGATCGTACGTCTACAAAAGAAATTATTCAACAAATAAAATCTCATAATATTGCCCACACTGCAGCGAAGCCCAAGCGCAGTCGCTGCTTACTGCGCAGTTAGCAGAGCGCGGGCTTATGCGTGCGTATGTATACATGTGTATGTATGTGTGCATAAAAGAAGTGCAGAATGATTAGAATATCAGCTTGGAGGGTTCAGGGTATCTCCTAGTCGAGCAGTCTCGACTAGAGTCTTCTTACTTGTTTCTTTTTAAGCCGCGCCGAGAATAAATTTTAGTTTGATTTATAGACTCCCTCGCCGTCTGACTGATCAGCTATTATAGATGGTTTTTTTTTCGGGTGCTATTTTTCATATAACCCTAACCTCTGCACAGCATATATGTGCATGTGGCCTTCTGCTGGCCGAGAGGTTAGGGGTACACTATAGGCTGTAGTTTGTTGTCTTCTTGCGCACTAATTATTTTCACGCAATTAAAATGCGTGCAGCTGCTCACACCAAAGTCAATGACTGACCTGCTCAGCTGGTTACGGTGGGCCAGATTCGGAAAATATTAAACTTTGTTGGAGGCCAATAAATAATCTTTTGTGTATGTGTTTTGTGTTCACTATATATATATAAAGATATATATATATATATATATATATATAGAAAAATTAACAAAAATTTTAATTTTAACGCACTCCACGCTGAGGGTGTTTTATGGAATGTGGGCCGGAAAAGAAGGAGCTGGCAATGTGGCCGCTTTTTATACGCCCACATACCAGTGTTCTGCTGCTCCGTCGTTTCGCTCTCAGCTAAGCTTCGAGCAGCGAGATGCAATTGCGCGAATCTCTCCCACTGTCTCCGACGAGCGAGCAAGCGTAAGCTTAGCGAAAGCTCGATCTTGAAAGCTTCGCTTGTCCCAAACTTTTTTTCGTATTGCAGCGCAGGCGACAATGTTGTCGCAAACGACAAGCGCTGCAATTTGCAATATTATAAATTGACAACCATTACACCACCCGATAATATACCACCGTTAGACGGAATATTAGCGGGAATAGGCTCGGATGTCTATTGCTTGATGTCTTTGGCATGAAAGGTACCTATCTCTTGACCTTGCAAATTCTCTAAAAGATAAAAGCAATTTCCTAGTTTCTTTTTCACTCGACATTTCAAAAATTGGGGTGCCAATTTCGCATTATAATTGTGAGCGAATTTGCTAAGTGAAAAATTTCGGCGATACACTTCTTGCCCTTCCCTAAATGTAACAGGCTTAGAACGCAAATTATATTGTTGAACATTTCGTTCATAAGCTCGTTTTATGTTGGCCTGTATCTTTACGAATTAGGGATAAGTTATCTGATCGAGATAATGGTACTAATGGTTCTTCAAGCAATGTTAACTGCTTTAACAACTTATAGTCTGAACCATGAGTGATCATATCTAACCCAAATAAAGCTCTATAAGGGGAGCATCCTATGGATTGATGCAAAGCTGACCGTAAGGCGCATGAGATACTAGAAATATGTTGATCCCAATAAGTCTGGTCACTTTCGAGATACGACCGAATAGCAGCTAACAAAGAGCGATTAACTCGCTCAGCAGCATTGCTCTGGGGGGAGTATAAAGCTGTATATATATGACGTATACCCAGTTCCGTTAAAAAAGCATTAAACTCATTAGATTTGAACTGCTTTCCATTATCGCTTACTATTGTCTCTGGAACGCCAAAACTGTGGAATATGTGTTTTAATAGAAACTCTTGAATAACAGATGACATCAATTTTTTTAAAGGCCAACGCCAATGAAATTTGCTGAAATGGTCTAATACTATTAAAAGTCCTACATGTCCACTTTTGCTTCTGGGATATGGCCCTAATAAATCTATATACAACCTCTGAAAAGGACGATAAGTTGGACTTTGAGCTCCCATTGGAGGACGGAGAGTATAATTTGGGGCTTTGGATTGTTTGCATACCGAACAATTTTTAATATAATCGCGAACATCCTTTGCTAACCCAGGCCAAAAAAGATTTCTTCGCAATTTCTCGATTGTTTTTTGTATCCCTGAATGTGCTGACGTTACACTATCATGAGCTTGCTTTAATACCTCGCCTTTAAGTGGCTCTGGCACCCATAGTTTCCACAAAAACTTATCTTGAACTTCATCTCCGGTCGAGTTTTCAGTTCGGATATAGATTTTATGATCCACAATTTTGATATCTGGAAAACGTGAACTATTTTGCTCTATATTAGACTTCAATTGGTTGTAATCGTCAGACTGAAATGCGTCTGATTCTAAATTTATGATGGGACTCATGTCTAACGAAGCGATTTCATTGCAATCGTGCAATCGCGATAAAGCATCGGGCACAATGTGATCTTTGCCCTTACGGTGCGACATAGTGAATTTATACTGTTGCAAACGAAAAATCCATCTAGCTAATCGTCCAGAAACATTTTGTTGTCTCATCAGCCACAAGAGACTGGAGTGGTCAGTAATGACTTCGAATTCTTGAAGCTCTAAATAACAACGAAACTTTTCTATAGCTAGAATAACTGCAAGACATTCACGCTCTGTAACACTATAGTTACGCTGAGATCGACTGAGTTTTTTAGACATGAATGCTACTGGTTTTTCTTCATTATCTTCAGAAAGTTGCACCAACACTGCACCAATTCCAAAATCACTAGCGTCACAATGCAAAAAGAATTTCTGATCAAACTTTGGATTTTGCAAAACTGGAGACGTAGTTAACACAGCTTTTAGTTTTTCCATAGCAGTTTGGGCTTCTGGAGTCCAGTTAAACTTCTTTTTAGAAGATAAGACTTCAGTTATGGGACAGGCTAGGTCTGAAAAGTTTTTTATAAAACGGCGATACCACCCACATACACCTAAAAAGCCTCTCACTTGCTTTAAGTTTTTCGGAGGTGGCCAGTTTTGTATGCAAGAGATTTTATCAGGGTCTGTGCATATGCCTGTCTTGTCAATCACGTAACCAAGATAGTTAACTTTTGTGACTGAAAAATGACTTTTCGCAATATTTAAGGTGACATTGGCTTTCCGGAATTGCTCTGCAATTCGTACTAGCACGGAGATGTGTGAATTGAAATCTTCAGATACAATGCATAAATCATCTAAATATCCAAAGACACAATTACGTAAATCAGGGGGAATGATTTCGTCTATTAGCCTACACATCGTTGATGGCGCATTGCACAGACCAAACGGCATAACCTTGAATTGATATAGTGGTCTCCCTGGTACTGTGAAAGCTGTCAGTGGCTTTGAGTCGTCCGTCAGTTCTATTTGCCAATAGGCGTCTTTTAAATCAAGTTTGGAGATAATGTTAGCTTTTGGCAATCTCGAAAAGATTCCATCGATACTAGGCAATGGATATGCGTCCTTTTTGGTCACCGCGTTAAGCTTTCGGGCATCTAAGCAAAGACGAACTTTGTTTGGTTTTACAACTAATCTCATAGGAGAACTCCATGCACTGGTTGAGGGCTCTATCACACCTAGGCTAATCATCCGATCTATTTCTTTATATAGCAACTGCTCGACTGCAGGACTCACAGGATAAAAGCGTTGCTTTACTGGCATTGCTTCTCCCACGTCAATGTGATGTTTGATAAGAGAAGTGCGACCTAACTTTTCTGCAGCATTGGGAAACAACTGCTTAACTGCATTGAGCTGTTGTAACTGAAGGCTTGTTAGTGGATATTTATCTTCAACATCTTCGTCAACAACATCGAGATCTGCTTCTACAGCACTGATAATATCTGGAGCAAGGGCAAATATTTTCCAAAAGTCATGGCCGAGAATTAAATTCTGTTTAATGTTTGGGATAACGTACAGTTTCATGGGCTTTGATATTGTTTTATATTGCATGATAACACTCAAAACTCCTATGACTGCTTGATTTTCACCACCTGCAGTTTTTACAGAAGATGTGAGCGACTTGAAACAAGGACTTTTTGAAAAGTCATTTTTCGCTAGAGTAGCGCCAATGCAACTGATATTTGCGCCAGTATCTAATAAGCCTGATTCTTGAAAATCATAAAAAGATACTTTCGCATAACTGCGCATATCTTTTTGTTCGCTAAATATGTTTGAGATTACTAATCTACGACTACTTTTTATTTCATTATAATAGTTTCTCAACCTTGCACTACGCTTACTCGTAACCGAATTTGGTTCATTAAAAATTCTTTTTCGTATTTCAAGATATTTGGACATTTTGGCGTTGTATGGGAGAAAACGGAGATCGTGCACCTGTGCATCATTTCCATCGGAAGATTGCGATGATGGTGCGAGATTGTTGCTGATTGGGTCTATTAATTCGGGGGCATCCGATTTTTGGGGGATGTCCCCTTCTGCTGGTTTTCCGCTAACCTACGGATACAAATTTTACATTGTGGCTTGTATACCTGTGGTGTGCCACAACCATAACAAAAGACTCTACGATCCTTCAAACAATTTTCCCAGACATGCCCCTTTTCTTCACAGTTCCAGCATGTCAAGTTGGAATGTGCTTTTTGCATCGCTGCAATTTCTAACTCTGCTGAATCTGTCTCTTCTTCAACTTCAATTCAGAGACCAGTATTCTCGATTTCATTAATTTGACGACGAAACGCAACAGTTTTTGGTCGAGAGAAATTGTCTGATTGACTTCTAAGGTCATTTGTTAAATTTTCGCTCATTTGCACTAACCTACGCAAATGGCCAACTGAACTAATAGCTTGATACAAAACTTGTGCCGCATCTCAGGCAACAGGTTATTTTGCAAAATTTCTAATAATTCTTCTTCGCCTATTTTGAGGCCAAATTTATCAATTAATGCAGCCACCGAATCGTGAAAAGCGACAAAAAATTCACCGACCTTTTGCTTTCTAGCTCTCACTAGCTCTTTACTCATAAATTCTGAGCGATAATCTTTATATTGCTGTCGCAGTGCTGCACAAAAATCATTCCATACGATTCTATCTACTTGTTTATGGTGCCTCCAGAACCAATCTCTAGCTTTCCCAGAGAAAAGAATGTGCAAATGTTTGCAAAGCCCCATAAAATCACTATCGAGAGTTTCGTCAGTAAGGACTCTCACACGATAAATAAATTCTTCCACTCCTAATCCTTCAGATGACCCATCAAAATGGAGATTCCATTTCTGCATAATGTCAGCTGTTCTTCTGCTTTTGACAGACGAGCCTCCGGGCGAGTATGCCATAGGAGTCGGAATAGACGGCAGCTGCTGGGCCGTGAATCAATACGGAGCGCCGACATCACACGAGTGACTGACTGCTCGATCATTTGCTGAATGATATTATAATCAACGCCTGCAGATTCTTGACGAGTATGGCCGGCTCGATTGGGTCGGCCTCGTCGGCGGGTACTAATGCCTCTTGGAGGAGGAACTACGTTTCGGTCAGAATTATGGCTTGCATCTAAACCGGATATAATTACCTCACTGCCTTCGAGCGATCGCTCTTGGGGATGCTCTAGAGACTCAGGCGGAACTTCACCTAATGCTTTGGCTAAATTACGCGTTACCATACGCGAACTACTTGGAATTGCTGATGTTGAAGCTGGTTTCGGATCAGGTGAACAGTTGCCAATAACCAACTTAATTGACCTTGGGTCCAATGTGGACTGACATTCCGGACATTCTTGCTTATTTTCTAGCCACTGTTCTAGACATACCTTGTGAAAATTGTGCTTACAAGGGGTACAATAACATTGCTGGGTATTGCTCATCCCTTGGCTGCAAAGACTACACAAACTAACAGTTTTCTCTGCTGTGCGCATATCTTGCGGACTTCTTGAAATAGGCATTTTGATCGAAATTTTTTTGATTTGCTAATGAATATAACAAGTTTGGGTTGATATAATGGGGAAGGTAGCTAGGTTTTGTGCTGTTGTGTGCTGTGTTCTTGCTATATTATACAATTAGGGGAAACAAAGGATTTTGGGCTATTGCTACTAAAGCTGGTTATAGAGTATTGCTATGCAAAAGTTAACTAAAGTGTCAGTGTTCGGCAAGGATACGCCAATGCAGCATATGCGCTAGTTCCAGACAACACTATCAACATTAGTAACTTCTGTCATAACAACATCTACTGGCCAGACGGGTATGAGTTTATATTGCACCCAGATTTATCTCATTTGGCTCTGCAACAACTACCAGAGAACAATCAGTATTGATATCCGAGCTGAGCCCAATATACAATATTCTTGAATCGTATCTGATAATTGCACAAAACACAATCAAAACAATGTCTAGATGAAATAACTATACGAAAACAAACGAGCAAACATGGTGATACAGGTGTTATTATAAGTTAGTTGAATTTATCTTAATTTGGGTTTCTCGGTCTGAGATTCAACTCGAATCTTTCAGCTTCGTAGTCCTTACAAAGAATTAATCTGACTCATCTGTCACAGTTGCGATAGGCCGACCAAGCAAGTCCAATCTATTTCAGCATCTGGACACTGAGTTTTTCAACCATCACCAAAATGGGTGTTTCAAACAGCCAACTCTTTTTCTGCGAATAGAGAAAAGACCGTGTTGATTATTTGAACATTAAAAATGGGACTCTGAAAGCGGGATGCCTATAAAGCTGCATAGTTTCATGCCCCACGTTGGGCGCCAAAAATTTATGTAAACAAATTCCCTCGCAGCCAAAAATTTATGTAAACATATATCCAGGCCCCACGTTGGGCGCCAAAAATTTATGTAAACAAAATTACCCTCTCGCAGAGAGACTCTCTCGATTGAGACTCAACAAAGCTGGGCTTTGTTGTTTCGGTCGCAAGGCAGATAAGCGGGACCTTCTAGTTCCGTAGCTCGTCGGGAGTGTGGGGGGGTTCTTTTCTGCCTTGCGATCAGAGTGCATAAATTTTAATTTTAAGATCCCTAGAGATACCTCGAGGTGGAGCTATACTCCACGAAAAAAAAACAATGATATTGGGGAAGTAGGGGGGGACTGACACAAATTTACAACAACCTGACACAACTAAGCGTGGCCATAGATGGCATTCGGCACACGCGCTCTTTACCCACCCAACCATAGTTTTTCTTAAATAATTTTAACAGAAAAACCCCAAAAAGCTCCAACACTAACTAGCCTACCCCATTATCTCAACCCTGCTTACAAATTAACGACTCATATTGTTCTTTGATCCAATTCGCTTATTCATATTATTCATTTTTCATTCAATTCCATAACAGACATTGGTATACTAAAATTACAATTATCTTTCTTAGGCTAACAATGTTGTTATTATTTTACATTTTTGTTTTACATTATATTTTTTTTTTTTTTTCTACGTGTTTACTTGTGTTTATATATCTGTATGTGCATGTGTATGGTGTTCAGTTTGCAGGTATAAAAAAAAAATGAACAAAAACTACATAATATGAAAAAACTATAAACGAATAAAAAGGTAATCAATATAGCATAACATAATATTATAACAATATAATAGTATAAGAATATATATATATATATATAAAAAAAATGGTTAAATCATATTTGTATGTGTTTGGGGGATATTAGTTAATATATTCTTAATTCATAGATTTTATTTCATAGGTTTTAGTTCATAGTTTTTATACCCTGAACCCATTGAAAATGGGAAATCAGGGTATAATGGTTTTGTGAAAAGTATGTAACAGGCAGAAGGAATCATCGCAGACCCCATAAAGTATATATATTCTTGATCAGGGCGATGAGCTGAGTCGATATAGCCCTGTCCGTCTGTCCGTCCGTCCGTCCGTCCGTCCGTCCGTCTGTCCGTCCGTCCGTATGAGTGCGTCGATCTCAGAAGTTACAAGAGCTAGAGAGCTGAAATTTTGTATGTACACTCGTGTATACCATACGCAGTACGAGTTTATCATATTTTTTCGATAACTCACTCGATATCTTTTTTATCGAGGATAATCGATAAATTGATATTGTTTTTTCAGCCTAATTTGAAGACTTTTAAACATAGAGTGTTCAGATTTGTTGTGTATATACATTCGATGGATACACACATTATGTCATTTACAGATTTTGGATACCACGCCCCCTTCGCCTCCAATTCATAAAAAACGTATTTCAAATACTAGAGACTTGTGCTTTGGAATGTACACCCATTTACACATTATGATTACGCTCTGAAAGTTTCATTAAGATCGTACGTCTACAAAAGAAATTATTCAACAAATAAATTCGCAAATTATTGCCCACACTGCAGCGCTGCCCAAGCGCAGTCGCTGCTTACTGCGCAGTTAGCAGAGCGCGGGCTTATGCGTGCGGGTGGATGCATGTGTATGTATGTATGCATAAAAGAAGTGGAGAATGATTAGAATATCAGATTGGAGGGTTCAGGGTATCTCCTAGTCGAGCAGTCTCGACTAGAGCCTTCTTACTTGTTATTTCAGTTTTTATTTCATTCTTTATTCAAAAATTGTTCTCTTTTTTTTCTCTTCTTTTTTTTTCTTTTTTTTTCTTTATTTTTTTCTTTATTTATTCATTTAGTTTTATTTAGTTATAGATTTTGGGGACATGGTAGGGAGGGGAAGTCAAGGGTTCATTTAGCACTCACAGTTTTCTTGTTTGTGTCCACCGCTGAAAGGCCTTTCTGTTGGTGACTGCTGCTGCTGCTATATGGAGTATTACGTTAAGTGGGGAATTATTATGTCATGCTTTTCGTTTTTTTTTTGTTGTTTTTTTTTTTTTTTTTTTTTTTTATATATATACACGTATATATCTATTTCTATATATCTATATATAAGTTAAGCGCACCCACACTAGAGTACTAGTGATTGGGGACGCTGTGTTGGGTTCTTGTGAATATGTAACAACTTGGTGTTCAATGAAATAATATATTTTATATAATTTGGAACAATAGGTCTGAACTGTGTCTAGTCCGAATATAAACTGAACCAAATCAGGTCTACTGATCAGGTTCTCTCCTTGAATGTCTGACTGGAATCTCTAGCCTCCTTAGATTGTCGATAGTCTTAACTTATATCATTATTGTCTTTTATCAAAACGCGTATTTATTTAAGCACTAAACTTTTAGTTTTTACGTTTACTTTGGTTAAATAGTTTTTGTTATTTTTGGTTTCTTTTTCTTTTTTTTTTTTTCACATACACACGCACACCTGCAAATATAGATATATATACATCTTGGTTTTTTTCTTTTTTTTTCTTTTTAAGCCGCGCCGAGAATAAATTTTAGTTTGATTTATAGACTCCCTCGCCGTCTGACTGATCAGCTATTATAGATGGTTTTTTTTTCGGGTGCTATTTTTCATATAACCCTAACCTCTGCACAGCATATATGTGCATGTGGCCTTCTGCTGGCCGAGAGGTTAGGGGTACACTATAGGCTGTAGTTTGTTGTCTTCTTGCGCACTAATTATTTTCACGCAATTAAAATGCGTGCAGCTGCTCCCACCAAAGTCAATGACTGACCTGCTCAGCTGGTTACGGTGGGCCAGATTCGGAAAATATTAAACTTTGTTGGAGGCCAATAAATAATCTTTTGTGTATGTGTTTTGTGTTCACTATATATATATAAAGATATATATATATATATATATATATATATAGAAAAATTAACAAAAATTTTAATTTTGTCGCACTCCACGCTGAGGGTGTTTTATGGAATGTGGGCCGGAAAAGAAGGAGCTGGCAATGTGGCCGATTTTTATACGCCCACATTCCAGTGTTCTGCTGCTCCGTCGTTTCGCTCTCAGCTAAGCTTCGAGCAGCGAGATGCAATTGCGCGAATCTCTCCCACTGTCTCCGACGAGCGAGCAAGCGTAAGCTTAGCGAAAGCTCGATCTTGAAAGCTTCGCTTGTCCCAAACTTTTTTTCGTATTGCAGCGCAGGCGACAATGTTGTCGCAAACGACAAGCGCTGCAATTTGCAATATTATAAATTGACAACCATTACAAAAAAATAAACATAAATTAATTTCGACCGCTCTGAGGTTCGATCCCGGGACCACTTGATCGAGTGGCGCGCTGCTATTCACTACGCCACATCACTCCTTGACAGTTTGATGGCAAAACAGCAATACATTCACTGCTGCAGCGCCATCTAGCAAATCCAAATCTGCTGTGACTGCTGCTGTTTGTTTGTTAATTGGCCTAATATTTAATGATTTTTTCAAAATTGATAAACTTAACGGAATTTAATGAAACTTTCAGCATATGATCTACATATTCCATTGAATATTTGACAAATTTAAAAAAATGAAAAATCATTCACAATTAGCTGTAATGGCATCTGATTTGAACTTGAATGTTTGTATTCGATAAAAACATAACGGGATAATTTATCGAATTCTAATGCTAAACTCGACATCCGCGCTGTATATACGGTCATTTTAAAAAAAATTCAAGTCTCTAGCTATCATAGGTTCGGAAATCGACGCGTTCAAACATACGGACAGACGGACAGACAGACAGACGGACAGACGGACAGGGCTAAATCAACTTATCTCGTCGCCCTGATCAAGAATATATATACTTTGTGGGGTCTGCCACGCCTCCTTCTGCCTGTTACATACATTTTAACAAAACCATTATACCCTGATTTCCCATTTTCAATGGGTTCAGGGTATAACAAGTAAGAAAACTCTAGTCGAGAGTGCTCGACTAGATACTACCCTGAACCAAACTAATAAATATTCACATTTAGTGTGGTTAAAATTTTAATTTTTGAAACAATTAAAAAAAACTAACCATTAATTCCGCCCGATCTGGGGTTCGAACCCGAGACCTCTCGATTGAGTGGCGCGCTGCTATTCACTACGCCACTTCACTTCCTGGCGGTTTGATGGCAAAACAGTAATACATTCACTGCTGCAGCGCCATCTAGCAAATCTAAACTAAACTAATTGTTTTTTTTTTTTTTTTTTTTTTTTTGAATGTATGTGTGCACACTTATAGAAAATCTGCTGTGACTGCTGCTGTTTGTTTGTTAATTGGCCTAATATTTAATGATTTTTTCAAAATTGATAGACTTAACGGAATTAAATGAAACTTTCAGCATATGATCTACATATTCCATTGAATATTTGACAAATTTAAAAAAATGAAAAATCATTCACAATTAGCTGTACTGCCATCTGATTTGAACTTGAATGTTTGTATTCGATAAAAACATAACGGGATAATTTATCGAATTCTAAAGCTAAACTCGACATCCGCGCTGTATATACGGTCATTTAAAAAAAAAATTCAAGTCTCTAGCTATCATAGGTTCGGAAATCGACGCGTTCAAACATACGGACAGACGGACAGACAGATGGACAGGGCTAAATCAACTTATCTCGTCGCCCTGATCAAGAATATATATACTTTGTGGGGTCTGCCACGCCTCCTTCTCCCTGTTACATACTTTTAACAAAACCATTATACCCTGATTTCCCATTTTCAATGGGTTCAGGGTATAACAAGTAAGAAAGCTCTAGTCGAGACTGCCCGACTAGGAAATCCCCTGAACCCTTCGGAGAACTGATATTTCAATAATTCTCCGCGTTTTTTTGCTTACAAAAGAAACACACACACATATGTACATAGGCACATATAGGCACGCACGCATAAACACGCATGGGCTGCAGTGTGGGCTTCTCATGGAAACTTAATTGTTTAATAACTTTTTTTGTGGACGTACGTTCTTAATGAAGCTTTTAGATTGTGATTATATCATTACTATGCGTGTATATGCCGAAACTCAAGTCTCTAGTATTTGAAATACGCCTTTTACAAAAGTGAGGGTGAGGGGGTGGATATAGGGGCGGGGGGTAAATTATAACAAAAACCGAAATTCTATAAAGTACATATGAGTTTACATTTAAAATTTAAAGAATCTAGCTCAAAAGATGTAGGAGATATAATTTAATAATTGACATTCGATAAGGTTTTTCATCGATAAAAAAATAATCGGACAAGTTATCGAAATTATTTGATAAACTCGATATGCGCGTGCTATATACGGACATTTTAAAAAAAAGTTGAAGTCTCTAGCTATTGTATCTTCGGAAATCGACGCGTTCAAACATACGGACAGACGGACAGACGGACAGACAGACAGACGGACAGGGCTAAATCAACTTTTCTCGTCGCCCTGATCAAGAATATATATACTTTGTGGGGTCTGCCACGCCTCCTTCTCCCTGTTACATACTTTTAACAAAACCATTATACCCTGATTTCCCATTTTCAATGGGTTCAGGGTATAACAAGTAAGAAGGCTCTAGTCGAGACTGCTCGACTAGGAGATACCCTGAACCCTCCAATCTGATATTCTAATCATTCTCCACTTCTTTTATGCATACATACATACACATGCATCCACCCGCACGCATAAGCCCGCGCTCTGCTAACTGCGCAGTAAGCAGCGACTGCGCTTGGGCAGCGCTGCAGTGTGGGCAATAATTTGCGAATTTATTTGTTGAATAATTTCTTTTGTAGACGTACGATCTTAATGAAACTTTCAGAGCGTAATCATAATGTGTAAATGGGTGTACATTCCAAAGCACAAGTCTCTAGTATTTGAAATACGTTTTTTATGAATTGGAGGCGAAGGGGGCGTGGTATCCAAAATCTGTAAATGACATAATGTGTGTATCCATCGAATGTATATACACAACAAATCTGAACACTCTATGTTTAAAAGTCTTCAAATTAGGCTGAAAAAACAATATCAATTTATCGATTATCCTCGATAAAAAAGATATCGAGTGAGTTATCGAAAAAATATGATAAACTCGTACTGCGTATGGTATACACGAGTGTACATACAAAATTTCAGCTCTCTAGCTCTTGTAACTTCTGAGATCGACGCACTCATACGGACGGACGGACAGACGGACGGACGGACGGACGGACGGACGGACGGACGGACGGACAGACGGACAGGGCTATATCGACTCAGCTCATCGCCCTGATCAAGAATATATATACTTTATGGGGTCTGCGATGATTCCTTCTGCCTGTTACATACTTTTCACAAAACCATTATACCCTGATTTCCCATTTTCAATGGGTTCAGGGTATAAAAAATAGTAATAGTATAGTTGTAAGAGAAGTAACAATTATTATTGAAATGGAAAGATAACTGTAGCAATGAACAAGTAAGAAAGCTCTAGTCGAGACTGCCCGACTAGGAAATCCCCTGAACCCTTCGGAGAACTGATATTTCAATAATTCTCCGCGTCTTTTTGTTTACAAAAAACACACACACACATACATAGGCACATATAGGCACGCACACATAAACACGCATGGGCTGCAGTGTGGGCTTCTCATGGAAACTTAATTGTTTAATAACTTTTTTTGAGGACGTACGTTCTTCATGAAACTTTTAGATTATGATTATATCATTACTATGCGTGTATGTGCCGAAGCTCAAGTCTCTAGTATTTGAAATACGCCTTTTACAAAAGTGAGGGTGAGGGAGTGGATATAGGGGTGGGGGTGAATTATAAAAAAAACCGAAATTCTATAATCTACATATGAGTCTACATTTGAAATTTGGAGACTCTAGCTCAAAAGATGTAGGAGATATAATTTTATAATTCACTTTCGATAAGGTTTTTCATCGATAAAAAAATAATCGGACAAGTTATCGAAATTATGTGATAAACTCGATATGCGCGTGCTATATACGGACCTTTAAAAAAAAAGTTGAAGTCTCTAGCTATTGTATCTTCGGAAATCGACGCGTTCAAACATACGGACAGACGGACGGACGGACGGACGGACGGACGGACGGACGGACGGACGGACAGACAGACGGACAGGGCCAAATCAACTTTTCTCGTCGCCCTGATCAAGAATATATATACTTTGTGGGGTCTGCCACGCCTCCTTCTCCCTGTTACATACTTTTAACAAAACCATTATACCCTGATTTCCCATTGAAAATGGGTTCAGGGTATAAAAATTGTATATATAAGTCTTGATTATTAGTTGTAAGAACTTTGTTTTTTTTCGAGTCTGCGTACTCAACAATAAATTTGACAAAAAATGAATTCAATAAGATACCTTAGTTATTGAGAAGGAATCATGCAATTTTAAAAGTCTAGCAAGTTTGGTTATATAATGGGGTAGGAAGTCGTCTGATTTTTTCATTTGGGGGTTTTTACAAATTTTAAATTAAAAACCATGGTAGGGTTGGGTGGAGAAGCGGGTGCCAATCGTCACCTAAGGCCTCGCCTCTTCATATTTTTTTCTGGTATATGCACAAAGTCTGTGTTCGTCTTCCCCCCTTCCCCTTCACTTCGGTCATTTGGACCATCTTTAGGGATCTTAACAATTAAAATTTGTGTTTGGGAGATTTTAGAGATAGCAAAGAACCCCCCCACACTCCCGAATGAGCTAAGGGACCAGGAGATCCCGCCCGTTATCTCGAAATCTATGGCAAGCAGTGTAGTAGCAGCATTTACAGCACTCGGCCTCCATACACACCCGAATCCACTACAAGAATGGTTTAATATATTAAATATTTTATTATCAAAGAGTCAAAATTACAAATCACTTGGTTATTTTGGACTTTTCGTGATATTTTAAACTAATTAAACACTCAATTTTCGTAAGGCGTTATTTATTATAGAATGGTTTAATATATTAAATATTTTATTATCAAAGCGTCAAAATTACAAAAGACTTGGTTATTTTGGGCTTTTCATGAAATTTTAAACTGATTAAACACTCAATTTTCTTAAGGCATTCTTTATTATAGAATGGAATAATATATTAAATATTTTATTATCAAAGCGTCAAAATTACAAAAGACTTGGTTATTTTGGGCCTTTCACGATATTTTAAACGGATTACCTACTCAATTTTCGTATGGCGTTCTTTATTATTAAATGGTTTAATATATTGAATATTTTATTATCAACGCGTCAAAATTACAAATCACTTCGTTATTTTGGGCTTTTCATGATATTTTAAACTAATTAAACACTAAATTTTCGTAAGGCAATCCTTATTATAGAATGGTTTAATATATTAAATATTTTATTATCAAAGAGTCAAAATTACAAATCACTTGGTTATTTTGGGCTTTTCATGATATTTTATTCTAATTAAACACTCAATTTTCGTAAGGCGTTATTTATTATAGAATGGTTTAATATATTAAATATTTTATTATCAAAGAGTCAAAATTACAAATCACTTGGTTATTTTGGGCTTTTCATGATATTTTATTCTAATTAAACACTCAATTTTCGTAAGGCGTTATTTATTATAGAATGGTTTAATATATTAAATATTTTATTATCAAAGCGTCAAAATTACAAATCACTTGGTTATTTTGGGCTTTTCATGATATTTTAAACTAATTAAACACTAAATTTTCGTAAGGCAATCCTTATTATAGAATGGTTTAATATATTAAATATTTTATTATCAAAGAGTCAAAATTACAAATCACTTCGTTATTGGTGGGATGGGGTTACGGAAACAAGGCAACGCTACGTTGCTCGTCTAGAGACTTTCAATAGCAATCCTTGTCACTGGTAATTCAAGTTGACACACAGCCTCCACGATCGGCCCCACTGGATAGCGATTGGGCAGCCGACCAATCGTGAACTAATGTGTGCAGCGACTTTAGAAGAAATAGAAAGATGGAACTTACTAAAGTGAAATCTTTGACCGACCCCTGACTTCGAAAAAATACACGATTTTGAAATGTTTGCCCCTGGGCTGACAGCTGTCGCATTCTAGGACCTCAGTAAGCAGGAGTGACATCCTGCGGAAATGGCTCCTAGGTCAATGCTGCAGCTGCCTCCGTCCCGTTAAAACCCTGGCAGGCCTCCAAGTACGTTCGAAGATCGTCACCAACTGATTTTCCTTTGGTGGTACAGGTTTAAGTTGATATATATCCTTAATTTGTGCAAGATCCTGGCTCTGAACATTGGCTCCCATAAGGACCAAAGTCAACCCTCGCATGGCCTCCCTGCTATGCACAGATAACCATGAGGATCGCTTGAGTAACTGTACACCCGATCTAAGATAGCGGCTTGGAGTCGGGACCCCTTAAAATGGAATTTAGAAAGACCCCAACAACAAAAAAAACAATCAGTGGAACACCACTAGAAGAAAGTGAGGCCCGTTTCACGGACCCACGGCTGGGCTTTGGCAAAAGCTCAAAAATGCAAAGGAGCCCTGTAGCACAGGCGCCAAGAAGTGTGGAGGAAACTCCAAAAACCGCTGCGGCTGAAGTAGGTGTCCCAAATACTGTTGCAGAGGCGGTAATCTCTCCAAGGCATGAGTACATGTTGAAACTCCGGGCCGAGGAAGAGGATGCCATTCTAAAATGTCGCCAGGCGCTGCGGCGTATAAAGACCGCTGTCGCTAAACAGAAAAACATCAGTCTGGATGTTAAAAGCGGGGTATCCGACCTAGACGAACTACTCGATATTCTAGGACACTGTAGGAACTCCTGGAAGAAGCTGGAAGCTGAAGCAACTAAGCAGAAGCAATTAGAACCAGCAGCAGAGGCACGGATCTTGGAAACGGTGGAAACACCTACCATTCAAAAGAGACAAGCCCCTAGCCCCCTAGAGTCTGAGTCCGGCAAAAAACTTTGCAAGGGACAACAGAACTTGTGGCAAAAAGTCACCAGAAAAGGGACTTCGAAGCAAAAAGCGGAAAAGGCTACTTCGGCACCCGCAGAAAAGCCGAAAGTAGTAACACAACTAGCAAAAAAAGAGAAGAAGAAACCTCCCCGCTCAGAAGCAGTCCTCATAAAACCTGAAAGTGGACAAAGCTATGTAGATGTTTTACGAAACATACGCAGCACAATCCAACAAGACGAAAAGGCAAACGTGAGAGGTATAAGGAAAACCCGATCCGGGGCACTCCTTGTAGAACTGAGCAGAGGGGAAAAGTTACAACCAGAACTAGTTGAAAAACTAAAGGCTACCGTTAAAAAAACAGCCACGGTAGCCGAGCTAAAGCCTACAGCGACAGTGGAGATACGAGATCTAGACTCACTAACTGTAGAGTCTGAGGTGGCTGAGGCAGTGCGACAAGTCCTTGATAATTCATCAGTGGAGCTGCGTATAAAAGTCACTGCCCCAAACAGTCGAGAGCAAGTAAGGGCCTTTGTAACTTTAGAAAGTCAATTAGCGGAGACGTTGCTGAGCTCAGACATTAAAATTGGTTTTGTCAGGGCTAGGCCCAGGATGTGTCAACCCATCCGCAGATGCTACAGATGCTTCGGGGTCGGCCATCTGCAGACCAACTGCACAGGACCGGACAGAAGCGGTGGTGGCATCTGCATTAGATGTGGTGAATCAGGTCACAAGATGAAAGACTGCAAAAAACCACCAAAATGCTGCATTTGCACGGATGCGGGGCGTACTTCTGTTGATCACATGCCGGGATCGCAGAAATGCCCAAGCACACGACAAACTACAGCAAAATGTTGAAAATTCTCCAAGGTAATCTACACCGGAGCAAAACGGCAGATGCACTTTTGACACAGATAGTAGCAGAACATGCTATAGATGTAGTGATCATTAGTGAGCAATATAAGCGAAAAGAGAACGGAGTTTGGTTAGAGGACGACACCAAGACTGCGGCCATATGGATCCCCAGTAGTAGTGGACAACAGCCACTAGAAAGCAAGATGGGAAACTGCTACGTCTACGCACGCTTCAGAGAAGTCGCAGTAGTCAGTTGCTACCTAACCCCTAGCGATGACATAAGCACCTTCCAGAATAAACTAGATGCAATCGAGGATCTCCTCGTGGATCGCCGGCAGCCCTTCATTGTGGCAGGCGATCTGAATGCACGAGCAGTTGACTGGGGAATGCCCTCTACTAACTCTAGAGGACGAAAAATTATGGATATGGCCGCTAGGTCCGGGTTAGTGGTAGTAAACCGCGGAAGCAGACCCACCTTCCATAGGCCGGGTTGCGAAGGCACAATACCTGACGTAACCTTTGGATCCGAACACATCGTAGATCGGATAACAGACTGGAAGATACTCGATGACTTCACGGGAAGTGATCACGAGTATATCTCATATGAGTTCCAGAATACCAGTCAGCAAAACCACTCATCACACTCAAGGAAAACTTCCCACAGATGGGACATAAGTAAGGTGGATACACGCAAACTACTAGCTGAACTAGATAGGCGAGAACGACAGTTCGACGGCACATTGACGTCGAAGCAAGTGGTCGAAAGAAGCCTAACAGCTATGGAAAGAGCGTGTAACGTATCGATGCCAAAAACGCACAGCAAACACGGAGGTAGACGACAGGCGTACTGGTGGAACCACGATATCGCAGAAAAAAGGAAAGTATGCATACAATGTAGAAGAAGGCTAACAAGGGCACGACGCTCTGGAAATTTCACGACGGAAGCGCTAGCAGCCAAGATCGCGAGAAAAGAACTATCGATTGCTATCACACGCAGTAAGCATGACAAGTGGAAAGAGCTCTGCAAAGATATAAATAAAGACCCTTGGGGACTTGGCTACAAGATAGTCATGAAGAAGCTGAGAAACTACGGAGCAGTGCCAAACGTGGATGATGACACGATGGACCACATAGTGGAAACACTATTTCCAGCACACATCCACGAGGCGCATGAGCGAGTACCCGTAGAGCTCGATGGTTCAGTCCCAGTTTTCACCGAGGAAGAACTCAATATTGCAGCTCTCTCCCTGAAGAACAAGAAAGCGCCGGGACCAGATAATATACCGGCAGAGATACTGAAGGTGATAGCATCAGGACGCCCGACTTTTCTACTTAGGATGTATAATGCATGTCTAAGAGAAAGGATATTCCCAGAAGCGTGGAAAGAACAGAGACTGGTGCTCATTAGCAAAGGCAAAGGCGATCCCAACACACCTTCGGCTTATCGCCCATTGTGTATGCTAAACACAGCTGGGAAGCTTTTAGAAAAGCTCATAAGACCCAGACTACTCGCCGCAGTAGAGGCTGCTGGAGGACTTAGCCCCAGGCAACATGGGTTCAGAGCTGGAAAATCCACAATGGGAGCTATCGATGAAGTGGTTCAGGCAGCCAGAGCTACGCAAAGAGGAAATGCATACTCGCGCCCAGTAGTTCTGCTAGCAACGCTGGACGTTAAAAACGCCTTTAATAGTGTAAGGTGGACCGATATGCTTACCTCCTTGGAACACCGCTTCCAAATACCGGAGTACCTCATGAATATGATCAGGAGCTATTTGCAGGATCGAATACTCCTGTACTCCACGCAAACTGGAACAAAACGGTACAGAGTGACTGGAGGAGCTGCACAGGGGTCAATCCTGGGACCAGACCTGTGGAATATCAGCTACGACGACATCCTAAGACTGGAAATGCCTGAAGACACCTTCCTTATTGGTTATGCCGACGATATCGCAGCCGTCATTACTGCCAGAAACACCATAGAGGCCCAAAAGAGACTTACCCAAGTCATGATCCGCACACAGACATGGCTCAGCTCTCGAGGTTTGGAGCTCGCCACCCATAAAACAGAGTTACTTCTGTTCACGGGGAAGCAGATCCCAACCGAAATAGAGATGCGAGTAAGCGGAAACCTGATAAGGACGCAGAGGACAGTGAACTATCTAGGCGTCAGACTGGATAGTAAACTTACCTTCTGGGAACAGCTGAAGTATGCCACGCGGAAAACAGCGACAGCAACGGGATCTCTGAGTAGGCTGATGGCAAACGTTGACGGCCCGACAGCAGGAAAACGGAGACTCCTCATGGAAGCGACCAATGCAATACTGCTATATGGCAGCGAAGTATGGGCGGACACATTAAAGGCGAATGTAAGGCGAAAACCGATGCTAGCTGTGCAACGAAGAGCAGCCTTAAGAATAACATCGGCGTACCGCACAGTCTCCGGGGCGGCCGTGACTGTGATAGCAGCAGTCATACCGGTTGACTTGCTAGCCCAAGAGCGCAAAAAAATATGGGATCTTCGGCAAAGAGGAGAATTCTCAGAACTTGCGGCAAAGAGCATACGACAGCAAACCATAATCTCGTGGAAGACGAGATGGTCATGCGAAAGGTATGGAAGATGGACCGCTAAAATAATCCCCGATCTAGAGAAGTGGATAAATAGAAAGCACGGTGAAACGTCTTTCTATTTGACACAACTACTCTCCGGACATGGATACTTTCGAAAGTACCTAAATAAAATGGGGAAAACTGCCGAACCCAGCTGCATTTACTGCGAAAATGCAATGGACGATGCAGAACACACCTTCTTCAAATGCAAAAGATGGTCGGAAGAAAGAATCGACCTGGCAGAAACAGTAGGTGAAGTCAAAGTAGAGACATTAGTACAGCAAATGTGCAGCAGCATAGACGCTTGGAAAAAAGTCTGTGACTTCGCCGAAAAGGTTCTGCGGCGGAAGAAGTACGACCTGGACGCAGGCACACAGAGGGCAACGCTCTTTTAGAGCACACAACGGGGTTCCACCTTGAAGGTTAATGCGGGATATCTCCTGGTTCCAAGGTGGATTTGAGCCCCAGAAGAGGAGGATTTTTTAGTCGGTAAGCAGTTATGCAGTCCGACACACCGGTCAAAGTGACGACATGACTGACGGTGCATAAAGCATTTTTTCCTACCTCAGCCCAACAAAAAAAAAAAAAAAAAAAAAAAAAAATCACTTCGTTATTTTGGGCTTTTCATGATATTTTAAACTAATTAAACACTCAATTTTCGTAAGGCGTTATTTATTATAGAATGGTTTAATATATTAAATATTTTATTATCAAAGAGTCAAAATTACAAATCACTTGGTTATTTTGGGCTTTTCATGATATTTTAAACTGATTAATCGCTCAATTTTCGTAAGGAGTAAAATAATTCTCTTCGTGAATGAGTATAAAAATGTTAAACAGTAAGGAGATCATTTGCTTCAATTCATATCAAATTTGAAATGCATTTGCTGGCAAATCATCATATGCCATGTCATCGAAAACGTCGCCTTCAATCAAGTGAGCAAGTTCCAATCCTGAAATCCATGTTTTGTCACTTCTATTTCATGGCTTTTAGAAACCTCTGGGCATAATTTCCTCCAGCATCTATTTAATGTTGACACCTTAATCTCTTTTAAAGATAAGTTTACCAACTCAAGGATATTTTTAATAGAAAATTTCTTCCAATCACTGGTTACATCGATGAGTCAGTTTCAGTTGTATCCAAAATCTAGAACGAGGTTTTTAGCGTGTTAAGAGGGGGATACGAGCAAATTTGTAATTGTGTAAGACCGAGTTCGTGCTAAAAGAGTCCGTGTTAAGCGAGGGCCAAGTGTATATCATTTTCACAATTTTAATTAGTAAGAGCGCGTATAGTTAACCATAACCTTGCTTTTGGCAAATAATGACAGAAGCTTCTGATTGGCTGATGTGATAGTAGCAGCCATTTTGTAGCATGGTTCTACTGCCGTTCTGCCAATTTCTTTTCCGATTTCCAGTACAATAGTACTGAATTTATTTACAGCAACAGCAGCTGAAGTGGCCTAACGAGCAGCCTTAATAGCAGCCGCTGTGTTCAAACTTGTTTTTGTGTCATCATCAATAACCGAGTCATTAACTATAAGCTTGACTTTGCAAATAATGACAGAAGCTTCTGATTGGCTGATGTGATAATAGCAGATATTTTGTGGCATGGTTCTACTGCCGTTCTGCCAATTTCTTATTCGTTTTCCACTGCAATATTACTGGCTTTAGCCGCCGAAATGCTACTGTTATTTACAGCAACAACCGCTGAAGTGGCCTAACGAGCAGCTTCAATATCAGCCGCTTTGTTCAAACTTGTTTTTGTGTCATCATCAATAGCTGAGTCATAACCATAAGTTTGAATTTGGCAAATAATGACAGACGCTTCTGATTGGCTGATGTGCTAGTAGCAGCCATTTTGTTGCATGGTTCTACTGCCTACCCTCTATTTATACCCTGAACCCATTGAAAATGGGAAATCAGGGTATAATGGTTTTGTTGAAATGTATGTAACAGGCAGAAGGAGGCGTGGTAGACCCCACATAGTATATATATTCTTGATCAGGTCGACGAACTGAGTCGATTTAGCCCTGCCCGTCTGTCTGTCTGTCCGTCTGTCCGTATGTTTGAACGCGTCGATTTCCGAACCTATGAGAGCTAGAGACTTGATTTTTTTTTTTTTAAATGACCGTATATACAGCGCGGATGTCGAGTTTAGCTTTAGAATTCGATAAATTATCCCGTTATGTTTTTATCGAATAAAAACATTCGAGTTCAAATCAGATGCCGGTACAGCTAATTATTTATGATTTTTCATTTTTTTAAATTTGTCAAATATTCAATGGAATATGTAGATCATATGCTGAAAGTTTCATTAAATTCCGTTAAGTCTATCAATTTTGAAAAAATCATTAAATATTAGGCCAATTAACAAACGCACATGCAGCAGCCACAGCAGATTTAGATTTGCTAGATGGCGCTGCAGCAGTGAATGTATTGCTGTTTTGCCATCAAACTGTCAAAGAGTGAAGTGGCGTAGTGAATAGCAGCGCGTCACTCGGGTTCGAACCTCAGAGCGGTCGAAATTAATTTATGTTTATTTTTTTTTTTAATTGTTCCAAAATATTTATACATATATTTATTTAAATGAGCTTACTATTCAATGGAATATGTAGATCATATGCTGAAAGTTTCATTAAATTTCGTTAAGTCAATCAATTTTGAAAAAATCATTAAATATTAAGCCAATTAACAAACGCACAGTTTTCTATAAGTGTGCACACATCCATTTAAAGAAACAATTAGTTTAGTTTAGATTTGCTAGATGGCGCTGCAGCAGCGAATGTATTACTGTTTTGCCAACACACTGTCAAGAAGTGAAGTGACGTAGTGAATAGCAGCGCGCCACTCAATCGAGAGGTCTCGGGTTCGAACCCCAGATCGGGCGGAATTATTGTTTAATTTTTTTTTAATTGTTTCAAAAATTGAAATTTTAACCACACTAAATGTGAATATTTATTAGTTTGGTTCAGGGTAGTATCTAGGAGAGTACTCTCGACTAGAGTTTTCTTACTTGTTTCTTATTCGATATCTTCGATTTTGCTGCACGAACAATATTACTGGCTGTCATTGTTATTAACAGCAACAGTCTTAATAGCAGCCGCTGAGGCATCAAATAAAGACAAGATTGACTCATATGTTAGTAGCAGCCATTTTGTGACATAGCTCTCTCTGCCTATCCGCCATTTTCTGATTTGATTTCTTCTATTTTGTCCTATGATCTTATGGGCAAATCACTCGTTTGCATTCAACTAAAATTCTACTTTCGATTGCGGCTGCTGCTGCAACTTATGAAGACACTTTTCTGCTCTTGTGCGTACATTGACTCCATGTTGAGCAAAGTTGCAGCTCTCTTACTCTTATTGGCACCAACAACAGTACTGGCCGCCTTAGCAGCTACACTTCCACTATTATTAACAGAAACAGGAGCTGTGTTACGCGCAGCCTCAATAGCAGCCGCTGTCGTCAAACTTGTTTTCACTTCTTCATCGATAGCCGAGTTATGAACCATAAGTTTGAGTTTGGAAAATAATGACCGAAGCTTCTGATTGGCTGATGTGATAGTAGCAGCCATTTTGTGGTATGGTTATACTGCCTCATTTTCTCATTCGATTTCTTCGGTTTCGGGCTGTAGCTCTTTTTGGCAGGTCGCTTGATTAAATTCAACTAAGATTTTACATTCAATTGTTTTTGCTGTTGCTGCCGTATATGAAGACGCATTTGCTGCTCTTGTGTGTGCATTGCCTCCATCCGGAGAGCTCGCAGTGAGAGTTAACAAAAGTGTTTACTTATTGCTCCGCAAATTTGGGTTTTTTGGAAATCAGGGTATAATGGTTTTGTTAAAATTTATGTAACAGGCAGAAGGAGGCGTGGCAGATCCCATAAAGTATATATATTCTTGATCAGGGCGACGAGCTGAGTTGATTTAGCCCTGTCCGTCTTTCTGCCCGTCCGTCTGTCCGTCTGTCCGTATGTATGAACGGGTCTATTTCAGAAGATATAAGAGCTAGAGACTTCAACTTTTTTTTTAAATGTCCGAATTTCGCGCGCGCATATCGTGTTTATCACAAAAAATCGATAACTCGTCCTGTTTTTTTAATCGATAAAAAACCTTATCGAAAACCAGTTATAAAATTATATCTCCTACATTTTTAGAGCTGGAGTCTCCAAACTTTTCATCTAGACTCATGTGTACTTTATAGAATTTAGATTTTTGTTATAATTCACCCCCACCCTTATATCCACCCCCTCTCTTCTTCTCCCTGTTACATACTTTTAACAAAACCATTATACCCTGATTTTCCATTTTCAATGGGTTCAGGGTATAAAAACACATCAGAAGTTTGGCACATTTTGACAAACTAAAGAATATGTTTGTCAAATGCCGCCATTGCGGAAAAGAGTACCTCACAAGTACAAATTTGTTTAGATTCTTTATTCTTATTCTTTACATATGTATGCTTAGTTTAAATTTATTCTAAAAAAAAAAACTACGATTGTTTACATTAAAAGTTTAAAATTTGAAGGGCTAAAATTGTCGATGGAACCATTGATATAATCGATTATATTTTCCATCGATGGGAAAACCATCGCCGAATCAAATAGTAGGAGTGGCTTGTATATCCGAGCGAACCGCCGGAATTTACAGAAAAAAATCTTGTCGTTATCTACATCCTTCAAGCGAACCTAGCCAACCTTAGCATAAGCACTCTCCCAGCCGGTGTACGCTGAGCCTACACTCGGCAATCCTGTGGCAGGTGTGCCTTGCAGAGGCAAGTCGTCATAAGAGTATACTTTCAGAAATGCCTTAAAGTTAAAATAACAATAATAATTCAAAACTGCTTTATTATTTTTATTTTAATATTTTATTGTAACTGTTAGAGAAGTTTGTTGTTATTAAATTCGAAAAAATAAATGTGTAACTTTTTCTTTGCTTAAATATTTTACATATTTTATTAAGATAAAAAACTATTATCGTTTTTTTAAGATTTGTCTTATTTGAAATATAAATATTTGTTCAACTGTTGCTTGAAATTCTTGCTTGGTATTATGAATATTGCTTTGAATTGCATAGTTTAACTATTTAAAAAATGTGGAGATTATTTTATTATCACATGATTTTCATTTACAGGCAAGAGATTTTACAAATGTGTTCTAGCTAGAGAATTGTGCGGAATAAACAATAAGCTTTTTAAATCAAAACAGATAATTGCCGAAAAATTTAAAATTATTTTATATCTACTATTCGTAAATTACTTATCAAAATGCTGTCCTTCGGGTATTATGACTTAAAATATATAAATACTCAGAATATCAAAAATGTATTATATTCGAACATTTTTACCGAAGATTTATACCTAATATTACTAATCACGGTTATATTTTAATTTGACAGCCCTATTACAAACGGTTTACATTGTTACAGAAATAATATTTTTTAAGTGATTAAATAATACATTTAACTACTTGAAATTTTTGAATAGTATCATTTCATTATATTTTAATTTAAGAATTTAACTAAAAGTCTGATATTAAGTAAAAACTATACATAAATCCAGCCACAAAAATAGAAGCTAAGCCCTTTTAATTTAAAAATATATATGTTAAAAAGACATACATTATTTTAAATGTTAAGATTAATAAACGGTCTGCCTGAATTTAGGCTATTAATGTGTTACTTGTTATTATTAAGTAATGAATGAAATCAATGACTATTTCAATACAAAAATGTATTAATACATTAAAAATGATACGATTCATATAAAAAGAAAACGAATGAAAAAAGAATTGTAAAATTAAATATAAATGATGTAATTAATTGCTTAGGGACATTTAAAGTTAAGTGCGTTTTTTTTTTTTTTTTTTTTTTTTTTTTTTTTTTTTAGTACTCAAGTAGAAAAATTAATATATTTGGTTTGTGATATACGTGTATGAATA
Organism: Drosophila aldrichi; assembly: GCA_035045965.1. Classification (NCBI taxonomy): domain Eukaryota; kingdom Metazoa; phylum Arthropoda; class Insecta; order Diptera; family Drosophilidae; genus Drosophila; species Drosophila aldrichi. Next base: position 114,810 of record JAWNOM010000534.1, read on the forward strand.
TGAGTGTTTTCTTTTATAATTCATTTAATGTCTATTTAGAAAAGACTTTAAATGTTAAAAATACTGAATCATATATTAGAAGAAATATATATTTGCTTAATTATTAATTTGCATTTAAACGAAATTAAGTAATTCTTTCCGCGCATTATACGTTAGTAGTAATTCACACCATCAAAACAAAACCTTGAACCAATTTATTTAAAAACAATTCTTTTCTTTTTTTACAAAATTTAATGAGAATATTTATAATGTTTTAATGGTTTATGAAATCATTTAAAGTTATATATGCGTGATGGCTTGTTTACTTGAATTTTATTTGGCGTCGTATGTTAACTTTGCATTATTTTCACTGGAAACAAGATTCAGAGGAACAGATATTTCCTCTCCTGCATGAGTTTCAGCCAATGATTGTGATTTTGCTCTTTTTAAAATAACATTTTTAAGCGTTTCTGTTTCAACCGTGTCATATAGTTCTGTTTTGTATTTCTGAAAATAAAAAGGAGAAACAAAAGTTAATTTTAATTTTATTTATTTATTACTTAAAGCTATTGACATAACTAGATTCAATTTAAATTAAACAAGTAAGAAGGCTCTAGACGAGACTGCTCGACTAGGAGATACCCTGAACCCTCCAAACTGATATTCTAATTATACATCTGCATGAATGCATCCAAAAGGGCTTTTGAATCATTCATTATACAAATAAGAACACGTTTTTCCTGTACAGTACAAAATAAGTATCTGTCAATGTTGTAAAACATTGTATGTTATTCACTCAATTTCATGCTGTACAGTCCTAAATGAGTATAGTAAAAAATACTGTACAGTGCTTTCACTGCACACTGTTTTGGTGTGCAGTTAACTTACTGTACAGTGACTAATTTTTTGATTAGGCTTGGTTTGCCGCACTGCTCGCTGGAACAGCTAATAACATACATGCTATCTTAAAAAGGAGTGGGAATTGTTTTTGGTTATTTTTCCACCATTGCAGAACATCAAATTCGGGGTATATGGCAAATTTTCATTTACATATGCGCTAATTTCAGTTTTTATGACAGACTGAATATTTAATAAAATAACACCTTTCTTATTGATTTACCATTAATAGGTAAAATATAATATTATTTTTCAAAAACTTACACTTTCATTCGCAATTATTGCCTTTGCATCAATTTCGTTAGCAGCCAGAGCAGTGCAGTTCATATCTTTACAGTTGTTCTCATTTACATTTACTATACTCATTTTGAAGTACAACATGTAAAAAAGAGACAAAACGTGTGCTCATTTATAATGAGCACAGCTATTCCTGTAAGTCACTGTAAGTGTGACCAGTATAAAAGTTGTACAGCTTTTTTTTTCCTACTGAATATACTGTACAGCAAGGAATGAGTACAGTATTTTGAAGCACATTTTACTACTGTACAGTAATATGGTTCTGGAAATGATTACATTCATGCAGGCCTGTAATTCTAATCATTCTGGACTCCTTTTATGTACACATACATACACATGCATACACGCACACGCATAGGCCCGCGCTCTGCTAACTCCGCAGTAAGCAGCGACTGCTCTTGGCCTGCGCTGCAGTGTGGGCAATATTATGAATATTTATTTGTTGAAAAATATCTTTTGTAGACGTACGATCTTAATGAAACTTTGAGAATGTAATCATAATGTGTAAATACGTGTACATTTTAACGCACAAGTCTCTAATATTTTAATTACGTTTTTTATGAATTGGGGTCAAAGGGGGCGCGGCATCCAAAATCTGTAAATTACAAAATGTGTGTATCCATCCAATGTATAAGTAAACACATCCGGTCAGACAAAGGCAACGACTGAAGTTCTGCACAGTCATGAAAGATGCAACAATGGTAAATGCCAATTATGCCAAACTCCACAATACGTTGCCGTCAACATTCCATGCGCCGTCGCGACATTGAAACATAATCCATTCAGCATAATCGCTGACACAGCGATTATAGGTCAGCACTAGCTTATGTTAAGAATATTTTGTCATTTATATTTCAGTACGGATTTGATCAATAAACGAACAAGTAATAATTCTATTTCGCTGATTTAACTTCGTGCAGAGATCACAAGTGAACATTCTGAGTATATTAATTATTCACTGGCGCCCAACCGGTAGAACCTGCTCATCAAAGAAATCTCAAGCAAGGAGGCAACATCGTTATATAATAAAAAACCATAGTTTTTAAAGAAATTTGAGTAGAGTGCTTATTTAAAGTAAATAAATACAACAAATTTAAACAAAAAGTGTTTGTAAAGTTAAAGTTAAAAACTGAAAAAAATGAGTTTTATGTAATATATAGAAAAACTAGATGACACCAACTATGACTGTTGGAGTATCATGGTGGAAAGTGTTTTGGTTCATCAAAACTTATGGGCCGTGGTTTCAAATGAGTATGTAAAGCCAGAAGATGAAACGAGTGAAGCGTTTAAGGCATGGAAACGCGAGAACGACAAAGCAAAGGCAGTGCTAATTTTGTCGATGAGTGCGTCGCAAGTAAACTACTTGAAGAGATGCATTTACGCAAAAGATGTATGGAGCGAGCTGGAAAAGCTACATCGATAATCTGGACCCGTGCGCAGAGTCACATTGTTTAAACAGATTTTAAACAAGAGAATGCACTATGGTTCAAAATCCAGATTTTGTGGCATTAACTATAAGGAATGCAGTTACAGAGCTCAAACTTTGCACATATAACCATGTTAGCATGCATAATAAAAAAACAAGTAAGAGTGCTCTAGTCGAGACTGCTCGACTAGGAGATACCCTGAACCCTCCAAGCTGATATTCTAATCATTCCGCACTTCTTTTATGCACACATATATACACATGCATCCACACGCACGCATAAGCCCGCGCTCTGCTAACTGCGCAGTAAGCAGCGACTGCGCTTGGGCTGCGCTGCAGTGTGTGCAATGTTATGAGATTTTAATTGTTAAATAATTTCTTTTGTAGACGTACGATCTTAATGAAACTTTCCGAGCATAATCATAAAGTGTAAATGTGTGTACAATCCAAAGCACAAGTCTCTAGTACTTGATACACGTTTTTTACGAATTGGGGGCGAAGGGGGCGTTGTATCCAAAATCTGTAAATGACAAAATGTGTGTATCTATCTAATGCATATACACAGTAAATCTGAAGTCTGTATGTCTAAAAGTGTTCAAATTAGGCTGAAAAAACAATACAAATTTATCGATTATCCTCGATAAAAAAGATATCGAATGAGTTATCGAAAAAATATGATAAACTTGTACTGCGTATGGTATACACAAGTCTATATACAAAATTTCAGCTCTCTAGCTCTTATAACTTCTGAGATCCTTTTGCTCATACGGACGGACAGACGGACGGACGGACGGACGGACGGACAGACGGACAGGGCTAAATCGACTCAGCTCATCGCCCTGATCAAGAATATATATACTTTATGGGGTCTGCCACGCCTCCTTCTGCCTGTTACATACTTTTTCACAAAACCATTATACCCTGATTTCCCATTTTCAATGGGTTCAGGGTATAATAAAAAAATTTGTGTGATTTGACCACGCCTGTTTGACCTCCCATACAAGCCCACGCAGCGTACAGGTAATATGACTTAAATTAATTTGGGACTAAAATAATTATAGCAATTAAAAGTCAACAACTTAAATTTTAATATTTTATTTTGAACTGTTATTATTAACAAAAAAATTAGTTTCTTGATTAAGCAATACAAACTATAAATAAACAACTTTGATTTTATTTTAAATAAGATATTTTTGACTATTTGACTGATTTTAAGTCAAACTTGGCTGAAATAAATGATAATATAAATTTACCTCGGAAAAACTCGGAAATAGTAATTATGCCAGCATTTAATACATACTTTGAGCTGTAATTTGCCATAATTACAAGTTCGCAGAAATTCACAGAAAGGTAGTTTTCACTCCAAAATAGACGCACACATGGGTTAAGTTTTCTTTATTTTAGGACATAATCAATTATTACACAAAAATAATAATTAACATATACAAATTGAAATTTCGTGCAGTATTTACATTCTACATACCTTGATTAATATTATCCGTGACAAAAGTTAATTTAAAGTTTGTTTGTTAATTTTTTACAAATTCGCAAAGTTTGCCTACAATTCCCCGCTTTTTTTGGCAGAGCCAACAGCTGATTGATCACTTGACTTTAAAAAACCGCCAAAATTTCAGGGGTGCAGTAAAAACAAAAATATTTTGGTATTCGATATATTCAAAGTATTCTGTACAACAAAAAATTGTTTAAATACGATTTTGTTTCAAAAAATTTTTTAGGTTAATGCCACAAAATCTGGATTTTGAACCATAGTGGAATGGCAGAAGGAGAAAATCTGCAAACGTACATCATGGAATTTTCAAATATTGTTGAAAATTTATCAGCAATTGGCATTACGTTACAAGAAGAACTCATCGTCATCATGCTATTGGCAAGTCTACCACCATCGTTCGAAAACTTTGTTGTTGCATTAGAGGCTCGTGATGAGTTGCCGAGCTTCAGCAGCATAAAATGTAAATTGTCAGAGGAGAACGAGAGGCGAAAAATTGGCGACCAAAGAGAGGCTACGCAATCATTTTCGGCAAGGCAGACGGGACAAGAAGGCAAAGGACGGGGAAGAAATGAGACGACAGACAGACGCCGGTATTTCAAATGCTATAAATGTGGTCAGCAGGGCCATTACGCAGCGAATTGTACGACGACAGAAGCGAGCGAAAAATACGGCAAGGAACGGCGCGGAAAAGGTAACGAGAAAAACGAAAATGGAAACGAAAAAAAATAGAGATGCGCATTCAAATCAAAGCTCGTTTGCTGGCATGATGGGAAACTATCGTATAAGTCAAGATGCTTGGGTTATCGATAGCGGTGCAACATCGCATATGTGTGCACGTCGTGATTTATTCGATAGCTTTGAGCAACACAATGAAAGTATCGAATTGGCTGGAAATAACTTTACGATGGCTTGTGGCAGAGGCACAGTAGTTACACTAACCACACAACACATAGACTAGACACGTAGAGCAATTTTTTTCAACGACGGAATTGTTCTCTGAAGAGACCGGAGAACTTCGTATTTGCTCGGCTCGGTCTTTTGAGGCTCAAGCAGTGAAAATGCTGCCCGACAAAGTCAGTGCGCTGCTAGCGCTCAATCGAAATGGTCCCGTTCCCATATGAAGCACAGCTGTGTGTTATTTGTCCTACTCTCTCTCTCTCTCTGAGTCCCTCTCTCTCTCGCTCTCTATGCAAATACGAAGTTCTCCGGTCTCTTCAGAGAACAATTCCGTCGTTGAAAAAAATTGCTCTACGTGTCTAGTCTATGTGTTGTGTGGTTAGTGGTAGTTATCAATAGTCTGTGTGACTTTGAAATTACTCTAAAAGACGTGTTATATGTACCAGGGCTGCAATGTAATTTCATATCAGTTGGAAAGGCAGTTGCCAATGGATGCTCTGTTAAATTTAATTCTGGTTCTTGCAAAGTTGTTGACAGCGAGAACATAATCATATTAATTGCCTAGAGGATCAGCGGACTGTTTCTGTGTGAAACAAAAAATACTGAAAAGTTATGTTTATCGAAAAATGCTGATGATATCAAGAAGTAGCATGCACGATACGGCCATTTAAATGTGCAGAGTCTTCGTGTACTAAAAAGCAAAGAAATGGTGCGTGGATTGGCAGTAAGCTGTGCCATAGAACATTTTGATTGCATAAGTTGCTTAAAAAGTAAATGTCACGCTAAACCATTTGAAGATTCAAAGAATAGAGCAAAAGAAATATGTGAGTTAATACATAGTGACGTGTGTGTGACCTATAAGGCAAGTATCGAATGGCGGCGCCAGATACTTTCTCACAATGATTGACGATAAGAGTCGTTACATTCATGTTTACTTTATGAAACAGAAATCTGAGGTGACCAAGATATTTAAAGAGCATGTAACGATGTTAGAGCGTCAGAAAGGTCTGAAAGTGAAAACCATTAGAAGTGACAATGGTACAGAGTATGTCAACAAAGATTTTGACGAGTATATTAGGTTGGCTGATATTAAAAGGCAGCTGCCTGCACCGTACACCCCGCAGCAAAATGGTGTTGCAGAGCGCTGCAATCGGACACTGGTTGAGATGGCAAGAGTAATGCTTAATAGTGCAGCATTAAACGAGAGTTTCTGGGCGGAGGCAGTCGCGTGCGCTGCATATCTAAGAAACCGATCACCAACGAAAGCTCTGGATGGCATAACACCTTTCGAGGCGTTTACGGGGCTGAAGCCAGTTGTCAAGCACTTGAGAGTGTTTGGATGTACAGCGATTGCACTGGATAAAGGTACAAAGAAGAAGTTCCAGGAGAAAGGGAAAGAGTATACTATGGTTGGATACTCAGAGTCGTCAAAAGCATATCGACTGTTCGACAAGAAAACAGGTGACGTGAAGATCAGCAGAGACGTTTATTTCATCGAGGACAGCGTACCTGAGTCAACCGAGAAAGCTACCGCTACGATTATGGTTGAAGATGATAATGCTGATCATGAAGGTATACAAGACAATACGGAGGAGCAGCCAAACGATGATGCTGACGAAGATGAAGAGCCAAGAAGAAGGCCAGGTAGGCCTAAAATAATCAGGACGGGCTTGAGGGGACGGCCAACTAAACAATACAACATGGCAAATGTAATGTTAAGCAATAACATTAAAGTTCCTTCAACAGTGCAGCAAGCACAGTCAAGTCCACAAGCAGATGATTGGAAAGCGGCAATGCAGGAAGAGTACAACGCATTGATGTGTAACGACACATGGGACCCCGTTCAGTTACCACATGGTCAGAAGCCCATAGGCTGCAAATGGGTGTTCACCGTAAAGACGAATTCATCTGGAGAATTTGAGCGCTACAAAGCGCGCTTGGTAGCCAAAGGATGCAGCCAGAGGTATGGCATAGACTTCAAAGAGACGTATTCACCAGTAGTGCGCTATAGTACAACACGGATGATCCTGGCTATTGCTGCAGAATACGAGCTTTATGTACATCAACTTGATGTTACGACGGCATACCTAAACGGCATTCTGGAAGAAGATATCTACATGCAACAGCCAGAACTCTACGATGACCATTCTGGATGTGTGCTGAAACTTAAAAGGTCACTGTACGGCCTGAAGCAAGCTGGTCGGGTTTGGAACACCAAGCTGGTGGATGGCGTTCTAACCAAGATGGGTTACAAGGCATGCGAGAGCGAGCCATGCCTGTACACCAAGCGCTCAGATGACCAGACGATAAACCTGATTGCAGTATGCGTAGATGATATGCTGCTGGCATCTTCAAGCATGGGTGAGATATTAGCTATTAAAGCGGCTATATCTTCTGAGTTTCAGGTAGTAGACAAGGGTCAAGTAACGGACTTCTTGGGCCTTGAAATCCAGCGAGAAGGAAGGACAGGTGCGATTCGTGTGGGCCAAAGGAAGCATATAATCCACATAGCGAACATCTTGCAACAGCAAAGCAAGTTCTGAGGTATCTGCACACCACAGCAGATCTAGCACTAGTCTACGAGAAGACCGGAGAGGAGATTGCTGGATATGCAGATGCGGATTGGGCTGGAGACTCAACGGATAGGAAGTCTTTCACAGGATATGCCTTCATGTGGAGAGGTTCGGCATTTTCTTGGACCTCAAAGAAACAGAAGTCGGTGGCACTGAGCAGTACTGAGGCGGAGTATATGGCGCTCTCTGATGCTGCAAAGGAGGCGATTTACTTAAGAAAGTTATTAAGCGAAATGAGTCAATGTTTTAAGATAAACTGTATTAAAATGTATGAAGATAATGTAAGCGCGTTAAATCTTGTGAAGAATCCTATATATCATGCACGAAGCAAACATATTGATACTAAATATCACCATATACGAAATTGTTATGAAGATAAGTTAATTGAGTTATCCTATTGTCCATCAAATGAAATGGTTGCCGATATATTAACTAAGAATTTGTCAAAAGTAAAGCATATGAAATGCACAGCGTTGATCGGCCTAATGTAAATATAAAAATTGAGGAAGAGTGTTGATATGGCAATTCTAATATTGCATTAGTGGCAACGCTATCATGTACTTAGATGTTAAGAAGCATAATAAACTCAGTCTCACTTGAACAACCAAACGTTGCAGTTCTTCTTATCCACTAGCGCACCAATACTCGCCAACATTATGAGTAGAGGAGAGCTATATGACCTAGAACTAGAGGAACTAAAAAAAGATATAAAAAACAAACTAGTGCCGGAACAAACAAAAAATAAAATGGCAGTGAGTGAAGAAAATCTGAGAGCGCTGCTTGAGTATGCAGTAAACAGTGCATTAGAAAATCAAGCGCAAGTATTTGAAAGGAAAATGGAGGAAATGAGAAACGAGTTTAGAAACACAACAGTGTCCATACCCGAGGTTGAAGTGTTTAAAGATGCGGAAATTATTGTAGGTATTAAATGTGACGAAACACTGGACATAGTATAATCAGTACCAGACTTTGAGGGAAAAATCGAGACTTATGTTTCGTGGCGGAAAGCCGCACACACTGCATATAAAGTCTTTGAAAATTATGTAGGAAGCTCAAAGCATTATCAGGTACTGGGTATAATTAGGAATAAAATCAAAGGCCGTGCTGACATGGTACTGTCATCATACGACACTCCACTGAAATTTAAAGCAATTATCAATAGACTTAACTTTACATACGCCGATAAACGCCCCATTTATATAATCGAGCAAGAAGAGGAAGATGAGGATCAGATTCAAGCAGAGCTCGCAAATTAGAGTTGATCGTTTTTTCGTTTATGCTCTGCTTCGCATCATAGCCGAAAAAATTGTGCAGGCACTATCTCGCTCTGAGCGGCACTCTTCCTTTTGCTTAGAATTTGGTTCGGTCAGACGAATTGCAATGACTTATTCGTGTGACGCTCTCTAATGAGTGTCGCGTAAAGACGAATAGGATTTTCGCTCAGAAAAAAACAGTTTGACTAAAAAACCCAGCAGAAATCGTCTTTACCTCAGTGTGCATGTAAATACATGCATACATACATACATAAAAGAACGCAACAATCGCGTGTGATTACCCATACATACGCAAAACACATTTGGCTTCATTTAACTCAAGCAAATGATCAGTGACTGACTTGAGCGAAACGAAAACAGAAATGACTGTCTCGCTCAGAGCGTGGACGAGCTAAGCCAGTCGCGACAAAATCTGTTTCTGTCTGAGTTTTTTTGATTGTGTCAGTGAAAGACACTTATTTGTTGTTACCGTTTGTAGAGCGAACGACAGCAGGTAGACAAATCAAATTACTTATAGACACAGGCGCTTCAAAAAACTATATAAAACCAATCCCGGAACTTAAAAATGTAACCAAAGTTAAAGAAAAATTGTTAGTTAAGTCACTTCATGACCCTAACGAATCTCTTCCTTACAACACAAATATTGTCGCTACAATTCGAACAGAAGATGAAAAAGCAGTGTACTCTAGACCTTATCCATACCTAGGGACACGAAAAAAGTATCGATATTTATGGTATCGGATACATTGGGGCGATGATACCGATACTTTTTACTCGATATTTTGGTTTCGATATTTGTGCTTATCAAGTATCTCTAGAGCCATATCGAGTAAAGAAAAATACGCGAGATCTCGTCAAGCTCGCCGGTCAATTTGTGTGTAATTTGAGACTCTGCTAGTTGAGATATACATGCCGTAAGAAAAGAAATAATTTAACAATTGGAATGCAGATTCGGATCCATCGAAGAAACCCTCCTAATAGCTTGTTTACTGGATCCAAGATTCAAAAATATCCCTTTTAGAGATAAAGTAGCTTGTGCGAAAGCAATTAATTTACTAAGAAAATTTATATTATCCAGTACTAATTCTCTCTCGAGTGAAAATAAGAGTGATACTTCCATAGACTCAGCAAACAATGTTTGTAGTGATTATAGGAAGTGCACGCACGCAGGGAAGCGGACAAAAAAAAACAAGATCTACAATGAACGATGACGAAGTTGATCGCTACCTGTCTACCCACATTTTACTACTTTCTATCTACCCTTTAAAACAATGGTATGATATGAAAGTAGTATATCCCAAACTATATAATCTAGCTCAAAAATATTTGGGAAGTCCAGCGACGTCCGTGCCGTCTGAGCGCCTTTTCTAGAAGTACCATAACCAGCCGCAGCCGACTGTCACCGAAAAGGCCTGACAAACTTATTTTTTTTAGGCGATTCTGATTGAATGGAATATATAACATAAATGTGTTCATTGTACTATGTAGTAATTGAAAATTTACTTGTAACTTTTACTTTTTAACCCAAAAAACATGAAATATATCCCAGATTTAGAAAACATTTCACCCAAATATAAACATGTACCCGATACCTTGCAACATCGATACTTTTGTCTCGATATTTTTATGAGTACGATGCCTTTCTTTTGATGCTTCTTATGAGTACATGATCGATACTTTGTATTCGATATCGTGTCCCTACCCATACCCATTAGGAGTATCAGAGTTTGTCAATAACGAAATTAATGACATACTGAGAAACAATATTATCAGACCATCTAATTCACCGTATAATAATCCGGTGTGGGTAGTAGATAAAAAGGGTCTAGACGAACAAGGAAATAGGAAAAAACGCCTTGTAATTGACTTTAGGAAACTTAATTCAAATACTGTTGATGACAAATACCCTATACCGAAAATTGTAGCTATTCTCTCAAACCTTGGTAAAGCCAAATATTTCACGACACTCGATCTGAAATCAGGATTTCATCAAATACTTCTTGCAGAAAAAGATAGAGAAAAAACTGCATTTTCTGTAGGAAATGGGAAGTATGAATTCTGCAGACTTCCCTTTGGTTTGAAGAATGCCCCCGGAATATTCCAACGAGCAATTGATGACGTACTTAGAGAACAGATTGGGAAGTCATGCTACGTCTACGTGGATGACGTGATCATATTCTCTGAAAATATGCAAAATCATGTTCACCACATCGCCTGGGTAATAGATAAATTGTATAACATGATGGTATCACGAGAAAAATCTCACTTTTTTAAAGAAAAAGTCGAGTATCTTGGATTTGTGGTCTCTCGTGGCGGTAAACCAACTAATCCCAGCAAAGTTGAAGCACTTAGCAAATTTCAACAGCCTACCAACCTGTTCCAAGTCAGATCATTCCTTGGTCTAGCGACCTATAACAGATGCTTTATACAAAATTTTGCATCTATAGCTAAACCATTGACAGACATGCTAAAGGGTGATAATGGTAAAACAAGTGCAGGACAATCGAAAAAAATTCCCGTTAACCTTGATGAAAAGCAGATAGCCACCTTCGAGAAATTAAAGAATATCTTAAGCTCCGAAGATGCAATGCTCCTATACCCTGATTACCAAAAGCCATTCGATTTGACGACAGATGCTTCGTCCTCTGGCTAGGCGCTGTTTTGTCACAAAACAAGAAGCCGATAACCATGATTTCCAGGACTTTAAGAGATAACGAATTAAATTTCGCCACAAATGAACGTGAGCTACTTGCGATAGATAAAATCCCTAAGAAACTATTTGTACGGTGTAAAGATGCTCTATCAAGACAAGACCTTTACGCTCTCTAGGAAGATGCTCCATCAGACGTAGCCACTAGCATAGTGAGTTGTCATTGACATACACTTTCGAGTCTACTGTCAACCAAATGCGACCTGCTGATACTAGCATTTATACAAAACAAGCTAGTTGAGACTTTCCCTTCAACTAAATTTTGGCACTGAAATAAATTGGTCATCGATGTTCATGTTAGGAATGAGCAAAAAGAAATCCTAGTCGCAGAACATGGCAGAGCACATAGAGCAGCGCAAGAGAATGTAAAACAAATTCTCCAAGACTATTTTTTCCCAAAAATGACCCGTCTAGCAAACGAAGTAGTTGCAAATTGTAAGACTTGCAACAAAGGAAAATATGACCGACACCCACAAAAACAGTACATTGGCGAAACGCCAGTCCCCTAACACTAAAATTATCTACTGCGATAACGAACCATCACTGAATTCAGAAACAATAAGGTCGATATTGTAAATTCGCCACCACTACATAGTACTTCAAATGGACAGGTAGAAAGAAATTGCAGAAATTACCAGATGCTTGAAATTAGAAAATCAATTAAATGACACTACTGATATTATACTTCAGGCAACAATAGAATACAATAAATTAATTCACTCAGTCGTTAATAAAAAACCAATCGACATAATTGGAAATGCATCCCCACCAGAAATAAGAGAACAAGTAAGAAGGCTCTAGTCGAGACTGCTCGACTAGGAGATACCCTGAACCCTCTAATTTCTTTTACGCATACGCACATACACATGCATCCACACGCACGCATAAGCCCGCGCTCTGCTAACTGCGCAGTAAGCAGCGACTGCGCTTGGGCTGCGCTGCAGTGTGGGCAATATTGTGAGATTTTATTTGTTGAATAATTTCGTTTGTAGACGTACGATCTTAATGAAACTTTCAGAACGTAATTATAATGTGTAAATGTATATACATTCCAAAGCACAAGTCTCTTGTACTTGAAATACGTATTTTACGAATTTGTGGCGAAGGGGCGTGGTATCCAAAATCTGTAAATTACAAAATATATGTATCCATCAAGTGTAAATACACAAAAAATCTGAAGTCTCTATGTCTAATAGTGTTCAACTCAGGCTGAAAAAACAATATAAATTTATCGATTATCCTCGATAAAAGAGATATCGAATGAGTTATCGAAAAAATATGATAAACTCGTACTGCGTATGGTATACAAGAGTCTACATGCAAAATTTCAGCTCTCTAGCTCTTATAACTTCTGAGATCGACGCACTCATACAGACGGATGGACAGACGGACAGGGCTATATCAACTCAGCTCGTCACCCTGATCAAGAATATATATATGTCGGGGAATTATTTGAATATAGATATCGATTGGTTATATCGATAGTCATATGCTGTGAGTGGCGATCAGGGAAGCTTAGTAATTCCCGATTGCTGAGTGTAGTCCGTGTCACGTAGTGTTGATAGGTGGCAACGCAGAGAATTGCCATATAGTGAGAAGACGGCTCGAGTCAGTCGACTTGCAATTGTCGAAATGGACACACGTGCGCGGAATTCACGTAGCTCCAGTGCTAAGAACAAAATGTCGGCAAACACCGTTAGAAAAGTGACGCCGAATTCGTCAGTCCAGTCTAACACTAATGCTGACTCACGTTGCGCCGATTTAGAGAAGCAAGTCAGAAATCTCAAGGAAATGGTCGCAATGCTAAGTACCCCATTGAGGGCACAAACTAATGTAAAACAAGTTTGTCTGCCCAAATTTAATCCAGATACACCTAGTGCAGATGCCTTCTCCTGGCGCACGACGGTTGGCTTGATTATTGCAGATAATCCTCTACAAGGTAGCGATCTCGTAGCGATCTCGCTTAGTCGAGCTCTAGAAGGCAGCGCTTCGCAGTGGCTGGCACAAATAAGCTTTGCTGGCATGACGTGAGCGCTATTCCAGGAATTGTTTATTCTGCGCTTCGAAGGATTGGAAACAACAGCTGCAACACTGGTGAATCTCTTCAATGGCACCCCCAGGAGGGGGCACATCATCTGGAAGGGACTGGTCATCTATAACATGCTTCACTTGTGGAAAACAAGGTCATCTGGCGTCGTCCTGTACCAACAGCAAACAGAGGCAAGGAAATGATGGCGCTCGAGAAACATGTGGCTGTCTGTTCGGTGGTTGAGCCTCTAGGACAATTAAGAGTATCTGGTGAGACTGTGCCATTTTGTTTCGATTCTGGTGCCGAGTGCACTCTGGTAAAATACTCCGTAGGCAAGAAGTTTGCAGGGAAAAGATTTTGTAATATGGTAGTTTTAAAAGGCATTGGAAATAGTTCCATATGTAGTACAACTCAGATTCTATCTATGGTTATGATTGAAGAATACTCAATCGAAATATTGATTCACCTTGTAGATGATGCTTATTTGAAGCATGATATAATGCTTGGCCGAGAGATATTAAGTCAGGGACTTGGAGTATCAATTCAACCAAATGAGCTCAAAATGTACAAAGTTAAAACTATCAATAATCTAACTAACCATAGTAATTATGAGACATATATTAAGAATGATAATGTATTATGTAATGCTGATAAGGATCGCCTATTAAGAATCTTACGACAATATTCAGACTGGTTTATAGATGGGTTTCCAAATAAGCAAGCAACATCGGGCCAAATGGAGATTCGTTTGATTGATACGAATAAAATAGTACAAGGCGGCCATATAGACTCGGGCCGACAGAAAGGGAGCTGGTGCGCTCCAAAATCAGTGAGATGTTTGCAAATAATATAATACGTCCAAGCTGCTCTCCATTTGCCAGCCCAATGTTGCTGGTGCGAAAGAAGAATGGTACCGACTGCTTGTGCGTAGATTACCGAGAATTGAACTCGAATACTGTTTCTGATAGGTATCCGTTGCCGTCATTAAGGCATTAGGTGACCTAGCTTATTCATACGTCATCGTTTATATTGATGATATTTTGATCATTGCACAGACAAAAGAAGAAGCATATGAAAGGTTGCAAACGGTTATAGACATTCTGTCGAAAACGGGGTTCACTTTCAACATTTCTAAGTGTTCGTTTTTTAGAACCACTATTACCTATGTAGGTTATGAGATCTCGTGTGGACAGATTAGGCCTAATGAAGGAAAGATAGCAGCACCTGTGTGGTTACATCCACCGCAATCAGTCACAAAAGTGAGACAGTTTATAGGACTCGCCTCCTATTTTCGCCAATTCATTCTAAGGTTTTCAGAAATAATGAAGCCTTTGTTCCAACTTCTCACTAAAAATAGTGAATTTGTAAGGAATGAACAACATGAAGACATTAGACGACAAGTAATAACGATCTTAACAAGTAAGCCTGTATTAACTATTTTCGACCCTAACCAACCTATTGAATTGCATACAGACGCCAGTATTGATGGGTATGGAGCAATTCTACTGCACAAAATTGAAAATAAGCGACATGTGGTATTTCAGCAAAAGGACTTCACCTGCCGAATCAAAGTATCACTCTTACGAGTTAGAGACATTGGCAGTTTTTAATGCGGTGAAGCATTTCCGCCATTACTTACTTGCCAATAATTTCGTACTATTCACGGACTGCAATTCGCTAAAGGCAAGCTTCAAGAAAGTTAATCTTTCTCCAAGAGTCCATAGGTGGTGGGCATATCTGCAGGCTTTTCAGTTCGAAATTGAATACCGAAAGGGAGAGCGCATGTCTCACGTAGATTTATTTACTCGAAATTTGATTCCAGATAGCTCTCGGCCCTTTGAGAAAACTACAGAAAAACGAATTAATTTGACAGAGATATCTGAACATTGGCTTCTAGCGGAACAGCAGCGTGATCCGGAGTTGTCCACTATTGTAGCAAAGATACGTGAGGGAGATATGGGCATGGAAGAGAATACCTATGAAATTAGACCGTGTGTTTTGTATAGGAAAATTCAAAGGAATGGCAGAAATTTATGTTTACCAATAATACCCAGGGCATTTAGGTGATCGGTCATAAACCACGTGCATGAAGCGATTATGCATTTGGGATGGCAAAAGACACTAGAGAAGACTTATTGTCATTATTGGTTTAATAATATGTCGAAATACGTCAGAAAATTTGTTGAAAATTGCATCACAAATTATCCAAATCAAAGTCTGGCAAAATTCAATCAGAACTACATTCTATACCGAAAATAGAGATTCCGTGGCATACCCTACATATTGATATAACGGGGAAGTTAAGTGGGAAAAGCGAGGTTAAGGAATATGTAATCGTCTTAATTGATTCCTTCACTAAATATGTTTTGTTATATCATTCCACCAAGATTGACTCACAGAGCTGTATAGAGGCCATGAAGTTGCAGTATCGCTTTTTGGAGTGCCTAGTCGCTTGATAGCAGATCAGGGCCGATGCTTTACGAGCTCTAACTTTCGTGAGTTTTGTAACGGTCAGAAAATAAATTTGCATTTGATAGCGACTGGTGCCAGTCAAGCTAATGGGCAAGTAGAGCGTATTATGGGTGTACTAAAGTACATGCTGACAGCAGTGGAAACTAGTCAGCGTTCCTGGCAGGACGCTCTAGGAGAGATACAATTAGCTAGTCCGCTAGAACTGTTGATTGGAAAGGTATCTCGACCGCTTGGTCTCTTGCCTATTGACGATGAGGAGCATCACGTAGATTTAGAGCAAGTCAGGGTGCAAGCTAGAGATAATATGAAACGCAATGCTCAATACGATAAAACTAGATACGATAAAGATAAGGCAAAAATTGTAAAGTTTAAGATAGGAGATCATGTCCTACTTAAGGCCCAAGAGAGGCATAAAACTAAGTTGGACCCCAAATACAAAGGTCCGTTTTTGATAATTGATGTATTAGATGGAGACTGGTATACGCTTAAGTCACGAGATTGTGTTGCTGAGGCATCAGAGATGCGACTGCCATATTGAAGACCCGACATATACTTTATGGGGTCTGCCACGCCTGCTTCTGCCTGTTACATACTTTTCACAAAACCATTATACCCTGATTTCCCATTTTCAATGGGTTCAGGGTATAAAAAATATCTAAAGCGCAAAATCTGCTACTGAAAAGACAAAACGCGGACAGAAGAAAAAGAACTTTCCAAATAGGCGACAAAGTACTTATGAAATTAAATAAAAGACTTGGTAACAAGCTAACTCCTTTGTTTGAGGAAGTCATTGTAGAAGCCAATTTGGGGTCAACGGTTCTTATAAAGGGGAGGGAGGTACACAAGGATAACATAAGATAAGAAAAAAATAATTATCCTTCTACTTCTAGTAGCAGCAGCAGCTGGAAAGATTATCAATTACTCGAACTCGGATTATATTCCCATCATGGACGGAAACGTAGTTATTTGGGAAAATTTTAAAATTTTAAGACATTCTTCTAATCTCACAATGTACTCGGAGATTGCCGAGGAAACTAATTCACTTATGATACATTTCTCACAGTCTCATATGAGACAAATTCTTGAATCATATTTAGGTCATATTAGGACACTGCTAGAAACAGTTAATGTTCACCATAGGCAAGATAGGAGTATAAATATTTTAAGAACAGCTTTAAAGATAGTAGCAGGAAAGTACAAGAAAAGATTAATAACTTAACAGAATCCGTAAATAAAATAATTAGATTTACAAAAGAGAAACAGATTGATACAGGAAACCTCTATCAAACATTACTCACAAGAAATAGAATTGTAATCTCTGAACTCGAAACATTAATGTTGTCTATTACGCTCGCAAAGATTCAAATTATAAACCCAACAATTCTTGACTCTAAGGACCTAAGTCAAATTTTAAATGAGCACTCTACAGATTTAACTATAACAGATTTAATTGAAATAGCCTATGTAAAAGTCTCTTTAGATAATAATTTTGTACACTTTCTTATCAAGTACCCAAATTCTAGCGTAATATGTAAGAAAATAACCATATTCCCCCGTTCAACATAATGGAACGATACTTGAGCTCGAAGAAAATAACAACGTCGCAGATTGTGGTAACAATATCTTAGCAATTGGAAACTGCACAGCTACTCTCACCTCTACATTCTGCAAACAGCTGAAATCAACAACATGTGCGCAGCAACTATATTCTGGAGGTAAGACTCGTCCCAGCCACCAACAGCCACTGATGGTAATTGACGATGGTATCATCGTTATCAACGAAGCTACAGCCACAATACAGATGAATAGCAACACGGACAGAGTCATCCACGGCACACACTTGCTGACATTTGATGAGGAAATCTACGTGAATGGGTCTCCCTTTGAAAATACCAAAAACATACTCAGGCGTCATCCAGGCCCAGCAATATCGGCAACCCTAAACACAACTGGCCACCGAGAGATTTTAAGCATGCCCTATCTTCGGAGGCTGAACTTTGAGAATCTTCAATACATTGGCAACATCGGAAAAAAACTGTCAATATGGCCTATGATGTTTGCAGCATCTCTTGTCACTCTGATCATCGGTCTCGTCGTCTTTAATGTTCATCAAAATTGCAAAGAGAATAAACAACAAAACTCGATACGAGCTGTCATCGACACTTTGCGGAAAACCGAGAACGGCCTTCAAACTAGTGAGGGAGGAGTTAACACATCCGGTCAGACAAAGTCAGGAAAGCTGCAACAATGTTTAATGCCAATTATGCCAAACTCCACAATACGTTGCCGTCAACATTCCATGCGCCGTCGCGACGTTGAAACATAATCCATTCAGCATAATCGCTGACACAGCGATTATAGGTCAGGGCTAGCTTATGTTAAGTATATTTTGTCATTTATATTTCAGTGCGGATTTGACCAATAAACGAACAAGTAATAATTCTATTTCGCTGGTTTAACTTCGTGCAGAGATCACAAGTGAATAGTCTGATTATATTAATTATTAATTTATATACACAATAAATCTGAAGTCTCTATGTCTAATAGTGTTCAAATTAGGCTGAAAAAACAATATAAATTTATCGATTGTCCTCTATAACAAAAATCGAATGAGTTATCGCAAAAATTTGATAAACTCGTACTGCGAATGGTATACACGAGTCTACATGCAAAATTTCAGCTCTCTAGCTCTTATAACTTCTGAGATCGACGCACTTATACAGACGGATAGACGGACAGGGCTATATCGACTCAGCTCGTCGCCCTGATCAAGAATATATGTATATACTTTATGGGGTCTGCCACGCCTCCTTCTGCCTGTTGCATACTTTTCACAAACCCATTATACCCTGATTTCCCATTTTCAATGGGTTCAGGGTATAAAAAGTAAAAACGTTGCAGTCGGGCGTTATCGACGGCGGGATACTCATTCACATCCCATCAGCAATTTAGTAGTTGAGTTTGAATTTAATACAGTAGAAAATGCAGTTGCAAAAATTGGATGCTTACGTTCCAAAAATGTGAAAATTACAGAGTATTTTTTGATATGCCACTCCCCTAAAAAGGCGTAACAATTATTTTTGGGGAATCGATAGAGGAGGTTACCAGTAACACAACTATTCAAATTTGAGCTAGCTCAAATACTTTTTCTAGCTCTTATACTTTAGGAGATATAAACTTTTGCCACGCCCCCTTTGGGCGGAGATATATCCACCATAGCTCGTTGGACATGGGTGGTCAACCCGCCTATATATACCGAATTTCAGGTCTCTAGCACTAATATTGCCAAAAATATAGCAAAATTTGTAAAATCACTACATCTTCAGGTCCGATTTGCCACGCCCCTAGTGGGCGTAGATATATATAGATATATTTTCTATCAGTCATTATAGAATCATAGCATTAGCTTACGTGCAAAATTGTAATGTTCTAGCATTAAAACTTTAGGAGATACAGATTTATCCGGCATTGCATGTGTCTTGAGTGGACCTACATACCAAATTTCAGCTTTCTAGCTCTTTAACTAACATGATTTCTGGAATATCGGAAAATGCATTTTCCAATTTGCCACGCCCCTAGTGGGCGGAGTATAACACTTTATAAATGGGAGCTATACACGAGTATGTGTTCCAAATTTCAAGTCTCTAGCTTCAATAGCGCCGAAATGAACTGCGTTCATACGGACAGACGGACGGACAAGACGGACATTGCACAAAACCAATATACTCATTTCACTTTCGTGAATGAGTATAAATTAAATAGAGATATATTAAGTATAGTTAATATAACAATTAAAAACTTTCTTAAAATAAACAAAAAATAAAAAACAAAAAAATAATAAAAAATAAAACGTAAGCGTAATGTTTAACTTAACTCCAAAGAGTTAAATTTGCGCAATAGCAAACACATACGACTTTAAACAAAAACAACAACAACAAGTAAGAAAGCTCTAGTCGAGACTGCTCGACTAGGAAATCCCCTGAACCCTCCGGAGAACTGATATTTCAATAATTCTTCGCGTCTTTATGCTTACAAAAAACACACACACACACATGCATGGACACACATAGGCGCGCACGCATAAACACGCATGGGCTGCAGTGTGGGCTTCTCATGGAAATTTAATTGTTTAATAACTTTTTTTGTGGATGTACGTTCTTCATGAAACTTTCAGATTGTGATTATATCATTACTATGCGAGTATATGCCGAATCTCAAGTCTCTAGTATTTGAAATACGCATTTTGCAAAGGTGAGGGTGGGGGGGTGGATATAAGGGTGGGGGGTGAATTATAACAAAAACCGAAATTTTATAAAGTACATATGAGTCTACATTTAAAATTTGAAGACTCTAGCTCTAAAGATGTGGCAGATATAATTTTATAGCTGTCTTTCGATTAGGTTTTTTATCGATAAAAAAATAACGGGATGAGTTATCGATCTTTTGTGATAAACTTGATATGCGCGCTGTATATACGGTCATTTAAAAAAAAAGTTCAAGTCTCTAGCTCTTATATGTTCGGAAATCGACGCGTTCATACATACGGACCGACGGACGGACGGACGGACGGACAGACAGACGGACAGGGCTAAATCAACTTATCTCTATATATACTTTGTGGGGTCTGCCACGCCTCCTTCTCCCTGTTACATACTTTTAACAAAACCATTATACCCTGATTTCCCATTTTCAATGGGTTCAGGGTATAACTAGTAAAAAAGCTCCAGTCGAGACTGCTCGACTACGAGATCCCCTGAACACTTCGAGCAACAGCTATTTTAATAATTTTTAGCGTCTTTCTGCATATACAAATATGTACATACGCACACACATACATAGACACACATAGGTACGCGCGAATAAAAAAATTTTATCATTATTATTTGTGTATTTGCCGAAGCTCAAGTCTCTAGTATTTGATATACGCTTTTTACAAATTTAAGGGTGAAGGGCTGGATATAGGGATGGGAGCAAAAATTTAACAAAAATCGAAATTCTATAAAATACATATAATAATCTACATTAAAATTTGGACACTCTAGCTCTAAAGATGTAGGAGATATAATTTTATAACTGACTTTCGATAAGGTTTTTTATCGATCAAAAAAGAATGGGATGAGTTATCGATTTTTGGTTATAAACTAAATATACGCGCTGTATATACGGTCATTTAAAACAAAAGTTAAAGTCTCTAGATCTTATATCTTCTGAAATCGAAGCGTTCAAACATAAGCGCAGACGGACAGACAGACAGACGGATAGGGCTGAATCGACTCAACTTCTGCCACGCCTCCTTCTCCCTGTTACATAATTTTAACAAAACCATTATACCCTGATTTACCATTTTCAATGGGTTCAGGGTATAAAAAGAAAAGAGTAAAGGAAGAGCCAAAAGAGAATATAGGATAGGATTGCGAAATCACACCATTGCACTATGGTTCAAAATCCAGATTTTGTGGCATTAACCTAAAAAATTTTTTGAAACAAAATCGTATTTAAACAATTTTTTGTGTACAGAATACTTTGAATATATCGAATACCAGAATATTTTTGTTTTTACTGCACCCCTGAAATTTTAGCGGTTTTTTAAAGTGAAGTGATCAGTCAGCTGTTGGCTCTGCCAAAAAAAGCGGGAAATTGTAGGATAACTTTGCGAATTTGTAAAAAATTAACAAACAAACTTTAAATTAACTTTTGTCATGGATAATATTAATCAAGGTATGTAGAATGTAAATACTGCACGAAATTTCAATTCGTATATGTTAATTGTTATTTTTGTGTAATAATTGATTATGTCCTACAATAAAGAAAACTTAACCCATGTGTGCGTCTATTGTGGAGTGAAAACTAATTTTCTGTGAATTTCTGCGAACTTGTAATTATGGCAAATTACAGCTCAAAGTATGTATTAAATGATGGCATAATTACTTTTTCCGAGTTTTTCCGAGGTAAATTTATATTATCATTTATTTCAGCCAAGTTTGACTGTAAATCAGTCAAATAGTCAAAAATATCTTATTTAAAATAAAATCAAAGTTGTTTATTTATAGTTTGTATTGCTTAATCAAGAAAATTTTTTTTTTTACTTTTAATTGCTATAATTATTTTAGTCCCAAATTAATTTAAATCATATTACGTATACGCTGCGTGGGCTTGTATGGGAGGCAAGCAGGCGTGGTCAAATCACACAAATTTTTTTATTTTTTTATTATACATGTTAACATGGTTATATGTGCAAAGTTTGAACTCTGTAACTGCATTCCTTATAGTTAATGCCACAAAATCTAGATTTTGAACCATAGTGCATTGGCAACGAAATGTATACCAATGCTTATGCCTGGGCATTGTGGGTGATTTCCCTAAGATAATCTAATAATAAAGTAACAAGTAAGAAAGTTCTAGTCGAGACTGCCCGACTAGGAAATCCCCTGAACCCTTCGGAGAACTGATATTTCAATAATTCTCCGCGTCTTTTTGCTTACAAAAGAAACACACGCACACATACATAGGCACATATAGGCACGCACGCATAAACACGCATGGGCTGCAGTGTGGGCTTCTCATGGAAACTTAATTGTTTAATAACTTTTTTTGTGGATGTTCTTCATGAAACTTTTAGATTGTGATTATATTATTACTCTGCGTGTATATGCCGAAGCTCAAGTCTCTAGTATTTGAAATACGCCTTTTACAAAGATAAGGGTGAGGGGGTGGATATAGGGGTGGGGGTGAATTATAAAAAAACCGAAATTCTATAATCAACATATGAGTCTACATTTCAAATTTTGTGACTCTAGCTCAAAAGATGTAGGAGATATAATTTTATAATTGACTTTCTTTATCGATAAAAAAATAATCGGACGAGTTATCGTTATTCTGTGGTAAACTCGATATGCGCGTGCTATATACAGACATTTTAAAAAAAGTTGAAGTCTCTAGCTATTGTATCTTCGGAAAGCGACGCGCTCAAACATACGGACAGACGGACAGACGGACGGACAGACAGACGGACAGGGCTAAATCAACTTTTCTCGTCGCCCTGATCAAGAATATATATACTTTGTGGG
Organism: Drosophila aldrichi; assembly: GCA_035045965.1. Classification (NCBI taxonomy): domain Eukaryota; kingdom Metazoa; phylum Arthropoda; class Insecta; order Diptera; family Drosophilidae; genus Drosophila; species Drosophila aldrichi. The sequence goes on from JAWNOM010000534.1 coordinate 137,941, forward strand.
GTCTGCCACGCCTCCTTCTACCTGTTACATACATTTTAACAAAACCATTATACCCTGATTTCCCATTGAAAATTGGTTCAGGGTATAAAAAACAACAATATGAGTCTACTTTTAAAATTTGGAGACTCTAGTTCTAAAGATGTAGGAGATATAAATTTATAAGTGACTTTCGATAAGGTTTCTATCGATAACAAATAACGGAATGAGTTATCGATTTTTTGTGATAAACTCTATATGCGCGTGGTATATACGGACATTAAAAAAAAATGGAAATCTCTAGCTCTTATATCTTCTGAAATCGACACGTTCAAACATACGGATAGACGGACTGAAAGACAAACGGACAGGGCTAAATCGACTCAGCTCGGCGCCCTGATCAATAATATTTGTACAGTCGAATATCGATAATTCGTAATGGCTAGGGAACCGAATTTTTTACGAATTATAGAGGTTTTCGATTTACCGAGATTTCCATTTAACGGGGTGTAAGAAATCAAAATAAGAATTGAAGGGGTTTTGTATTTAACTTCATTTCAACAATTTTAACTTATTAAAAATAAATAAAATACACATTCATTTCACTATTATGTAAAACAAAACAAAAAAATTAAACATAAACAAAATCATATTAACGAAAAATGTATATCTTATATTTTTATATTTTACGAATCGTCAGCACGCTTCAAATAAAATGAGCAAACTAATGTTAATCCAATAGAGAGAACAACGAAATTTCGCTCATGAAGCGACATAAAGGCGCCATGCATAATAGTCTGCGAGATCTACATATGTAAGGCTGCAATCATAGTGCGCGTTGCGAGGGAGACGAAGATGAAGACAAAGCTGAAGACAAGACAAGTTGCATAGTGCAAAAATAATTGGTTGTCCAAATAGCAGCGGGTGAAGCTTGCGTTTCGTCTTCATCTTCGTCTCAGCGCGCACTGTTTGCAACCTAACGCTAGTTTAACAGAAAAATCAAGAATTACGAATTACAAGAGGTTACGAAACAAAATTACGAATTATAAGAGGTTTAAAACGATTCATAAGAGGCAAGATCATGGCCGAGCAGGCAGAAAAATTACGAATTAACGAGGGGACAAAATGTATGGGATTTTTACGAATTAACGAAGACCAGCAGTTTCTTACGAATTATTGAGCTTTTCGATTTAGCGGGGTACGAATTATCGAGACTCAACTGTATATACTTTGTGGGTTCCGCCCGTTACATAAATTTCAACAAAACCATTATACCCTGATTTGCCATCGAAAATGGGTTCAGGGTTTTAAAGAAGCTGATCAATCAAATATTAAAGTGGAAGTGTCCTTCAAAAAGAAAATTCGGCGTACCACATTTCAACGAAGAGGTAATGACCAAACTGTTGAAATCCGTTTTAAAACCGAACAAAACTTGGGCAATACTTGCAAAAGACACAATATTTAACAAGTGCAACAGGTGTATACAAAATATTTTGCTCATATTCAACTTTACAAGATTTTAAAATGCACAGAATTTTTGCGATAACACCTGACAATCAGCTAAAGGAAATTAGGGAATATCACCTTAGAAACAATAATAGAGGGATCAACAAAACATGAGCCCATTTCACTAAAATGAAACAAATAACAAGTAAGAACGTTGCAGTCGGGCGTTATCGACTGCGGGATACTCAATCACATCCTATCAGCAATTTAGTAGCTCAGTTTAGCTCTAGTACTGCAGAAAATGCAGATTTTTTCGATTTGTCACGCCCCTAGTGGCCGTAGACACCTCATTTTTGACCAGTTCTTAGAAAGAGCTAACGGTAGTCTAACTGCAAAGTTTGGACGTTTACGCTCCAAAAATGTGGAAATTACAGGGTATTTTTTGATACTTATACGTTAGGAGATATAAAGTTTTGCGGTTTGCCATGCTCCTTTGGACAGAGATATACACATCTATAGCTTGTTGGACTTGGGTGGTCAACCCGCGTATATACACCAAATTTCAGGTTTCTAGCATCAATAGTACCACTTCACTTCTTAACATTGTAATGGCAAAACAGCAATACATTCACTGCTGCAGCGCAATCTAGCAAATCGAAACTAAACTAATTGTTTGTTTGAATGTGTGTGTGCACACGTATAGGAAAACTGTTGTGACTGTTTCACGTGCGTTTGTTAATTGGCTAAACATTTGAAGATTTTTTCAAAATTGATTGACTTAACGGAATTTTATGAAACTTTCAGCATATGATCTACATATTCCATTGAATATTTGACAAATTTAAAAATAAATGAAAAATCATAAATAATTAGCTGTACTGGCATCTGATTTGAGCTTGAATGTTTTTATTCGATGAAAACATAACGGGATGATTTATCGAATTCTAAAGCTAAACTCGACATCCGTTCTATATAAACGGTCTTTTTAAAATACAATTCAAGTATCTAGCTCTTCTGAGATCGACGCTTTCATACACACGGACAGACGGACAGGGGTGAATCGACTCAGCTCGTCGCCCTGATCAAGAATATATATACTTTGTGGGGTCTCCTCCTTCTGCCTGATACATACATTTCAACAAAACCATTATACCCTGATTTCTCATTTTCAATGGGTTCAGGGAATAAAAAATGGTATGCGTATGGTATACACGACTATTCAGGCAAAATTTCAGCTCTCTAGATCTTATGTCTTCCGAGTCTCGACGTTTATACGGATAGACGGGCAGGGCTATATCGAAACAGCTCGTCACCCAGACCAAGAGTACATATATATAGTCTATGGAGTCTGCGATGATTCATTCTGTTACATACTTTTCACAAAACTATTATACCCTGATTTCCTATTTTCAATGGATTCAGGGTAAAAAAAAAAAAAACAAAAACCGACTTACCTCAAATACTAAATCAGAATATGTTGAAGTTTCCTGGGTCCGAGGAACACTCAATTTTATGCATTCTACGGGGCCATTTATATTATCCGTATCATAATCAACTATTGTATTGATGGGTGTTGACCTATTTCCTATCAGTCATTAAAAAATTTTAATATGTTTAAATAATATTGATAAATTAATTTCAAGAAACAAATGTTTATGTTATGGCTGCTTACTTTTTTTAGATTTTTCGCACTCTTTTGGACGCCTGCGCCGTGTATGAATAGTGTCACGTCTCATAGAATGTGGTCTATTCACGCCATGAAGTTTAAAATATAATCCACAGGCATTGCAAACCATTTCTCCTCTTACACTACGTCTCCAAATTGTTGTTGTCAAAGTTCCGCAATTAGAACAAGACATTTCCTTTTGAGAAGTAGATAGAGATGATGTACTGCTACATTTTTGGCTCTATAAAAATTGTATTTATACCTATAAGTGTATTGTATAAATGTAAAATTCACTTAGCTATACCTTTTTATCTTTTAATCCGTCAACTGCCACTGGGGATTCCATACAATCAGATTTAGTGGGAAAACTTTGCTTTCTCCTACATATTTTAACAACATTCGATGCAGGCATGTCCTGTTAATTCAAATTAGATAATTTTTCTTTTAAGTGCTTAATATTTTTACCTTTAAAAGTGGCAATGGTTCCTCAGTTACTTTTGTCAAGGCTATAGTTGACGCTACTGGAAATACAAAAGTTTGAGTCATCATATTACGTAGGAGTTGTGTTGTTCGATTTTCATCTTTGTTCTTAGCTGAAAATTACAAATATTGAGATAGTGAGAAAAAAAAAAAAAAAACAAGTAAGAAAGCTCTAGTCGGGACTGCCCGACTAGGAAATCCCCTGAACCCTTCGGAGAACTGATATTTCAATAGTTCTCCGCGTCTTTTTGCTTACAAAAAACACACACACGCATACATAGGCACATATAGGCACGCACGCATAAACACGCATGGGCTGCAGTGTGGGCTTCTCATGGAAACTTAATTGTTTAATAACTTTTTTTGTGGACGTACGTTCTTCATGAAACTTTAAGATTATGATTATATCATTACTATGCGTGTATATGCCGAAGCTCAAGTCTCAAGTATTTGAAATACGCCTTTTACAAAAGTGAGGGTGAGGGGGTGGATATAGGGGTGGGGGTGAATTATAAAAAAAACCGAAATTCTATAATCTACATATGAGTCTACATTTTAAATTTGGAGACTCTAGCTCAAAAGATGTAGGAGATATAATTTTATAACTGGCTTTCGATAAGGTTTTTCATCGATAAAAAAATAATCGGACGAGTTATCGATTTCTAGTGATAAACTTGATATGCGCGCGCTATATACGGACATTTTAAAAAAAAGTTGAGGTCTCTAGCTATTGTAGCTTCGGAAAACGACGCGTTCATACATACGGACAGACGGACATGGCTAAATCGATTCAGTTTGTCGCCCTGATCAAGAATATATATACTTTGTGGGGTCTGCCACGCCTCCTTCTCCCTGTTACATACTTTTAACAAAACCATTACACCCTGATTTCCCATTTTCAATGGGTTCAGGGTATAAAAATTTATTGAAATATATTTATGTAAATCCTTTAAGAAGTCGCTGAAATAAGCGATTATACTAAATTATTTTCTTGAATATATTTTAACAAGTAAGAAAGCTCTAGTCGAGACTGCTCGACTAGGAAATCCCCTGAACCCTTCGGAGAACTGATATTTCAATAATTCTCCGCGTTTTTTTGCTTACAAAAGAAACACACACATACATATGTACATAGGCACATATAGGCACGCACGCATAAACACGCATGGGCTGCAGAGTGGGCTTCTCATGGAAACTTAATTATACCCTGAACCCATTGAAAATGGGAAATCAGGGTATAATGGTTTTGTGAAAAAGTATGTAACAGGCAGAAGGAGGCGTGGCAGACCCCATCAAGTATATACATATATTCTTGATCAGGGCGATGAGCTGAGTCGATTTAGCCCTGTCCGTCTGTCCGTCCGTCCGTGAAATATTGCATGTAGACTCGTGTATACCATACGCAGTACAAGTTTATCATATTTTTTCGATAACTCATTCGATATCTTTTTAGCGAGGATAATCGATAAATTTGTATTGTTTTTCAGCCTAATTTTAACACTTTTAGACATAGAGACTTCAGATTTACTGTGTATATGCATTAGATAGATACACACAATTTTGCCATTTACAAATTTTGGATACCACGCCCCATTCGCCCAATTCGTAAAAAACGCGTATCAAGTACTAGAGACTTGTGCTTTGGAATGTACACACATTTACACTTTATGATTACGTTCTAAAAGTTTCATTAGGATCGTACGTCATTATCTTAGATCATTACTATGCGTGTATATGCCGAAGCTCAAGTCTCTAGTATTTGAAATACGCCTTTTACAAATGTGATGGTGAGGGGGTGGATATAGGGGTGGGGGTGAATTATAAAAAAAAAAAACGAAATTCTATAAAAGACATATGAGTCTACATTTAAAGTTTGTAGTTTCTAGCTCTAAAGATGTAGGAGATATAATTTTATAACTAGCTTTCGACAAGGTTTTTATCGATAAAAATAACGGGACAAGTTATCGAAAATTTGTGATAAACTCGATATGCGAGTGCTATATACGGACATTTTAAGAAAAAAGTTGAAGTCTCTAGCTATTGTATCTTCGGAAATCGACGCGTTCAAACATACGGACAGACGGACAGACGGACGGGCAGACAGACGGACAGGGCTAAATCAACTTTTCTCGTCGCCCTGATCAAGAATATATATACTTTGTGGGGTCTGCCACGCCTCCTTCTGCCTGTTACATACATTTTAACAAAACCATTATAGCCTGATTTCCCATTGAAAATGGGTTCAGGGTATAAAAAGCCTAAAAAAAAGTACAGAGAATAAATATCACTAGTAGCACCGACCCGATGGGGGTGTTTTATTTGCCAGAACGGCCAAAGAGAAAAAAAAAAAAAAATTAAAAAAGGATTTAGTACAGAACAAGTAAGAAAGCTCTAGTCGAGACTGCTCGACTACGAAATCCCCTGAACCCGTCTTTTTGCTTACAAAAGAAACACACACACACATACATAGGCACATATAGGCACGCACGCATAAACACGCATGGGCTGCAGTGTGGGCTTCTCATTGAAACTTAATTATTTAATAACTTTTTTTGTGGACGTACGTTCTTCATGAAACTTTTAGATTGTGATTATATCATTACTATGCGTGTATGTGCCGAATCGCAAGTCTCTATTATTTGAAATACGCATTTTACAAAGGTGAGGGTGAGGGGGTGGATATAGGGGTGGGGGCTGAATTATAACAAAAACCGAAATTCTAGAAAGTATATATGAATCTACGTTTAAAATTTGGAGACTCTAGCTCAAAAGATGTAGGAGATATAATTTAATAATTGACATTCGATAAAGTTTTTCATCGATAAAAAAATAATCGGACAAGTTATCGAAATTATGTGATAAACTTGATATCCGCGCTGTATATACAGACATTTTAAAAAAAAGTTGAAGTCTCTAGCTATTGTATCTTCGGAAATCGACGCGTTCAAACATACGGACAGATGGACAGACGGACAGACGGACAGACAGACAGACGGACAGGGCTAAATCAACTTATCTCGTCGCCTTGATCAAGAATATATATACTTTGTGGGGTCTGCCACGCCTCCTTCTGCCTGTTACATACATTTTAACAAAACCATTATACCCTGATTTCCCATTTTCAATGGGTTCAGGGTATAAAAAGGAAGATGAAGGTATTAAAAGAAGTTGCGAAAGAGTTAATACAGATAAAAAGAAATAAACAAGTAAGAACGTTGCAGTCGGGCGTTACCGACTGCGGGATACTCATTCACATCCCATCAGCAATTTAATAGCTAAGTTTAGCTCTAGTTCTGCAGAAAACGCAGTTTTTCTCGATTTGCCACGCCCCTAACTGGGCGTAGACTACTCATTTTTGGTCAGTTCTTGGAACGAGCTAACGGTAACCTAACTGCAAAATTTGGATGCTTACGCTCCAAAAATGTGAAAATTACAGGGTATTTTTTGATATGCCACGCCCCTAAAGAGGCTTAAAAATTATTTTTGGGGAATCGATAGAGCAGGTTATCAGTAACACAACTATTTAAATTCTTCTTCTAGCTTCGAGCTCTTATACTTTAGGAGATATAAACTTTTGCGGTTTGCCACGCCCCCTTTGAACGGAGATATATCCACCATAGCTCGTTGGACTTGGGAGGTCAACCCGCGTATATATACCAAATCTCTAGCATCAATAATGCCTAAGATATAGCAAAATCGGCAAAATCATTATATCTTCAGATCCGATTTGCCACGCCCCTAGTGGGCGTAGACATATAAATTTCTCATCAGCCTTTATAGAATCATAACATTAGCTCACGTGCAAAATTTCAACGTTCTAGCTTTAGAACTTTAGGAGATACAGTTTTATCCGATTTGCCACGCCCCCAATGGGCGGAGATATATCCACCATAGCTTTTTGGACTTGGGTGGTCAACGCGGACCTACATACCAAATTTCAGCTTTCTAGCTCTTCAACTAACATGATTCCTGGAATATCGGAAAATGCATTTTCCTATTTGCCACGCCCCTAGTGGGCGGATCGGGAAAATTTTAACACTTTATAAATGGGAGCTATACATGAGTATGTGTTCCAAATTTCAAGTCTCTAGCTTCAATAGCGCCGAAATGAACTGCGTTCATACGGACAGACGGACGGAGGGACGGACGGACGGACGGACGGACGGACAGCAAGACGGACATTGCACAAAACCAATATACTCAATTCACTTTCGTGAATGAGTATAAACAGAAAAGAGTAAGGGAAGAGCCAAAAAAGAATATAGGATAGAATTGAGAATTCACAACACAACGCCTAGGCATTGTGCGTGATTACCCTAAGATAAGCTAATAGAGTAGTTTTAAGTTTAGGAAGAGAGAGCTCTAAGGGAAAAACGTGATAATATTTGTTAAAATTTACACAAAGGACATAAAACACACTGTGCAAAGAATAATCCCTAGTGCAGACTGGTAGATGGAGAGGCCGAAAGTGTCTAGTTGTTCGGGATGGAACCAAAAAACTTAGACGACCCAACAAAGAGACTGAATCAATATAACCACTAATCAATTTATGCAAAACAAGTAAGAGTGCTCTACTCGAGACTGCTCGACTAGCAGATACCCTGAACCCTCCAAGCTGATATTCTAATCATTCCGCACTTCTTTTATATATACACCACGCATAAGCCCGCGCTCTGCTAATTGCGCAGTAAGCAGCGACTGCGCTTGAGCTACGCTGCAGTGTCGGCAATATTATGAGATTTTATTTATTGAATAATCTTTTGTAGACGTACGATCTTAATGAAAGTTTCAGAACGTAATCATAAAGTGTACATGTGTGTACATTCCAAAGCACAAGTCTCTAGTACTTGATACACGTTTTTTACGAATTGGGGGCGAAGGGGGCGTGGTATCCAAATTCTGTAAATGGCAAAATGTGTGTATCTATCTTATGCATATACACAGTAAATCTGAAGTCTCTATGTCTAAAAGTGCTCAAATTAGGCTAAACAAGTAAGAGTGCTCTAGTCGAGACTGCTCGACTAGGAGATAACCTGAACCCTCCAAGCTGATATTCTAACTTCTTTTATGCACACATATATACACACGCACGCATAAGCCCGCGCTCTGCTAACTGCGCAGTAAGCAGCGACTGCGCTTGGGCTGCGCTGCAGTGTGGGCAATATTATGAGGTTTTATTTGTTGAATAATTTCTTTTGTAGACGTACGATCCTAATAACACTTTCAGAACGTACTCATAAAGTGTAAATGTATGTACATTCCAAAGAACAAGTCTCTAGTATTTGAAATACGTTTTTTACAAATTGGGGGCGAAGGGGGCGTGGTATCCAAAATCTGTAAATTACAAAATGTGTATAATCGTCAATTGCATATACACAGTGAATCTGAAGTCTCTATGTCTAATAGTGTTCAAATTAGGCTGAAAAAACAATAAAAACTTATCGATTATCCTCGATAAAAAAGATATCGAATGAGTTATCGAAAAAATATGATAAACTTGTACTGCGTATGGTATACAAGAGTCTACATGCAAAATTTCAGCTCTCTAGCTCTTATAACTTCTGAGATCCTTTTGCTCATACGGACGGACGGACTCAGCTAATCGCCCTGATCAAGAATATATATACTTTATGTTGTCTGCCACGCCTCCTTTTTCCTTGTTTCATACTTTTAACAAAACCATTATACCCTGATTTCTCATTTTTAATGGGTATATAAAAAAAAAAAAAAAAAAAAAAAAACAAGTAAGAAGACTTCTTCTAATCATAAACTTCGATTTAAAAACATTGGCTGAAATCTTGCAGATACTGCCTCAAATGTAGTATCAGATGAAAACTTAGATAAAAATACTTGCTTTTGAGGAGAGACAACGGAAAAGGTGAAGCCCGGTGTGGCCGAGTTATTGTCACTCTTGGTTTGAGCAACAATAAAAGTGGTATCCAAATTTGGAACAGGGGCTTGAGTTTCAATAGAAACATCAATAGGAGAAACAGATTTTGGACCAGGTGAAAGAGGATCCAGTGAATTAGGAGCCGATGACAAAACAGAAGAGCAAGGTGAGGGAGGAGTCTCCAATTGAGAGAGAGGACTTTCAAAGCCATACTGATTTAATATTTCTTCAGCAGCAGCCATGTCGCTGGTCAACTGGTCAACTTATCTTCTTCAGTTTTAACAAGTAAGAAAGCTATAGTCGAGACTGCTCGACTAGGAAATCCCCTGAACCCTCCGGAGAACTGATATTTCAATAATTCTTCGCGTCTTTCTGCTTACAAAAAACACACACACATCTTCTTCAGTTTTAACAAGTAAGAAAGCTATAGTCGAGACTGCTCGACTAGGAAATCCCCTGAACCCTCCGGAGAACTGATATTTCAACAATTCTTCGCGTCTTTCTGCTTACAAAAAACACACACACACATGCATAGACACACATAGGCACGTACGCATAAACACGCATGGGCTGCAGTGTGGACTTCTCATGGAAATTTAATTGTTTAATAACTTTTTTTGTGGATGTACGTTCTTCATAAAACTTTCAGATTGTGATTATATCATTACTATGCGTGTATATGCCGAAGCTCAAGTCTATTAGTCTATTAGTATCTAGAAATACGCCTTTTGCAAAGGTGAAGGTGAGGGGGTGGATATAAAGGTGGGGGGGGGGGGTGAATTATAACAAAAATCGAAATTCTATAATGTACATATAAGTCTACATTTAAAATTTGAAGACTCTAGCTCTAAAGATGTGTGAGATATAATTTTATGACTGTCTTTCGATAAGGTTTTTTATCGATAAAAAAATAACAGGATGAGTTATCGATCTTTTTTGATAAGCTTGATATGCGCGCTGTATATACGGTCATTTTAAAAAAAAGTTCAAGTCTCTAGCTCTTATATCTTCGGAAATCGACGAGTTCATACATACGGACCGACGGACGGACGGACAGACAGACGGACAGGGCTAAATCAACTTATCTCTATATATACTTTGTGGGGTCTGCCACGCCTCCTTCTCCCTGTTACATACTTTTAACAAAACCATTATACCCTGATTTCCCATTTTCAATGGGTTCAGGGTATAAAAATTGAGACCTCACAGAACTATGCATTTTAGAAAAGTTGATCTGTTGGATGCTTACGCTCCAAAAATGTGAAAATTACAGGGTATTTTTCGATATGTCACGCCCTCAAAGAGGCGTAAAAATGGTTTTTGGAGCATCGATAGAGGAGGTTACTAGTAACACAACTATCTAAATTTGAAGCTTCTATCTTTTATACTTTAGGAGATATAAACTTTTGCGGTTGCCACGCCCCCTTTGGGCGGAGATATATCCACCATAGCTCGTTGGACTTGTGTGGTCAACTCGCGTATATATACCAAATTTCAGGTCTCGAGCATTAATAGTACCCAATATATAGCAGAATTTGTAAAATCACTATATCTTCAGGTCCGATTTGCCACGCCCCTATTGGGCGTAGACATACAAATTTTTCACCAGTCTTTATAAAATGATAACATTACCTCACATGCAAAATTTTAAAGTTCTAGCTTTAAAACTCTAGGAGATAGTTTTATCCGATTTGCCACGCCCCCAATGGGCGGAGATATATCCGTCATAGCTTGTTGAACTTGGGTAGTCGACGCGGATCTACATACCGAATTTCAGCTTTCTAGCTCTACAACTAACATGGTTTCTGGTATATCGGAACTCATTTTCCGATTTGCCACGCCCCTAGTGGGCGGATCGGGAAAATTTTAACACTTTATAAATGGGAGCTATACACGAGTATGTGTTCCAAATTTCAAGTCTCTAGCTTCAATTGCGCCGAAAAAAGTTGCGTTCATACGGACAGACGGATGGACAAGAGTGACATGAGTATAAAAACGTATTTCAAGTACTAGAAACTTGTGATTTAAAATGTACACACTATGATGACGTTCTGAAAGTTTTATTAAGACTGTATGTCTACAAAGGAAATTATTCAACAAATAAATCCTCATAATATTGCCCACATCAGTTCTTCGAAGGGTTCAGGGGATTTCCTATTCCGAGCAGTCTCAACTAGAGTTTTCTTACTTGTTCAATTTTAATGGGATTATGCCCTGTTATTTGTTTCGCACTATACTTGAATGTTCCACTATATACTTTGGTCGAGAGCGTTTAAGTATTCTGCAATCGGTAGCGCCTGACTGCAACGTTTTTACTTGTTTAAACATCGATCTTTATAGAATGGTAATAATATCTAACGTGTAAAATATCAGCGTTATAGCTTTAATACTGTAGAAAATACAGTTTTACCCGATTTGCCACACGTAGATATATCGGCTATATATTGATTATTCTTCGTGAGTGGTCAACACTACCATATAGACGTTTAGATTTAATTTTTAAACTAAATTCTCATTTTGTTATCGCGAAAACATTTTATAATGGGAACAGTTGTTTCAAAGGCAATTTGTAGGAATTAGCGACTTCCGATCGGGCGGATAAAATAATAAAACCAGTGTTTGAAAAGCTGACAGTCACAGCAGCAACAGTCGTAAAATGTAAACTGTGCTTCTAAAGCCAACAGTTTTCGCAGTTCTGTTATTGCTTGAACTGTTGCTGCGAGCATTTTCGACAGTCGCAGTCGCAGCAAAAGCAAAAACATTTCTTGATCAGCAGCGCAGCGCTTCGGGAATCGACAGCTTCGGCAGTTTTTAGAATGCTAGAACTGTTTTTGCGAGCATTTTCGACAGTCGCAGTCGCAGCAAAAGCAAAAACATTTCTTGATCAGCAGCGCAGCGCTTCGGGAATCGACAGCTTCGGCAGTTTTGAGAATGCTAGAACTGTTGTTGCGAGCATTTTCGACAGTCGCAGCAAAAGCAAAAAACAATTATTGATCAGCAGCGCAGCGCTTCGAACTGCGTTCACTGGCGACAGTCGCAGCTAGAGCAAACACTGTCGACTGCCGAACAGCACAGCAGACAGCTTCCACAGTTTTTGCATTGCTTTGTTTTGGTAACTTTTGTAACTGTAATTGCCGAGGTCACTTGCGGCATACTTTGTAGCAATGAAACAGATCGTAGGCGTAGTCTTGTATTAATGTACATCCGAGCAACAGCAAAAATGTCGCGTAATAAACAATGTGATGTTTGGTAGTATTTTGATACCAATGAGGAAGGGGACTTTGCTACATGTAAAACATGCAAAAGCAAACTTAAAACCAATCGAATTTAAAATTTAAAAGCTCATGTTGTCAATGTACATCAATTGAAAACGACTCCTCCTTCCGAACTGTCAGAAAAATCTTCTATTTGTTCGTCGCAAAGTGTGGATGCTTACGTTCCAAAAATGTGAAAATTGCAGGGTTTTTTTTATGCCACGCCCCTAAAAAGGGGTGACAATTATTTTTAGGGAATCAATAGAGGAGGTTTCCAGTAACTCAACTATCAAAATTCGAAGCTCACGAAAGTGAAATTAGTATAATAAAAATGAAATTACTTACCAGCCGAGCGAGCTAATGCTTGCCAAAGTTGAGTTGTTGCAGCATCTGTGGCATGATCCGAATTTACACTTTCCGGAGTCTTTCTGTCATACATAGTAGCTGCAATGTCCATCTCTAATTTATTAGAATCAGAACTGTCTTCCGAAACCGATAGACAGGACGCAGAAATACTTTCTGGTTGTAGATTTTTCGTATTCAATTGGTAGTTAGACGGCCCTACTTCATTAAGAGTAATACTACACTTTTTAAAACTCTCGTCGGTCTTTAACGGATTTATATCAGCAGAAAGTATATGAGGATGGGAAAAGCTACTTGTTGTAGGGACTATATTTAGTTTACTGTTATGTTCACTTTTCGGTTTTTTAACGGATAAGTCTATTTCAACACCATCCTGTAGATCATTATTAATAGATGGACGTTTTGATTTTATCACAGAACTTTTAATACTTGTATTTACAACTGCAGAAAGACAGGGAGATTGACGATTCGAGCATGGAGGTGATATGACAATTTTTTTACTTATGGTCATAAGCACTGCCGCAGTTTCTAATTGCTGTTGCAAATTTTTATATTGCTCAATATCTGAAACATTATTATGTAAGTCCAAATTTGCATCTACTTCAAAAGTACCATCTGCTTCTTTGGGATTCTGTGGGAAAGCTTGAACTAGTGATTCAGATTTAACAGACTGTTGTGGGCTTTCAAAAAAATTTGAATATATTATATGCTCTCGACTGTCTTGAATTTGTTTTCCAGCTTCTTTTTCCTTACTAGACTGAAAACCATCGTCATGACTGGCTTGTCGTTGGCTGTATCTAGTTTTTGATGATTTGCTCAATTCAGTCAGTGCCTTTGCAGCTATTGCTTCGGATGAAGACTTTAAAATCGCATCTAATTTTAATTCCAAACAGTTTGAATTCTAAAAAAAAAAAAAAAAAACAAAAAAAAAGTATTGTTAGTTTCATTATATTAATTAATATCACATACCAAAAATTTGTCTCTAAATACGTTTGCTAAATCATCACATCTTTTCTGTTTACAGAAAAAAATACATTCATGCAAACGCACATATCGCGCATATAGAGTTTCCAGGATCTAGTATTCTAGGATCTAATATTACATGTTTAATTTATATTATTCTATTCAAACTATCAAAAGATCGATTTTCCAACAGAACACACACATTCATCGTTTTTCTATGCGTACAGAAAATAAAGTGCCTTTTAGCATATTCTAGAAATTGCGTTACTTTAGTATTTTCATCCATCGAGAAAAAGCTATTTCAAAAATTTTCGCGTTTTTCTGCTTACACACATGCACGCACGCATGAACGCACGCACGCACAAACACACACACATACACAGGAGTTCGAGTTGCGTTTTCATGGAGTGCGGTCGATGTTATTGGGATCCATCGTTGACTATAGCTTGCTCCGAGTTTTTCCCTGTGAAAAAGCTGCGATCACCGCAGCAACAACAGAGGGCGTTGCCGCCGCCGTCGACTTCTAAACAGACCCCAATGGTTGAGTGCCAGGCACCCAAGTCACTAAAAGAAGCTTTAACTCAAAAAAGACCTTATTTGGGGGTCAGCGGCATTTAAATGCCTTAACAAGAGAGGAGCTGGGTAGGCTAGTCAATCTATACAAGACGGCCGAAAAGTTCTGCAACCGACCGCTTAAAAACTGCGAGCTGCAGACCAGGTCGTGACTATAACATTAAAATACTCATTTGCCAAAGTCTGAAGTATTTGAAACACGTTTTTTACAAATTTAGGGATGAGAGCGTGGATATATGCAAGGGTGGGGGAGAATTATAACAAAAATCGAAATTCTATAAAGTAATATAAATTTTACATTTAAAATTTGGCGAATCTAGCTATAAAGATGGAGATGTAATTTTCTTACTGCTTTTCGAAAATGTTTTCTATTAACAACAAAATAACGAGATGAGTTATCGATTATCAGAAGAGATGAAATTAAGAAAAATCAAAAAAAAAAAAAAAAAACAAGTAAGAACGTTGCAGTCGGGCGTTACCGACAGCGAGATACTCATTCACATCCCATCAGCAATTTAGTAGCTAAGTTTAGCTCTAGTACTGTAGAAAATGCAGTTTTTCTCGATTTGCCACGCCCCTAGTGGGCGTAGACATCTCATTTTTGGCCAGATCGTAGAACGAGCTAACGGTAGCCTAACTGTAAAGTTTGGATGCTTACGCTCCAAAAATGTGAAAATTACAGGGTATTTTTCGATATGCCACGCCCCCAAAGGGGCGTAAAAGTTTTTTTTTTTTTGGGCATCGCTAGAGGAGTTTACCAGTAACTCAACTATCTAAATTTGAAGCTTCTAGCTTTTATACTTTAGAAGATATTAACTTTTGCGGTTTGTTACGCCCCCTTTGGGCATCGCTAGAGGAGTTTACCAGTAACTCAACTATATAAATTTGAAGCTCCTAGCTTTTATACTTTAGAAGATATTAACTTTTGCGGCTTGTTACGCCCCCTTTGGGCGGAGATATATCCACCATAGCTCGTTGGACTTGGGGGGTCAACCCGCGTATATATACCAAATTTCAGGTCTCTAGCATCAATAGTACCCAAAATATAGCAGAATTTGTAGAATCACTACATCTTCAGGTCCGATTTGCCAGGACCCTAGTAGGCGTAGACATATAAATTTTTCATCAGTCTTTATAAAATGATAACATTACCTCACATGCAAAATTTCAAAGTTCTAGCTTTAAAACAGTTTTATTCGATTTGTCACGCCCTCAATGGGCGGAGATATATCCGCCATACCAACTTCAGCTTTCTAGCTCTACAACTAACCTGGTTTCTGGTATATCGAAAAATGAATTTTTCGATTTGCCACGCCCCTAGTGGGCGGATTGGGAAAATTTTAACACTTTATAAATGGGAGCTATACACGAGTATGTGTTCCAAATTTCAAGTCTCTAGCTTCAATAGCGCCGAAAAAAGTTGCGTTCAAACAAACAGCAAGACGGACATTGCACAAAACCAATATACTAATTCACTTCGTGAATGAATATAAAAACAGATACAGATAAGAACAGATACTACCCTGAACCCAACTAATCAGAGAATATATTTTTACTTCTCTTTGCTTTTATATTTCTGATTACATTTAGTAATTTTTTATTTGATACCAATTACCAATATGAGTTGCTGCAAAAGATCTTGAAGTTTTAGGCAGGCAGTTGGTTCTGCTCAAGCGCAATTTAAAAACTGCTGGTTGTGGTATACGCTGGTCTTGTCCTATTTGCTTAGACAACAGATCAAGTTTTCTGAAATTTTTATACCCTGAACCCAATGAAAATGGGAAATCAGGGTAGAATGGTTTTGTTGAAATATATATAACAGGCAGAAGGGGGCGTGGCAGACCCCACAAAGTATATATGTATATGTATTCTTGATCAGGGCGACTAGCTGAGTCGATTTAGCCCTGTCCGTCAGTCCGTATGTTTGAACGCGTCGATTTAAGAAGATACGTTTTGGCAAGACAGTGTTTACACACAGAGAAAAATTTTAAATTTTTTGCTTTGAAGCTAAATAAAAACAGTAAAATGTATGTTCAATTTTTTTGTAATGCAAATAGGTAAATTCAACTATTAACTTATTAGTAAGTAAACAAGTAAGAAGGCTCTAGTCGAGACTGCTCGACTACGAGATACCCTGAACCCTCCAATCTGATATTCTAATCATTCTGCACTTCTTTCATGCATACATACATACTAGAGGCCTGCACGAATACGTCTCAAACGCTAAACGAGACACCCGTATCTTGGTGGTGCTTGGTTTCACACTGTTTCGTTTTTTCAAATAGTGTAAGCCCGAGCATCGTGGACGAACGAAACAAAACGAACATTGCTCACATACCAAAAAGTTCGGTATGCAGCTGCTCCTACTCTAAAGAAGCAACGAACGAAAGAAACGATAAAGCATAATTCAAGTATTGTTTTCGTTTTAGCTATCAGCTAGTGATGGGTTAGACTATTTCAAGCTAGATTTAGCATATTACTATCAAATTCGTTATAGCCTATAGCATCATGTTACCAAAAAGAAAAAAAAATAAACATATCAGTTACTTTTTATACCCTGAACCCATTGAAAATGGGAAATCAGGGTATAATGGTTTTGTTAAAAGTATGTAACAGGGAGAAGGAGGCGTGGCAGACCCCACAAAGTATATATATTCTTGATCAGGGCGACAAACTGAATCGATTTAGCCATGTCCGTCTGTCCGTATGTATGTATGAACGCGTCGATTTCCGAAGCTACAATAGCTAGAGACCTCAACTTTTTTTTAAAATGTCCGTATATAGCGCGCGAGTTACCAACCCAACACAAACACATACATATTCAATAATTCTTTGTACACACATAAACACACACAAAAACACTCAAACAACACACACATACATATACATATATGTCTGCCAGTGGCTGCTGCGTCAGCGTCGCTGTCTCAGTTGCGGTAATTACCAACCCAACAACACACACATACATATACATATATGTCTGCCAGTGGCTGCTGCGTCAGCGTCGCTGTCTCAGTTGCGGTAATTACCAACCCAACAACACACACAAACACATATTCAATAATTCTTTGTACACATATAAACATTGTACTCTTTGTAAGAAAGAAACCAAAGAACTTAGAAATAAACACCACTTCTGTTTTGGAATTCGAATGGAGAGGACGTTTTATTAATATCTTGACACCTACACATATACATACACCATCTAGCTCCCGATGGTAATTGGCGCAGCCGGTTAAGGAATGGATCTACTTACATATATTACTTACATATAATCATGCTAAGTATCATTATTTTTTGCGAACTTCACTAAAGTGGAGTAACTGTGTATAAGATACATTGCTAAATGGAACGGAATCAATCGCTGATAATCGTTACCAAAAAAAAAAAAAAAAAAAAAAAAAAAATATATATATATATATATATATATAATGTATATATATAATGTATAAACATATACACATGTACCTAATTTTAAATAACAAATGTGTTGCGATTGGGCAGAATCAATCGTTGATAATTGCTGTTATCGCAACATTATTCATTAAAAATATATATGTGTATATGTAAATATGTATGCATATGAACATCTTGTGGTGTGATATATGGAATCAAACGCTGATCATCGTACTTCATACACAACAAACATTCATTCACAAACTCATGATGTGGTGGGGTGGAATCAATCGCTGATAATCACTACTGCCACAGCATGATTAAACAACATAGTAATGTATTTGTGAATTTGTACATGCAGTACATATATGCAGACATACGTAACTAGAAAATTGTCTATCATTTCACAACTACATGAAATTTTAAGATACGTTATGAAAAATAAATTAAAAGCAGCAACGCCACAATTCTGCGTTTCGTCGCCGACCTAACAGAATCTTGAATTTCGGTCGCCACTCTCAACACTAAAGAGGCTCTGACGTCCGGCGCCACTAGTCAAGCGACACGCGACAGAATTACAAGAAGTTTCGGTCGACAATAGCAAATCTATGCAATATATAATATATGGCGCCACTAATCTGTCTTTCGACGCCGTCACCGTCGCTCATTTCGGCGAAACGAAATATGCCTGGCGCCACACATTCACACAACTACGCTACAAAATATGTAGTTTGCAGTGAAAGACACTATTTAATGAGCAACTCGCAAAACTGCAAGATCAGTTGCGACACAGAGTTCAAACAGAAAAGACATACAGCTTACAAATAATTTCATAGTGCAGTGATAAATAGTCGTAATCGCTCATGTGAACAGAAAAGTCTATAAAATCAAACGTTGATAATTATATGACTTAACTGATCGGCTTTGGTAAAACATATACACAAATTTTCATAGTATATATCATTTTCATTCTTACATTGTTTTCCCCTACGGTGAATTAGATCCAATGAATTCTGGCGCAACATATACCAACCGCTTATACCAACGCAACATTCGTAAAACTGGTGTCAATACCACAAGTAATAGCATTTTATTAAGGAATGTCAAAGCGATATACACTTCGGCCAAAACATAGTTTATCCTCCCAACGAAAACTCAATGGACTCCGGCAACGCCTCAGTATCACTTCCGTCTACTATATCGACTTCAAACGGGACACCTTCAACAATTAGCATGGATAACACTCCAACAACTTTAACCCCAACCGACATCCTCGCTTTCATCAAGGAAGTACCTACCTTTGACGGAACCCCTAATCAACTGCAAGACTTCATCGTTAATGTGGAAGAAGTGATCACATCTATGCAAGGAATCGACCAGACACCGTACAGCTCCCTCCTACTAAGAGCTATCAGGAATAAAGTCATAGGAAGAGCTAATGACGCGTTAAAACTGTGCGACACTGGACTCATCTGGAATGACATTAAGGCTAATCTGATTCAACATTATGGTAACAAAAAAAGTGAAGCTATGCTTATTCACGATTTGCAAAACATTTCCGATAACTTATCTTTAGGTCAACTTTTTTATGGTATTTTGAAAATAAGATCTCAATTAACAGACAGACTACGAAACGCAAATCAATACTCGACCGACAAAGCTAAACTCTATGACGAAATTTGCTTGAACACATTTTTAATCCATTTGCGAGAACCTCTTAAAACTTTAGTAAAATCAAAAAATCCGCAAGATATTAACGAAGCCTACGAATATTGCCGTATAGAAAAGACTTTCTATTCTCAAAAACCAAATAACACTCAAAAAATACAAGCAGACAAATAAACACGAAGAAACTCTTTCTGAAACACTTCTCACCTACAATAACGCTATACATTCATCTACAAAACTCACACCTTTCGAACTTTTCACGGGACGCACTCATATTTTTGAACAAACTATTAAATACGACAATAATCACGAATATTTACAAAAATTAAATTTCTTCCGATCAAAATTATACCAAGAGATAAAAGAAATGTTACATACAAATACCAAACACAATTTGGATAAACTTAATGTTGCTAGGAAATCTGCAACACTTGTATCCAATAACGATACCATATTTAGAAAAGAAAATCGTAGAAATAAGCTAACACCAAGATTCTCCAAACATAAAGTTTTACAAGATAATGGTAACACAATTATCACTACACACCCACAAAAAATACATAAATCTAAAATAAGGCGAACAACATAATAATAAGCAGTATAACTTTTAATTTTAATGTATACTATTTATAGTACTTAAGCATAGTATAAACAAAAGATGACATTTTATATTATACTATATCTTTATTTTTGTGTTGTGTTGGTCTCACATCCTCTGAGTATGCTCAATCCACATAACAAATCAATGGTATCCACCTGGACACCCTGTTTTTAATCATTTGCTTCATTTTGGGGAGGGAGGAGTTACCAACCCAACACAAACACATACATACATATTCAATAATTCTTTGTACACACATAAACACACACAAAAACACTCAAACAACACACACATACATATACATATATGTCTGCCAGTGGCTGCTGCGTCAGCGTCGCTGTCTCAGTTGCGGTAATTACCAACCCAACAACACACACATACATATACATATATGTCTGCCAGTGGCTGCTGCGTCAGCGTCGCTGTCTCAGTTGCGGTAATTACCAACCCAACAACACACACAAACACATATTCAATAATTCTTTGTACACATATAAACATTGTACTCTTTGTAAGAAAGAAACCAAAGAACTTAGAAATAAACACCACTTCTGTTTTGGAATTCGAATGGAGAGGACGTTTTATTAATATCTTGACACCTACACATATACATACACCATCTAGCTCCCGATGGTAATTCGCGCATATCATGATTATCACTAGAAATCGATAACTCGTCCGATTATTTTTTTATCGATGAAAAACCTTATCGAAAGCCAGTTATAAAATTATATCTCCTACATCTTTTGAGCTGGAGTCTCCAAATTTTAAATGTAGACTCATATGTACTTTATAGAATTTCGGTTTTTGTTATAATTCACCCCCCACCCCTATATCCACCTCCTTACCCTCACTTTTGTAAAAGGCGTATTTCAATTACTAGAGACTTAAGCTTCGGCATATACACGCATAGTAATGATATAATCATAATCTAAAAGTTTCATGAAGAACGTACGTCCACAAAAAAAGTTATTAAACAATTAAGTTTCCATGAGAAGCCCACACTGCAGCCCATGCGTGTTTATGCGTGCGTGCCTATATGTGCCTATGTATGTATGTGTGTGTGTGTTTTTTGTAAGCAAAAAGACGCGGAGAACTATTGAAATATCAGTTCTCCGAAGGGTTCAGGGGATTTCCTAGTCGGGCAGTCTCGACTAGAGCTATCTTACTTGCTTATAATTTAACTTTCTATTGCAGCATATTATTTACAATTTTTAGCCAATTCTAGCCTGATTTTTTCTCAGCAACGGCGGTCAACGAACAATAAAAGTACCGTACGATTTTTTTTGACGATACTCTGTAAGGTGGCCTTTTTGCCCACCTTACATTTTGCATTATAGTTGTCGAGTTTACTGGAGTTTGTAGTGAGTAAGTTAGCATTAAGTTATATTTGTAGTGAGTAAGTTAGTAGTAGGTTATATTTGTAGTGAGTAAGTTAGTAGTAGGTTATATTTCGTAGTAAGTAAGTTGGTTAGTGAGTTATATTCGTAGTATTTAAGATAGTGAATGGAAATGAAATGAAAATGAGTTATGTTCGTAGTATGTAAGATAGTAAAAAGAAGTGAATTGGATTATAGTCGTTAAGTTTATATTTGAATTTTGTAGCCATTAAGTTCCTGGAGTTATCGATTGTTTTGTTAGATAGTTAAGTAGATGTAGGTGTCATAGTCGTTAGCTTTAGATAGTAGGCAAAATTCAAATTAGTGGGCGGGCACGCGATCAGCAATGCAACCATGCGGCTCGAAAGCTCGCGGTGGTGAATTGCATTGCTGATCGCGTGGTGAAATCTGCAGAGCGCGAGGATAGGCTTGAAAGCTGCGCGCAGTTTTTAGTTAGTTTTGAGCGCTCAACGCGAACAGTCGATATTAAAAGATATAATAAACAGATAGGCGAGGGGTAGGAAACACGAGGTAATATGGAATAAAAATGTTAAATGTATCTATAGAAATGTTTGCGTACTCATTTGTAGTTGATTTGGTAACAATAACCCGCTAATAATCTTAACATTACTAACTGGTGGTTAGCACGAGGGCAATCCTGTGCGCCAGAGGGCCAAAACTCTGGCACACAAAACCGCGTGGTCTGGAGTGAACGCCGGCGACAACGCTGGGCGTTCCTCGATCTGCGGTCCACCATTTGTAGTAGAATAGCCCCACTAACATCCATTTAATACATAACAACTCCCCCATCCTCTCCCATTTCTCTAACTGCGTACAGTCCCGTAGTAATTTACAAATGTCTTGTAAGTTGTGGCCCTGGGCAGACTGAGGCTCTGACCCTGGCTTAAAAATCTAACCTTACAAGTGGCGCCCGAGCAGGGACCTGCGGGGCTAGAGAGAGTGTGGTATACGGGCGGCGTAAAATCCCGCCGGCATATCCAAATAGAGGTTATGGTAAAATTGTTGGTGGCGGTTAGTGTGGACAGAGTAGTGTGTATGTGAAAGTGAGAAAGAAAAAAATGGGAAACTAAGAACATTCGCGAAAAAGCGTGAAAATTCAAAGCGAATATGCCTTACGACGACCACGGGGTCGAGGGCAAAATTTCGAGAAGCGTCGAGTGAAAAGAAAGAAAAAGTACAGTGCGCGCGCAAATATTACGCAGAAGCGTAAATCGAAGACGCATATGCATAAGCATATGCACGCGCGGGGGCAGCATAGCGAACGCCGCCGAAATCCAGCGAGAGAGGAAAAAGCGGCCGAGGAGAGGTGGTAAGAATATAAAACGAGAGTAAGTGAAAGGGAAGTTAAATTGTGAAGGGTATTAGCGCACGCATATATAAGCGTGCATAGATACGTGTATGTATGTATGTATGTATATATACGTACATATATATATGTGCGCATTTGTCTATGCGCGCATTACAAGATATTCACCACTAATTTTTACATGCACATATATATGTACATATATATGTGCGCTTTATTAAACACTTTGCTATTCACTCTCTCTATGACAATTTTATATGCGTGTATGAATAGTGAAGGGTACTTGGCGAGAGAGTGAAGAATTTTGTGCATAGGCGAAAGAACAAGCGTGCATGTGTATATATGCATGGGTGCAAGCGAGAAGGCCAGCGCAAATGTATAAATATGTATACGTGAATAGATCAAGAGAGTGAGAGAGCAATCGGGTAAGCGTAGGCGTGTGATTGTGCGCATATGACATTGAGTGAATTTTGGCATAGATGAGCTTGCGCGTGAAAGAGAATGCATGTGTGATTATGCGCATATGACACGAGGCTAATAGTTGAAAATGAGAGTGGACAGTGGGCCGAAGCCGATATAAAATAAAGTGAATTGTGAACAAATAATGAGCGAGATTTAAATCAATAATAATAAATAAATAGATAAATATCAAATAAATAAAAATTATAAATAAATAAAATTTATAAATAAACAAAATTTTTAAATAAATAAAAATTATAAATAAATAAAAATTATAAATAAATAAAAATTATAAATAAATAAAATTTATAAATAAATAAAAATTATAAATAAATAAAAATTATAAATAAATAAAAATTTATAAATAAATAAAAATTATAAATAAATAAAATTTATAAATAAATAAAAATTATAAATAAATAAAATTTATAAATAAATAAAAATTTATAAATAAATAAAAATTATAAATAAATAAAAATTATAAATAAATAAAAATTTATAAATAAATAAAAATTATAAATAAATAAAATTTATAAATAAATAAAAATTATAAATAAATAAAATTTATAAATAAATAAAAATTTATAAATAAATAAAATTTATAAATAAATAAAAAAATTATAAATAAATAAAATTTATAAATAAATAAAATCTATAAATAAATAAAATTTATAAATAAATAAAAGTTATTAATAGATGAAAATTATAAAAATAAATAAATGGGATAAGGTTAGAGTGCATGACAATCGGGTCGGTGAGAAGTGAAACGAAGAGAAATGAAACCCAGTGGGGTCAAAAGTAGGTCATGAAGTGAAATGAAACGAAGTCAGTTGAACTAGGCGCAAAGAGGAACTAGGTGAAGTAGATGAGAAAAGGTAGAACGAAATAAGCGGATGGGAAATAAAAGAAATCGGGAAAACGGAAAGCGAAAGATAAGAAAAAAAAAGGGGGAATAAATGAATATAAATAAAACAAAAGTAAAGAAAAGAAAATAAAAATAAAATAGATTAAGAGAGATCAAGAAAACGAAATATAAGAGAAATAAAGAAAACGAAATAAAAATAAAATAGATTAAGAGAAATAAAGAAAACGAAATAAAAATAAAATAGATTAAAAGAAATAAAGAATTCGAAATAAAAAGAGAAATAAAGAAAAGCGAAATAAAGCAAGAGAGATTAAGAATAATAAAGAAAGCGAAACAAAAATAAAGTAAACCAAAAGGGCGAAGAAAGAGAAATAAAGTAAATTGAGAAAAATAAAGGAAAAGAAATAAAAGAAAGTACGTTAAGAAGAATAAGGTAAAAGAGAATAAAATAGATTAAGACGAATAAAGAAAAGCAAACCAAAACTAGAATAAGTGTAATATAATATAGATTAAGACAAACAGAATTGTATAACGTAAAAAAATTTGAAAAAAAAGGAAAAAAAAAAAAAAGAGAAAAAAAAAAAAAGAGATAAATAAATATATAATAATAAAGAAAGGTTAAAAAAAAAAAAAAAAAGAAAAAAAAATAAAAATAAAGAGAAAAAAAGGGAGAAAAAAAAAAAAAAAAAGGAAAGAAAAGGAAAAAAAAAAAAAAGAGAAAAAAAAGAAGAATAAAGAAAGAAAAGAGAAATTTTTTAGTAAATAATGGAAGGCTCAACACCCCACATTTCGGGATTAAGCGTCGGCTGGGTTTACCAGCGCTGCAAAGAGGAACTGATAGCGGTTGCACGAGATCTCGGCCTTGACGACGAGGGCCGCGTGGAGGATTTGAGGAAGAGATTGTCGTCCTACATCCAGGGCGGCAGCTATTCGGCGGAAGTCAAGGGGCGACTGACTGAATGGGAAGCACGATTCTCTTCGGGAGGCGCGATGTCGAGCATGGGCAGCCGCGCATACCAGAAGTCAGAGCCCGACCTACGAAAGATCCAGGAGAGCGGTTCTACTTCGACGGCGCCGCTGAGGCTTAGCGTACCGACGGCGAGCAGCATGGCTGGGAGCCGGAGGGACGAAAAGTCAAAGGGATCTGGCAATGGAGGCGAGATGAGTGTTGAGCGTCGGACTCCAGCGTTCTCACCGCCACCGGAGAGGCACCCGCCGTGGAATATCGCCGAGCAAGTCAGGAAGTGGGGAATGAAGTACGACGGTCGATCGGATCCCCTCGGTTTCATCGAGATTCTGGAAGAGCGAGCCATAACTTATGGGATCGAGCTGGACAGGATGCCGAGAGCACTAAGCGAGGTGTTAGTAGACAAGGCGGCCAAGTGGTTCCTTACCAGCGGGCTGAGAGATGTGCCCTGGTTGGAATTTAAGAAGGAGTTCTTGGACTTCTTCTTACCTCCCCAATACCTCGAGCGTTTGGAGGACCAAATCCGGGCGCGCCGGCAACGGGAGGGCGAACCTTTCAAGGACTACTTGATTGAGCTACGCCTCCTGATGCGACAGGCTAGATACAGCCCGGCCCAGGAATTGAATAGGGCCTACGAGAACGCATCCCCGGAATACAGATTGTACGTACGGAGGCACGATTTCTAATCTCTAACGCAGCTGACCCAGATGGCCGCGGAGTTCGAGAACGTGAGGAGTCAACAAAGAGAACAAGGAAGGAAGGCTACGGCGGAGAACATCTGGCCCAAGACAATGGAGGTGCGGCAGAATAATCCTTTCCGCGCAAAGACATCTGTTTCCCGATCTGGAGGACAGGCCGAGGGACAAACGGAGACGCCGGTGGCGACACAGTCGGCGGAGGCAACTAGCCGGATGATGGCACAGGATGCTGGACCCAGGCCAAGTCGAGTCTGTTATCGATGCGCACAACCTGGACACTTCGCGCGAGAATGTCGTAACGCGCCAGTGTTGTTCTGCTGGCGTTGCGGGCAGCAAGGCCGGACTGCGAGGGAGTGCTGCGAACGAGACAGCTCGGGAAAAGGCCAAGGGCGCCCTCCAAGAGAGCGGAGCGGCGCCAATTAAAAACGGAAGATGAGGAGAGGAACCCGCTCCGAGTAAAGGAGTGGAAGATCGTCGCGTCGGTGACGGTCGGGGGTCAAAGGATGACCGCCACGATCGACACTGGAGCCACGCGCAGTTTTGTCAGTGAGGACTGCGTGCGCCGACGGACGATAGGAGGCGAGCGTTGCCAGGTTGAGTCGCGGATCAGATTGGCCGATGGATCAGCACTAAACGTGACGGAGATGGTGAGGACAGATGTGAGCCTGGCAGGCAAAACGGCGGAAGCAAACTTGCTAATAATGCCGACCATGCTGGATCATGTCATCCTCGGCATGGACTTCCTATGCGCCATCGGCACTACGGTGCGTTGCGGCAACGCGGAGCTCGAGATGAGGATGGTGGACGACGTGGGAGAAGGCGCATCGCCATCAAGTAAACAACGAGTGGAGCAAGGCAACAGGCGTCTTGGAGAGCAACGCCAGTTCGTCGAGGGAGTGAAGGAGTTGGGCTCGGAGGCGTTGCACGAGGCCGCAACGGCAAAAGAGGGCCCGAAGTCGGCAATCGCAGCGTCAACGGTCGGCGTCCAGCAAGCGTCGAGCCAAGGCACACCGCCCGACGAGAACGGAGACAAGAGGAAAGGAATGAAAAAGGGAACGCCGGAGGAGAGACTTAGAGGGAGTCTCCCAGCGACAAGGAGAGACAGAAAGGAAAGAAGCGAGATAATCGGAGACAAAAGGGGAGCTGGGCCTCCCGCGAGAGCTGCGAAGCAGAGCGAGGACTTGAGGAGCGGACCCAAGGAGCGGTCGCCGGAGTTTAAATCAGTCGAATTAGAGAAGGTGAGCCCGAGGGCGGCCCACCGACAAGAGAAGCAGCAGAGAGCGAATGCGAAGGACATGGACGATCCGCGCCCAATAGTAAGGAGTGGCCGGATGAGTTAGAAACGAGAGAAGCAGCGGAGAGCGAGTATGGAGGACATGGACGATCCGCGCCCGATAGCAAGGAGTGGCCGGATGAGCTAGAGAAAGAACTGCAGGATTTCCTCGAGGCAGAGTTAGCATTGTTCGAGGGCCTCGAAGGCGTGACGCACATCGCTGAGCATAGCATCCGGATGAAGGACGACAAGCCTTTGAAGCAAAGGTACTACCCTAAAAATCCGGCGATGCAAAAGGTGATCAATGAACAGGTGGACGAGCTACTTCAAGCTGGAGCGATTGAACCGTCGAAGAGCCCACACAGCGCACCCATAGTCTTAGTCAAGAAAAAAGACTGGGGATTGGCGCATGTGCGTAGATTATCGACAGCTCAACGCTAACTCAGTCCCGGACGCGTATCCTGTTCCACGTATTCTTCACATTTTGGAGAAATTACGACACGCACGATTTATATCTACGCTGGATCTAAAGAGCGGTTACTGGCAGATCCCAATGGCGGCGGATAGTAGGGAGTACACGGCGTTCACCGTGCCAGGCAGAGGATTGTTCCAATGGCGAGTGATGCCATTCGGTTTGCATTCGGCGGGGGCGACATTCCAGAGGGCATTGGACACAGTCATCGGACTCGACATGGAGCCTCACGCGTTTGCATATCTTGACGATATAGTAGTCATCGGAGCGACGAAGGAGCAACATGTGGCCAACCTGAAGGAAGTTTTCCGGCGGTTGCGAAAGGCCAATCTCAGACTCAACAGAAAGAAATGCAGCTTCTTTCGAGAGAAGTTGGCGTACCTTGGCCACGTAATAAGCGGAGAGGGGATTTGCACTGATCCCGCGAAGGTCGAGGCGATCCAGAGCCTCCCATCGCCTTCGAATCTCAAGGAGTTGCGGCAGTGTCTAGGAATGACGTCGTGGTATCGACGCTTTGTACCAAACTTCGCATCACTAGTACAACCGATGACGAAGCTGTTAAAGAAGGGCGAGAAGTGGATCTGGAGCGAGGAGCAAGAGGAGGCGTCGCAGAAACTCAAGGAGAGTTTGACAACCGCGCCTGTTCTGGCCTGTCCCGACTTCTCGGCCAAATTTGTGCTGCAGACCGACGCCAGCGACTACGGCCTCGGCGCAATGCTGACGCAAGAAGTCGAGGGGCAAGAGCGAGTGATAGCATACGCCAGCCGGAAGTTACTGAAGGCAGAGCTTAACTACTCGGCAACGGAGAAGGAGTGCCTCGCAATCGTATGGGCGATCCGAAAGATGCGATGCTACCTGGAAGGTTACAGATTCGACGTCGTCACGGATCACTTAGCGCTGAAATGGCTCAACTCCATAGAAAGTCCCACGGGCCGGATCGCTCGTTGGGCGCTAGAGTTGCAACAATATCAGTTCGACATACGTTATCGCCGAGGGAGCTTAAACGACGCATTGTCCCGGCAGCCCATGGACAGTTGCGAGCAGGCCGTGGAAGAAAATCCTCCTTGCTGGTGGATAGCAAGGATGCGTGAGAGAATTGCGAAGGAGCCTGAGAAGTTCCAGGACTATGTGGAAGAAAACGGGCAGTTGTATCGAAATATAGGCCATCGGATAGACGAGGAAGATTTCATCCCATGGAAGCTCTGCGTCCCAAGCAGTTTGAGGGGCAGAGTGATGAGGGAGTGCCACGACGCTCCCACGGCCGGACATCAAGGAGTGAGGAAGACGGCGGCACGACTTGCGCAAAGGTACTATTGGCCGGGCATGTTCAGAGATGCCGCCAAGTACGTGAAGTGTTGCGAGACGTGCCAAAGATTTAAATGCGTGCAGCAAAAGCCGGCCGGGCATATGCTCACCAGACAGGTGGCGGAGCCAATGGCAGTCTTGTGCGCAGACTTCGTGGGACCTTTACCTCGTTCCAAACGTGGGAACACGATGTTGTTGGTGTTCCACGACGCTTTTGCCAAATGGGTGGAGCTGGTGCCATTAAGGAAAGCGACTACCGCTCTGCTGCAACTGGCGTTCCGGGAACGCATACTCAGCCGATTTGGAGTGCCCAGGACATTCGTTTGCGACAACGGCGTACAATTTACAAGCAGGAGTTTCAAGGCGTTTATGGAATCCTTGGGGGTGACACTCCAGTACACGGCACCTTACACGCCGCAGGAGAACCCGACGGAGAGAACAAATCGCACGGTGAAGACTATGATAGCTCAGTATATCGAAGGCCACCAGAGCTCATGGGACGAGCTGTTGCCGGAGATAACGCTAGCAGTCAACTCGAGCGTGGCCGACTCCACGGGCTTCACTCCAGCATTTCTGATGTTAGGGCGGGAGCCACGCCTACCCGCCGCTTTATACGACGAAGTCACTCCCGGTTCGGCGACTAGAGAGACCCGACCCGAGGCCAAAGGAGTCAATATGAAGGAGATTTTCGACATAGTGCGCAGTAACTTGCAGCGAGCGTCAAAGGATCAAGGCAGGCACTACAACTTGAGACGGCGGGACTGGAGACCAGCGTTGGGTTCGGCGGTGTTGTTGCGACAACATCAATTGTCGAACGCGGCGGAGGGATTCGCGGCGAAACTAGCGCCCAAATTTGACGGCCCTTACAAGGTTATTAAGTTCCTGTCTCCCAACGTGGTGCGCCTGGCGAAGGAGGGCGAACGTAAGAGAAGGGTGGCCAACATTGCGCAGTTGAAGAAAGCGACACGATACCGGAAAATGAGACCGGGGAAACGGGGAACGAGGAGCGAACCCCGCTGTACCCGGCGAAGTCAACCAAAGGCCTTGACAGATCTACACATCTCATCAATCACTAACTTCCCCGTAGAGCCCCTTATTAACGCTAACACTAACGCAGTAGTTAGAGGGCCACTTCGGTCATTAACACGAATAAAAACAGAAAACTAAAGAATCTGAACTTACAGGGAAGTGACAATATGGAGGACGTCATCGAAATTAGCAGTGACGACGAAGGCTCAGTCCGAGTCGAAGACGCGAGCAGCGACAGCACGGAGCCGTTCTCCAGAGAAGAGGCGCGGAGTCGGCAAAGGGACCCGAGACTCGGTAGGGAGTACTACCGTCGCCAAGAGGAGCGGGCGCCGCCCAAACGTTTACACACGGTTCTCCGCTCGACGGTGAACGTGGCCACCCGGATGGACGGCCTTATCCAACTGGTGCAGGCCAGATACACAACGGTGTACATCCAGGTGCCTAGGGGGGGCATCACGCCACCACTCGTGGAGGAGCCGCCATCTCCGCCCCGCCCACCGGGCAGCCCGAAGTCGGAGGCACGGAGAAGTGCGGAGGACGGAGCCCCGTCGAGGTGGGCGACGCCGACGCCGTGGACGGCAAGTGAAGATGAAGAATTTCCACCGGGAGAAATGGACAGCAGATCCCCGTCACGGGGGTGGGGAGGCGGCAGGGAGCATTGTCCCTCCGTCGAGGACCCCACCCCGGAGACCGAGGCGCGGGACGGAGTGGGGGAAGGGCACAGTGATGTGTCAAGAAGCTTCGGCGAAGAGTTCGAGGCCGAGGATGCGAGCCCCGAGGAAGGCGGCGTTGCAAGCCCCATTCCCCGAGGGCTAGACGATGGATCCCCGTCACGGGGGTGGAAAGACGGCAGGGAGCATTGTCCCTCCGTCGAGGACCCCATCCCGGAGACCGCGGCGCGGGACGGAGTGCAAGCAGAGCAGCTGAGCGCGTCGAGGAGTTTCGACAAGGAAGTCCGAGTGGAAGATGCGAATCCCGTGGAGGACACCGCCACAGACCCTGTTCCCCAACGCCGAACTGACGCCGACGTTGAGAGGGACCAGCCGCCGGAACCAGCCGCCAGGGTCACGTTGCGATATACGCCGGGCACGGTTGAAAACCGGCGCCTGTCATGCTCGTCGCAGTCCAGCGCAGAACGCACGGCAGATCAAGGCCAGGCGTCCAGGCGTAAGCGTCGTCGGCGACGACGAAGAGGACGACCAGTGCCCGCGCGCGAACCGGACACCCGCGCCCCGGCCAGTCAAAGGAATCTAACGGACGGCGCCGAGGGCCCATCCGCGCGTCGGCAGCGCAGAGAGCGCAGCCAGGCTGGGAGCGGCCGAGAACGCGACCAGCGTCGAGGCGAGTCGACGGAGGAGAGCGAGGAGAGGCGTCTATTGGCAGACATGGCGGAGTTGTTAGATGGATGGGAGGTGAACCTCGAGGACGCACTGGGCGCAGAGGACGTGGAAGCGTTGAGGATGTTACCGCTGATCCCCGTCAACTGGAGGATACGCCCTGCTGGCGCCGAGCTGAGCGAGGAGGTGATCCAACTCCTGAGGCGGGAAGTGGAAACGCGCAGACGGCGGCACAGGAGAACCCGTTTCCGGGTTGCGGCGGGGGAGCGGTCATACACGGTGACCATCAATTCGTCGGGGGGCGTCACAGTCGCTCTGTCGAAGTAAGGGGGGGGTGTAAGGTGGCCTTTTTGCCCATCTTACATTTTGCATTATAGTTGTCGAGTTTACTGGAGTTTGTAGTGAGTAAGTTAGCATTAAGTTATATTTGTAGTGAGTAAGTTAGTAGTAGGTTATATTTGTAGTGAGTAAGTTAGTAGTAGGTTATATTTCGTAGTAAGTAAGTTGGTTAGTGAGTTATATTCGTAGTATTTAAGATAGTGAATGGAAATGAAATGAAAATGAGTTATGTTCGTAGTATGTAAGATAGTAAAAAGAAATGAATTGGATTATAGTCGTTAAGTTTATATTTGAATTTTGTAGCCATTAAGTTCCTGGAGTTATCGACCATGCGGCTCGAAAGCTCGCGGTGGTGAATTGCATTGCTGGTCGCGTGGTGAAATCTGCAGAGCGCGAGGATAGGCTTGAAAGCTGCGCGCAGTTTTTAGTTAGTTTTGAGCGCTCAACGCGAACAGTCGATATTAAAAGATATAATAAACAGATAGGCGAGGGGTAGGAAACACGAGGTAATATGGAATAAAAATGTTAAATGTATCTATAGAAATGTTTGCGTACTCATTTGTAGTTGATTTGGTAACAATAACCCGCTAATAATCTTAACATTACTAACTGGTGGTTAGCACGAGGGCAATCCTGTGCGCCAGAGGGCCAAAACTCTGGCACACAAAACCGCGTGGTCTGGAGTGAACGCCGGCGACAACGCTGGGCGTTCCTCGATCTGCGGTCCACCATTTGTAGTAGAATAGCCCCACTAACATCCATTTAATACATAACAACTCCCCCATCCTCTCCCATTTCTCTAACTGCGTACAGTCCCGTAGTAATTTACAAATGTCTTGTAAGTTGTGGCCCTGGGCAGACTGAGGCTCTGACCCTGGCTTAAAAATCTAACCTTACAACTCGCTTTTCGTTTTGTTTCGTTTCGTTTGTCAAGGTTTTCGTTTTACTCTGCTTAAAGCGTAAGAAGTAAAGTAAAACAGAATACTTGACAACTTCGGGTACTATTCGTTTCGTTTTGCAGCACTGCTTGGTATGCTCAAACACTTGCAAATATCAGTATATTTGGAAGACGACCACAAGCAAGCATACCCATGCAGGCCTCTAATACATACACATGCATCCACCCACACGCATAAGACCGCGCTCTGCTAACTAAGCAGTAAGCAGCGACTGTGCTTGGGCAGCGCTGCAGTGTGGGCCATATTATGCGAATTTATTTGTTGAATAATTTCTTTTGTAGACATACGATCTTAATGAAACTTTTACAACGTAATCACAATATGTGAATGTATGTACATTCCAAAGCTCAAGTCTCTAGTACTTGAAATACATTTTTAAATTTGGGGCGAAGGGGGCGTGGTATCCAAAATCTGTAAATGACAAAATGTGTGTATCTATCTAATGCATATACACAGTAAATCTGAAGTCTCTATGTCTAAAAATGCTCAAATTAGGCTAAAAAACAATACAAATTTATCGATTATCCTCGATAAAAAAGATATCGAATGAGTTATCGAAAAAATATGATAAACTCGTACTGCGTATGGTATACACGAGTCTACATACAAAATTTCAGCTCTCTAGCTCTTATAACTTCTGAGATCGAAGCACTCATACGGACGGACGGACAGACGGACGGACGGACGGACAGGGCTATATCGACTCAGCTCATCGCCCTGATCAAGAATATATATACTTTATGGGGTCTGCGATGATTCCTTCTGCCTGTTACATACTTTTCACAAAACCATTATACCCTGATTTCCCATTTTCAATGGGTTCAGGGTATAAAAAGAGTAAGAACGTTGCAGTCGGGCGTTACCGATTGAAATCCATCTACTCCAATTTACAGAAAGAATTAACGTAAATATAGATATTCTGTATAATCACATTAATAATATTGTGGAAAGTGTTCTGGTAACAAAATTAAATATAATAACTAAATTTATTTTGAATGAAGAAGAGATGGAAATAATTTATCACATTATGAACGAACAACAAATTGAAATCAACACAGACGAATACATAAATAGATTGTTAAATTTAGAAACCGAATTTAAAGACACAATCGTAAACTTTAAGATAAAGATACCAATTTTTGAAAAACATAATTATACACTGTTAAATATTGTTCTATTAGCCGTAAATAATTCTAAGATATTAATTGTACCCAATTTCGCTATCCTAAGCCAAGCCGGCAAACCAAATAATTTTAACGACAAATGTACAAAGATACACAAATCATTCATTTGCGAAGATTCTCCAGCACCAAGCAACTTACCAGCAATACTTAGAAGGCGTACTATACAATCAAACTTATACATGCAACGTCAGTGACATGGGCAACACGGAGGTCATCCAAGAGGTAGAACCGAACCATATATTAATACTCAACGCGAAAAATACCACTATAATCCCATCATGCGATAAAACAAGAAGTATCACGGGATCGGCCATGGTCACATTTACGAATTGCTCTGTTAACATCAATGGTTTAACATATGACAACTCGGAAGACATCACTATATCAACACCGATTTTACAAAAAGTTGAAATCAACAAATAGAAGAAATAAGTCTTCAAAAGCTGCACTTCCGAACTCTAACAACACAGGAACAGATGATCAACATCAAAGATACAAATTTAAATAATCTAACAATTATATACATCCTACTAACTACACTTATAATTATCACAGCTGCTTGTTGGACTTGTAAACCGAAGAATGTCGTGTTCATCACAAACGAAGTACCTCCACTGGAAATGCCTACCTTACCTTCGTTCTGGTCATCGCTTCACACTAGGGGGGAGGAGTTACCATCTCTGCTCCCCTCAAAATGTCACCCCAGAAGCCGCCCAGCCTTTTAGCTGAGTCGGCAACTGGCTATCGTGTGGGCGATTTAGGACAGCAGTTCCGTTCCCATTAGAAGTCAACAACTTTACATTATGGCTACAATTTCAAGACTTCACATAAATAGCAGTCCGAGTTGCAACATTAAATTTCGATGCGTCGGCATTCTGCCGACGATCAAGCTGGCTTGTGTTAGACATATAAGCATTCATTTTTGTACGGTATTTTTAGTCTAGATCTGAAGACAATTGAAAGCAGTTTATTGAAATAAATCAAGCTATTCGAATATAAAACCAAACGACATTGTTATTATCCAACTAAAATTAATCAATCTCGGAGGATCCAATCGCATCCCTTTACTACAGCAGCAGCGAGGAACTGATAACTCACGCACGTATTAACACGCTTGCGCTGCGCTTACTATGAGAACTTAATTGTTTAATAACTTTTCTTGTGGATGTACGTTCTTCATGAAACTAGATTAGATTATGATTAAATCATAAATGTGGGATTCGTAAAAGTTGCGACACCCCTGGCAGATGAACCGCAGGGAATCAGAGTATCCATACTACAATGCAAATGGTCATCATCACATTTAAGATGACCTAAATGCTTTTCACCTTTGGTGTGTGGCAAACCAGCTGGTTTGTTCAAAGTGTATGACACTTTGTTCAAAGTGTATGACCTTCAGTCGTACCGTTCCTCTAATTGCTGATTATAAAATTAGCAACATTTCCCTAAGACGCATCTATACAGTCAAAGATTTTGGTGTGCTCTTTGACTGTAAAGTTAACTTCAATCGTCATATTTCTACCATCATTAATGATGACAAAAGTGTGCTTGGCTTTATTAAACGTTGGTCCAAGGAATTTAAAGACCCTTTTACCACCAAGCGATTATTTACTTCGCTTGTGCGTCCCATCTTAGAGTACTGCTCTGTTGGATGGTCTCTGCAGCATGAACTGTATCAGGATCTGTCCAAAAACAGTTTCTTCTCTTTGCCTTAAGAGACCTTAGATGGGACAGTAATGTACGATTACCGTCTTATCATAGTAGGCTCCAGCTGATTGATCTTCCATCGCTACCAATCGCAGAACAATTCTGGGAATTGTTTTTTTCGCATAAATTGATTAGTGGTGATATTCATTCAGCCTCTTTGTTGGGTCGTCTAAGTTTTTCGGTTCCATCCCGAACAACTAGACACTTTCGGCCTCTCCATCTACCAGTCTGCACTAGGGATTATTCTTTGCACAGTGCGTTTTATGTCCTTTGTGTAAATTTTAACAAATACTATAACGTTTTTCCCTTAGAGCTCTCTCTTCCTAAACTTAAAACTACTCTATTAGCTTATTTAGGGAAATCACTCACAATGCCTAGGCATAAGCATTGGTATACATTTTTCGTTGCCAATGTTGTGTTGTGAATTCTCAATTCTATCCTATATTCTTTTTTGGCTCTTCCCTTACTCTTTTCTTTTTATTTCTTTTTATCTGTATTAACTCTTTCGCAACTTATTTTAATACCTTCATTTTCCTTTTTCTGTACTAAATCTTTTTTTAATTTTTTTTTCTCTTTGGCCGTTCTGGCAAATAAAACACCCCCATCGGGTCGGTGCTACTAGTGATATTTATTCTCTGTACTTTTTTTAGGCTTTTTATACCCTGAACCCATTTTCAATGGGAAATCAGGGTATAATGGTTTTGTTAAAATGTATGTAACAGGCAGAAGGAGGCGTGGCAGACCCCTCAAAGTATATATATGCTTGATCAGGGCGACGAGAAAAGTTGATTTAGCCCTGTCCGTCTGTCTGTCCGCCCGTCTGTCCGTATGTTTGAACGCGTCGATTTCCGAAGATACACTAGCTAGAGACTTCAACTTTTTTTAAAATGTCCGTATATAGCACGCGCATATCGAGTTTATCACAAAATAACGATAACTCGTCCGATTATTTTTTTATCGATAAAAACCTTATCGAAAGTCAATTATAAAATTATATCTCCTACATCTTTTGAGCTAGAGTCTCCAAATTTTAAATGTAGACTCATATGCACTTTATAGAATTTCGGTTTTTGTTATAATTCACCCCTCACCCTTATATGCACCCCCTCACCCTCACCTTTGTAAAAGGCGTATTTCATATACTAGAGACTTGAGCTTCGGCATATACACGCATAGTAATGATATAATCACAATTTAAAAGTTTCATGAAGAACATACATCCACAAAAAAAGTTATTAGACAATCAAATTCCCATGGTAAGCCCACACTGCAGCCCATGCGTGTTTATGCGTGCGCGCCCATGTTTTTATACCCTGAACCCATTGAAAATGGGAAATCAGGGTATAATGGTTTTGTGAAAAAGTATGTAACAGGCAGAAGGAGGCGTGGCAGACCCCATAAAGTATATATATTCTTGATCAGGGCGATGAGCTGAGTCGATTTAGCCCTGTCCGTCTGTCCGTCCGTCCGTCCGTATGAGCAAAAGGATCTCAGAAGTTATAAAAGCTAGAGAGCTGAAATTTTATATGTAGACTCGTGTATACCATACGTAGTACAAGTTTATCATATTTTTTCGATAACTCATTCGACATCTTTTTTATCGAGGATAATCGATAGATTTGTATTGTTTTTTAGCCTAATTTGAGCATTTTTAGACATAGAGACTTCAGATTTACTGTGTATATGCATTAGATAGATACACACATTTTGCCATTTACAGAATTTGGATACCACGCCCCCTTCGCCCCCAATTCGTAAAAAACGTGTATCAAGTACTAGAGACTTGTGCTTTGGAATGTACACACATTTACGTTTACGTTCTGAAACTTTCATTAAGATCGTACGTCTACAAAAGATTATTCAATAAATAAAATCTCATAATATTGCCGACACTGCAGCGTAGCTCAAGCGCAGTCGCTGCTTACTGCGCAATTAGCAGAGCGCGGGCGTGGTGTATATATAAAAGAAGTGCGGAATGATTAGAATATCAGCTTGGAGGGTTCAGGGTATCTCCTAGTCGAGCAGTCTCGACTAGAGCACTCTTACTTGTTTTGCATAAATTGATTAGTGGTTATATTGATTCAGTCTCTTTGTTGGGTCGTCAAAGTTTTTTGGTTCCATCCCGAACAACTAGACACTTTCGGCCTCTCCATCTACCAGTCTGCACTAGGGATTATTCTTTGCACAGTGCGTTTTACGTCCTTTGTGTAAATTTTAACAAATACTATCACGTTTTTCCCTTAGAGCTCTCTCTTCCTAAACTTAAAACTACTCTATTAGCTTATCTTAAAGAAATCACGCACAATGCCCAGGCATAAGCATTGGTATACATTTTTCGTTGCCAATGTTCTGTTGTGAATTCTCAATTCTATCCTATATTCTATTTTTGCTCTTCCCTCACTCTTTTCTTTTTTATACCCTGAACCCATTGAAAATGGGAAATCAGGGTATAACGGTTTTGTGAAAAGTATGTAACAGGCAGAAGGAGGCGTGGCAGACCCCATAAAGTATATATATTCTTGATCAGGGCGACAAGCTGAGCCGATATAGCCCTGTCCATCTATCTGTCCATCCGTCCGTCCGTCTGTATGAGTGCGTCGATTTCAGAAGTTATAAGAGCTAGAGAGCTGAAATTTTTAAGTAGACTTGTGTATACCATACGCAGTACGAGTTTATCATATTTTTTCGATAACTCATTCGATATCTTTTTTATCGAGGATAATCGATAAATTTAAGTTGCTTTTTCAGCCTAATTTCAACACTTTTGGACATAGAGACTTCAGATTTACTGTGTATATGCATTAGATACATACACACATTTTGTCATTTACAGATTTTGGATACCACGCCCCCTTCGCCGCCAATTTAAAAATGTATTTCAAGTACTAGAGACTTGAGCTTTGGAATGTACATACATTCACATATTGTGATTACGTTGTAAAAGTTTCATTAGGATCGTATGTCTACAAACGAAATTATTCAACAAATAAATTCTCATAATATTGCCCAGACTGCAGCGCAGCCTAAGCGCAGTCGCTGCTTACTGCGCAGTTAGCAGAGCACGGGCTTATGCGTGCGTGGATATGCATGTGTATGTATGTGTGCATAAAAGAAGTGCAGAATGATTAGAATATCACCTTGGAGGGTTCAGGGTATCTCCTAATCGAGCAGTCTCGACTAGAGTCTTATTACTTGTTTAATTTTTTATACCCTGAGCCCATTTTCAATGGGAAATCAGGGTATAATGGTTTTGTTAAAATGTATGTAACAGGCAGAAGGAGGCGTGGCAGACCCCACAAAGTATATATATTCTTGATCAGGGCGACGAGATAAGTTGATTTAGCCCTGTCCGTTTTTCTGTCTGTCTGTCCGTCTGTCCGTATGTTTGAACGCGTAGATTTCAGAAGATTCAATAGCTAGAGACTTAAACTTTTTTTATAAATGACCGTATATACAGCACGCATATCGAGTTTATCACAAAAAAATCGATAACTCGCTCCGTTATTTTTTATCGATAAAAAACCTTATCGAAAGTCAATTATAAAATTATATCTCCTACATCGTTAGAGCTAGAGTCTCCAAATTTTAAATGTAGACTTATATGTACTTTACAGAATTTCGGTTTTTGTTATAATTTACCCCCCACAAAAGGCGTATTTCAAGTACTAGAGACTTGAGCTTCGGCAAATACACGCATATTATTGATTTAATCATAATCTAAAAGTTTCATGAAGAACGTACATCCACAAGAAAAGTTATTAGACAGTTAAGTTCTCATAGTAAGCGCAAACTGCAGCCCATGCGTCTTAATGCGTGTATGTGTGTTTACGCGTGTGTGTCTGTATGCAAGCAGAAATAGGCGAAGAATTATTGAAATATCAGTTCTCCGAAGGGTTCAGGGGATTTCCTAGTCGAGCAGTCTCGACTAGAGCTTTCTTACTTGTTTTGTGATAAACTCGATATGCGCGTGCTAT
Source organism: Drosophila aldrichi (assembly GCA_035045965.1). Taxonomy (NCBI): domain Eukaryota; kingdom Metazoa; phylum Arthropoda; class Insecta; order Diptera; family Drosophilidae; genus Drosophila; species Drosophila aldrichi. Next base: position 177,491 of record JAWNOM010000534.1, read on the forward strand.
ATACATTTTAAAACAAGTAAGAAAGGATGTACGTTCTTCATGAAACTTTTAGTTTGTGATTATATCATTACTATGCGTGTATATGCCGAAGCTCAAGTCTCTAGTATTTGAAATACGCATTTTACAAAGGTGAGGGTGAGGGGGAGGATATAGGGGTGGGGGGTGAATTGAAACAAAAACCGAAATTCTATAACGTGCATATGAGTCTACATTTAAAATTTGGAGACTCTAGCTCAAAAGATGTAGGAGATATAATTTTATAATTGACTTTCGATAAGGTTTTTTATCGATAAAAAATAATCGGACGAGTTATCGTTATTTTGTGATAAACTCGATATGCGCGTGCTATATACGGACGTTTTAAAAAAAGTTGAAGTCTCTAGCTAGTGTATCTTCGGAAATCGACGTGTTCAAACATACGGACAGACGGACAGACGGACGGACAGACAGACGGACAGGGCTAAATCAACTTTTCTCGTCGCCCTGATCAAGAATATATATACTTTGTGGGGTCTGCCACGCCTCCTTCTGCCTGTTACATACATTTTAACAAAACCATTATACCCTGATTTCCCATTGAAAATGGGTTCAGGGTATAAAAAAGTTGAAGTCTCTAGCTATTGAATCTTCGGAAATCGACGCGTTCAAACATACGGACAGACAGACGGACAGGGCTATATCAACTCAGCTCGTCGCCATGATCAAGAATATATATACTTTATGGGGTCTGAGACGCCTCTTTCTGCCTGTTACATACTTTTCACAAAACCATTATACCCGATTTCCCATATTCAATGGGTTCAGGGTATAAAAAGCGTTCATACGGACAGACGGACGGACAACAAGACGGGCATTCACAAATTCAATTCTCTTTCGTGAATGTGTATAAAAAAACGAATATTAATTTTATTAATTTTAAGAACATGATAAACTCTTCTTAAAATAATTTTGTCTGCATTTCAAAATCATTTTTAATATGGAATCAGGTCATTACAATATTATGCACTTAAATATTCCTCACCAAATTCGCAAAATACATATTTCATTTACTATATAAAAATAATTATGTAGAAAAAAAAAAAAAAAACTTACAATTTCGCTCGATTTTGATAATGCCAAGAATTCCTTTAAAGCAAAGTGTGAATTATGTGCCATATTTCGAAACTTCCAAAACGATTCAAGTTTTATTCGGCAGTCGTAACAGATAACAGAGGGAAACCCATCATTTGGAAAGGGCTGAAATATACGAAAAATATAAAATAAATATAAATTAAACCTTTTTAACAGGCAAAAATACTTTAGCTGATTTAGAAGACATTAACATATAATAATTGATGATTCTTAAAACAGAAATGTCAGCTAACAATCAAATGACATGTTTTCGAAAAAAAAGTTATACATCGAGATCTGCTCGACTACGTGATTCTTCAAATCTTAAAAATAAGAAATGCAATATACGGAAAATCGAAATGGTATATCATACACATCAATATTAATACAAATTTTGGAGTTCTGAGATGTTGCCTTATACAACATTTTCAATCGATAGCACTAAAATTCATTGATTTTTTTTTTTTTTCACATACTACAACAAACCAGTAAAATAAGGAGATATCCTAAACCCTACTTAGAATTGATATTCAATCCCACCACATATACAAATACACATGCAACTGCATACACGTTATACCACAAACACAAACATCCAGAATAGAGTTTAAGGTAGTATAAAAAACGATTCTGCCAAATTAATATAAACCGGCTCATATAAAATAGACCAGTCTGTTGAATTAATTAATTCATTAAGCAAAACAAAATTACTTTTACGATAACAGCGACTAAGCTTAGAAGGCCTTGGAGTATTAGTGGGAGAATTATCAACAGTTATTAAAACCTCTAAAGTGGAGTGATGTATATCCTCTGGTAAGCAGAAAGGAGTTGATCTCGTGACATTAATGAGCGAATCATGATTAACAAACACAAGATCTAGAGTGCGATTTAGATGGTTTGAAATAGAGTTAATCTGGAACATAGAAAGGTTAAGCAATTCATCAAAAAGATAGTGATCAATTGTCGTAATAAAGTAATTTGCATTACAAGCATTGCAAGACCAAGAAGTGTTGGGAATATTAAAATCACCCAAAACAAGAAACAAGTCTTTAACATTTACATGCTCATAAATATCTTTAATACAAGTTATATATTGAACATAAACTTGTATATCAGACGATGGAGGGATATAAGAGCAAGTGATTAGAGGCCTGCACGAATACGTCTCAAACGCCAAACGAGACACCCGTGTCTTGGTGGTGCTTGGTTTCACACTGTTTCGTTTTTTATACCCTGAACCCATTGAAAATGGGAAATCAGCGTATAATGGTTTTGTTAAAAGTATGTAACAGGGAGAAGGAGGCGTGGCAGACCCCATAAAGTATATATATTCTTGATCAGGGCGACGAACTGATTCGATTTAGCCATGTCCGTCTGTCCGTATGTTTGAACGCGTCGATTTCCGAAGATACAATAGCTAGAGACTTCAACTTTTTTTTTAAATGTCCGTATATAGCACGCGCATATCGAGTTTATCACAAAATAACAATAACTCGTCCGATTAATTTTTTATCGATAAAAAACCTTATCGAAAGTTAATTATAAAATTATATCTCCTACATCTTTAGAGCTAGAAACTCCAAACTTTAAATGTAGACTTATATGCATTTTATACAATTTCGGTTTTTGTTATAATTCACCCCCCACCCCTATATCAACCCCCTCACCCACACCTTTGTAAAATGCGTATTTCAAATACTAGAGACTTGAGCTTCGGCATATACATGCATAGTAATGATATAATGACAATCTAAAAGAAGAACGTACATCCACAAAAAAAGTTATTAAACAATTATGTTTCCATGAGAAGCCCACACTGCAGCCCATGCGTGTTTATGCGTGCGTGCCTATATGTGCCTATGTATGTGTGTGTGTGTTTCTTTTGTAAGCAAAAAGACACGGAAAATTATTGAAATATCAGTTCTCCGAAGGGTTCAGGGGATTTCCTAGTCGAGCAGTCTCGACTAGAGCTTTCTTACTTGTTTCAAATAGTGTAAGCCCAAGCATCGTGGACGAACGAAACAAAACGAGCATTGCTCACATACCGAAAAGTTCGGCTTGTACTCTAAAGAAGCTGCTCGTACTGTAAAGAAGCAACGAAGGAATGAAACGATAAAGCATAATTCAAGTATTGTTATCGTTTTAGCTATCAGCTAGTGATGGGTTAGACTATTTCAAGCTAGATTTAGCATATTACTATTGAATGCACAAAGACATTTTTATTTAGATATAAAAATAATAACAAAATTTTATTTATATAAACGTAATTTTATAATCTTATTCATTACATATTTTTAAACAAATATTTATATTTTATTTTTCTTCTTCAAATTGAAGTTTAAAAACATAACTTCATTAATCATGGCGCTGTTTGTGGCAATATTGCTTCTCTTTTCGGAAATTAATAACCGGGCCTGAGAGAAAGCCCTTTCAGACGAAGCACTGCTAGCGGAAATGCATAAAATTTTACAGCTTACTTTAAAAAGTAGTGGATATTGTTCTTTATTCAAATTCCACCACTCTAAAACGTTAAACCCATCTGAGTAAATAACTTTGAGAGACATGTATGTATGAAGCTCAGAGTTAATACATTCATTTAAATTGTCACTGTAAACTGGCATTTCGTCAATATATACTTCTTGCTCCTCTGTCATTTTCAATATTGTTTGGTCAGAGTCACTTCCTAACCAATAGTTTGCCATTAATTCCTTACACTGTTCAACTATTCGTTCTTTTTCTGCGTTACTCAAACTAACCAATTTGTTTGTGGGGGGAAATAAAAACAAAGCAATTTTGTGATAGTCCGTAATATAAGGATCCACAACGGTTTGAAGTAGGCTAGTTAAAGAAGATTTTAATTGGCTAGCTAAACCAGTATCGCAAGAGTCAACTTTAGTTTTTCTTTTTAAAAAATTTATGTATGGTATAACTGAATATAGTGTCGAATAGTCTTCTCCTTCCAATACTTTTGAAGTCCTTTCAAAATGTTCTAAAATTTTGACAATAGATTTAACATTGTCAATGTTTACATTATCCAACCGACAAATTTCATTTTTCTCTTTTAAAATTGTAGTGATTGTTTCCCAGTTTTGGGATAATGAAAAAAAGTGTAATACACTGTATTCCACCTAGTCTGACAAAAACTTTTGGGAGATACATTGAGTTGGGAATTTATCCCAGATTTTTTAAAATATTTTACTATCTTGTTACAATTGAGTAACAGGTCAGATAGTTCTAAAATATCTTTAAATGATTTCTCCACAACATTATTTAATAGGTGATTTATGCAATGAATGTGACTGCCACTTTTAAATGCGTTAATCATGTTGGAGCCTCGGTCAGTGACTGCTATGGCTTTGTCGTCATCCATTGCCAAATTATAATCATTCAAAATTTTAGTGATTTTATTCTTAATGTTTGCGCCTAAAATAATAAACATTATTTCAAAAGAGCTATTGGAATATTAATCAAGCTATTCTACCTGTATTTGATTCATCTCCCATCGACTTCAGTGCTAGCAGGCGGGTGAGCATTGCACCGTCTCTAATATAGTGCACTGTGCACGATATATATGATCTCTTTAGGAACTCGTCCGTCCAGATATCAGATGTGATGCTATAGCCGGATGTTTTTGCTTTAATAACATCTGCTTTTATATTTTTAAACTCTAAATTGTAGAGCTCTGACACATTTCTCGAGATTGTCGACGGATGGGGAGTAATTTCATCTATATTTACTCCATTACCATATTTTGCTCCAACTTTAGTAAATATTGCAAGTAATTTCGTTAACCCATCGTCTTTGATGATATTAAAGGGCCGACAATTTTTGACGGTCCATTCAGTAGCAGCTTCTAAAATAAGCTTTTTGGTTTCTGGATCGACACGTGTTGCAGGGACGTCTGTTTCAGTTAACGAGTTCTTTGCTGCTACACAACATTTGGGTTTAACTAAATTGGAAGTACAATTAGAGTACTTCAGAATTTTGAAACATTTTTTGCATCTAACAATATTTTTTAATTCTTCTCCATTCTCATCCATTACCATTCCTAGCGTATTCCAAACTTCACTCCGTCCTCTTTTGTTCTTAAATTTATATATTCCTTCCAGCAATTTGGTCTTGATCGCATCATATTGCTGGATGGTATGTGAGTTTGCCAATATTCCATGCTAATTTGAAAGCAATACATATGTATGTTCAGTGGTCCCTCAGTAAATAAATAACATCAATCATAATTGTAATTAAATCATACTTACATTTTCGGAATCAGTTTCAACATTTTCTTCAATGTTCATTTTAGCACGCACAAAAAAGCGACCCAAACTTAACTCACAGAAAGAGATTAAAGGAAAGCAAAAAAAAAAAACAGTTAACCGAAAGAGATTGAAGGAAAGCAAAAATCAAAGCATTGACAATTTTGTATGTATTTACAGCACACATTGTAATTTCGCACGCATACATACATGCATACATGGCGAATAGTTGTAAATAGTGATGCCAGTTTACGCTATTTACTATCAAATTCGTTATAGCTATAGCCATAAATCAAGCAATCATAAATCTTTTCAATTTCATGTAGTACTTAATATTGCATCATGTTACCAAAAAGAAAAAAAATAAACATATCAGTTAGTTTTTTATAATTTAACTTTCTATTGCAGTATATTATTTACAATTTTTAGCCAATTCTAGCCTGATTTTTGCTCAGCAACGGCGCACAATAAAAGTACCGTACGATTTTTTTTGGACATTACTCGCTTTTCGTTTCGTTTCGTTTGTCAAGGTTTTCGTTTTACTCTGCTTGAAGCGTAAGAAGTAAAGTAAAACAGAATACTTGACAACTTCGGGTACTATTCGTTTCGTTTTGCAGCACTGCTTGGTATGCTCAAACACTTGCAAATATCAGTATATTTGGAAGACGACCACAAGCAAGCATACCCATGCAGGCCTCTACAAGTGATAAATAAGGAGCACGATGGGAGAATTAATTGAACACCTATAATCTCTGCATCCTGAAGGGACGAAAAGCTTAACACTTCGGAGAGGATACAGGATTTAAAAGCAATTAACACCCCACCCCCTCTACGCATAGCACGGTCAAGTCTATAAATAGTGAAATTACTAGAAAGGATCTCACTATTATCAATATTATTCTACAAACATGTTTCAGTGAAAGCAATAATATCATATTGAACACTAAAACTATGTAGGAATACATTTTTAAGTTTAGTATTTAGGCAGCGTACATTTTGATAAACCAGGGACATATGAGAAGAAGAATGTAAACTACATATTTAGTTTTTTGGTATAATGCTCGATGATGATGGCGTCGAAGGGGGATTCAAGGAAACAGGAGTCGATTTGTTACGATTCTTAGGTTTGAATTCATGCACAACTACAACAATGGTTGTACAATATTCCACCGGCACATTAATCTTAAATGAAGCAATTTCTCGCGGAGTTGTGAAACTAAACTTCGATATAAAAACATTGGCTGAAATCTTGCTAGAAATAAAAGCAGATACTGCCTCACATGTAGTATCAGATGAAAGCCTAGATAGAAATACTTGCTTTCGAGGAGAGACAACGGATAAGGTGATGCCCGGAGTGGCCGACTTATTGTGACTCTTTGTTTGAGCAAAAATAGAAGTAGTATCCAAATTTGGAACAGGGGCTTGAGTTTCAATAGAAGCATCAAAAGTAGAAACAGGTTTGGGACCAGGTAAAGGAGGATCTAGTGATTTAGGAGCCGATGACAAAACAGAAGCGCAAGGTGAGGGAAGAGCAAGCGAATTAGATGACGGTACTATTACGGAAGGAGTTACCGACAACAAAGGAGTCTCCAATTGAGAGAGAGAGAGAGGACTCTCAAAGCCATGCTGATTTAATATTTCTTCAGCAGCAGCCATGTCGCTGGTCAACTGCATAGAAATCTTCTTCAGTTTTAAAAATTGAGACCTCACAGAACTATACATTTTAGAAAAGTTGATCTGTTTTTCCAAGCAAATCGGACAAGACCAGCCTCCACTACCAGCTTTAGTAGTGGACATAATCTTGTCATATTCACGCCCAGCAAGACCTGCACACTTAGTATGCATCATATTATCGCACAACCAGCAATTTATAAATTGCGGTTGAGCAGAATCAACTGCCTGCCTGAAACTGCAAGATTTCTTGCAGTAACTCATATTGGGAATTGGGATCAATCAAAAATTACTAAATGTAAACAGAAATGTAAAAAACAAAGAGAGGTATAAATGTGTTGTGAGCGAGTCCAACAACAAACAGCCGTTACAGAGCACAACGAAAAAATATGTTGAGAGAGCGAATCAACAACATAAACAGCAGATACAGAGCAGATCGAAATTATACTTACACAGCACGAAAATAAAAAATTCAAGAGAGGCAAATACAACAACAGTAGATAGTGAGAGCAATTATGCACACACTCACACTAACAAACTTAGAAAGAGTGAACTGGGGAGAGGATATTTCAACGCGTCTTTTTGCTTACAAAAGAAACACACATACATAGAAACACATAGGCACGCACGCATTAACACGCTTGGGCTGCAGTGTGGGCTTCTCATGGGAATTTAATTATTTAATAACTTTTATTGTGGATGTACGTTCTTCATGAAACTTTTAGATTGTGATTATATCATTACTATGCGTGTATATGCCGAAGCTCAAGTCTCTAGTAATTTAAATACGCCTTTTACAAAGGTGAGGGTGAGGGGGTGGATATAGGGGTGGGAGGTGAATTATAACAAAAATCGAAATTCTATAAAATACATATGAGTCTTTAAAATTTGGAGACTCTAGCTCTAACGATGTGGGAGACATAATTTTATAATTGACTTTCGATAAGGTTTTTTATCGATAAAAATAACGGAGCGAGTTATCGATTTTTTTGTGATAAACTCGATATGCGCGCTGTATATACGGTCATTTTAAAAAAAGTTCAAGTCTCTAGCTATTGTATCTTCGGAAATCGACGCGTTCAAACATACGGACGGACGGACGGACAGACAGACAGACGGACAGGGCTAAATCGACTTATTTCGTCGCCCTGATCAAGAATATATAAACTTTGTGAGGTCTGCCACGCCTCCTTCTGCCTGTTACATACATTTCAACAAAACCATTATACCCTGATTTCCCATTTTCAATGGGTTCAGGGTATAAAAACACAGCGAAGCACGAATCAAACCTTGCACAGGAAATATATTATTCAGCGCATAAAACCCGACTGTGACGTTCTTAGTTTTTTAGAGTCCAGAAATTTAGGTTTCTTAGGTGTCTGCAAATTTTTTTGCGCTCCATCAGTGACGAGTCCAAATTTAATTTATTTGGGTCTGATTTAATTATTTATTTTATTTATTTCAGGAAAATAACTTCCTTATAACGGTTAAGCAGTGCTTAATAAACACAGTGGAGGTCATGTGATGTGCTTGTGCTTATTGATGACACTGTGGACAAGCATGTTTATAGAGACATTCTCAAAGAGAATTCAAGTTCAGATGACACTGATTTAGCATTTAAAACACCGCCCCGATCGACGGATTTGAATCTCATCACCTATTGGAAAGAAAGAGCCGATCTCACCCCACAAAATAACCTCAAAGGATTCTTTAAAAGAGGCCCTATGAGCAGAATGGGCCAAAATTACTAATGAAACGTTCAGGCTAATAATTCGCATGAAAAGACGTTTGCAGGCGGTTATTTAATAAAACGGAGGGCCTAGAAAGTATTAGGGTGATTGACTAACAATGGAAATGATTGATTAAGCCTTTTGTGCCAATACTTTTTCGACGAAAATTTGTGTTAATATTTATATTTAACTTCTATACAAGTGAACCAAAGCAGAAATTTAATTTGTTTGCGTTAAATATTATTAGAATACATGGTTTTAATAAATACAATTGTTCATTTATCAATAGCTATGTTAAACAAGTAAGAAAGCTCTAGTCGAGACTGCTCGACTAGGAAATCCCCTGAAACCTTCGGAGAACTGATATTTCAATAATTCCGCGTCTTTTTGCTTACAAAAGAAACACACACACATACATAGGCACACATAGGCACGCACGCATAAACACGCATGGGCTGCAGTGTGGGCTTCTCATGGAAACTTAATTGTTGATTAACTTTTTTTGTGGATGTACGTTCTTCATGAAACTTTTAGATTGTGATTATATCATTACTATGCGTGTATATGCCGAATATCGAAGTATCTAGTATTTTAAATACGCCATTTACAAAGGTGTGGGTGAGGGGGTGGATATAGGGGTGGGGGGTGAATTATAACAAAAACCGAAATTCTATAAAGTACATATAAGTCTACATTTAAAATTTGGAGATTCTAGCTCAAAAGATGTATGAGATAAAATTTAATAATTGACTTTCGATAAGGTTTTTTATCGATAAAAAATAATCGGACGAGTTATCTTTTTTGTGATAAACTCGATATGCGCGTGCTATATACGGACATTTAAAAAAAAAAATTGAAGTCTCTAGCTATTGTATCTTCGGAAATCGACGCGTTCAAACATACGGACAGACGGACGGACATGGCTAAATCGACTCAGTTCGTCGGGCTGATCAAGAATATATATACTTTGTGGGGTCTGCCACGCCTCCTTCTCCCTGTTACATACTTTTAACAAAACCATTATACCCTGATTTCCCATTTTCAATGGGTTCAGGGTATAAAAAACAAGTAACAGTGCTCTAGTCGAGACTGCTCGACTAGGAGATACCCTGAACCCACCAATCTGATATTCTAATCATTCTTCACTTATTTTATGCACACATACATACATAAATATACATGCATCCACACGCACTCATAAGTCCGCGCTCTGCTAACTGTGCAGTAAGCAGCGATTGCGCTCGGGCTGCGCTGCAGTGTGGGCCATATTATGAGAATTTATTTGTTGAATAATTTCCTTTGTAGACATATAGTCTTAATGAAACTTTCAGAACGTCATCATAGTGTGTACATTTTAAATCACAAGTTTCTAGTACTTGAAATACGCTTTTTATGAATTGGGGGCGAAGGGGGCGTGGTATCCAAAATCTGTAAATTACAAAATGTGTGTATCCATTTAATGTATATACACAGTAAATATGAACTCTCCAGGTTTAATAGTGCTCAAATCACCGATTATCTTCCATAAAAAAGATATCGAATGAGTTATCGAAAAAATGTGATAAACTCGTACGCGAGTATGCATAAAAAATTTCAGTTCTCTAGCTCTTATAACTCTGAGATGGACGCACTCGTACAAACGAACAGACGGACAGGGCTATATCGACACAGCTCGTCACCATGATCAAGAATATATGCACTTTATGGGGTCTGCGAAGATTCCTTCTGCACGTTACATACTTTTCATAAAACCGTTGTACCCTAATTTCCTATTTTTAATGGGTTCAGACAGATCGAAAGTACACAGAGAGAGAGTATACTTGCACAGCACGAAAATAAAAAATTCAAGAGAGGCAAATGCAACAACAGTAGATAGTGAGAGCACCCACTCACACTAACAAACTTAGAAAGAGTGAACTGGGGAGAACGTCAACAAATAGAAACACTAAAGCAACAAGTAAGAAAGCTCTAGTCGAGACTGCACGACTAGGAAATCCCCTGAACCCTTTGGAGAACTGATCTTTCAATAATTCTTCGCGTCTTTTTGCTTACAAAAGAAACACACATGCGTAAACACACATACATAGAAACACATAGGCACGCACGCATTAACACGCTTGGGCTGCAGTGTGGGCTTCTCATGGAAACTTAATTGTTTAATAACTTTTCTTGTGGATGTACGTTCTTCATGAAACTTTTAGATTGTGATTATATCATTACTATGCTTGTATATACCGAAGCTCAAGTCTCTAGTATTTGAAATACGCCTTTTACAAAGGTGTGGGTGAGGGGGTGGATATAGGGGTGGGAGGTGAATTATTAATAAAACTGAAATTTTATACAGTACATATGAGTCTATATTAATTTAATTAATTTGGAGACTATAGCTCTAACGATGTGGGAGACATAATTTTATAATTGACTTTCGATAAGGTTTTTTATCGATAAAAAATAACGGATCGAGTAATCGATTTTTTTGTGATAAACTCGATATGCGCGCTGTATATACGGTCATTTTAAAAAAAGTTCAAGTCTCTAGCTATTGTATCTTCGGAAATCGACGCGTTCAAACATACGGACGGACGGACGGACAGACAGACAGACGGACAGGGCTAAATCGATTTATTTCGTCGCCCTGATCAAGAATATATAAACTTTGTGGGGTCTGCCACGCCTCCTTCTGCCTGTTACATACATTTTAACAAAACCATTATACCCTGATTTCCCATTTTCAATGGGTTCAGGGTATAAAAAAGCAAATTATTAACAAGTAAGAAAGCTCTAGTCGAGACTGCTCGACTAGGAAATCCCCTGAACCCTTCGGAGAACTGATATTTCAATAATTCTTCGCGTCTTTTTGCTTACAAAAACACACACACACACATACATAGGCACATATAGGCACGCACGCATAAACACGCTTGGGCTGCAGTGTGAGCTTCTCATGGAAACTTAATTGATTAATAACTTTTATGGATGTACGTTCTTCATGAAACTTTTAGATTGTGATTATATCATTACTCTGCGTGTATATGCCGAAGCTCAAGTATTTGAAATACGCCTTTTACAAAGGTGAGGGTAAGGCGGTGAATATAGGGGTAGGGGGTGAATTATAACAAAAACCGAAATTCTATGTAGGAGATATAATTTTATAATTGACAAGGTTTTTTATCGATAAAAATAAAGGAGCAAGTTATCGATTTTTTGTGATAAACTCGATATGCGCGCTGTATATACGGTCATTTTAAAAAAAGTTCAAGTCTCTAGCTATTGTATCTTCGGAAATCGACGCGTTCAAGCATACGGACAGACGGACAGGGCTAAATCAATTTATCTCGTCGCCCTGATCAAGAATATATATTTGTGGGGTCTCCCACGCCTCCTTCTGCCTGTTACATACATTTCAATAAAACCATTATACCCTGATTTCCCATTTTCAATGGGTTCAGGGTATAAAAACACAGCGAACCACGAATCAAACCTTGCACAGGAAATATAGATATTTCCAATATTCAACCGAACCGCAATTATTGAAGAGCATAAAAATAAACACGTCTGTTAACTCTCACTGAGAACTCTCTCGTTTTCGTCTCTCGTTTGGCGTCTGGCCGAATGGTATATTGATATTGGAAGCTGTTCCATCTCTTTATGCGTTTAGTTGACTCTAGTTCTGTCAATATCTTTTTAAATAAATAAATAAATCAATAAGTATATTTGGATACCGATTCGGGGCGATGAAAACGTATTCTTCAGCGCATAAAACCCGACTGTGACGTTCTTAGTTTTTTAGAGTCCAGAAATTTAGGTTTCTTAGGTGTCTGCAAATTTTTTTGCGCTCCATCAGAGACGAGTCCAAATTTAATTTATTTGGGTCTGATTTATTTATTTATTTTATTTATTTCAGGAAAATGACTTCCTTAAAACGGTTAAGCAGTGCTTAATAAACACAGTGGAGGTCATGTGATGTGCTTGTGCTTATTGATGACACTGTGGACAAGCATGTTTATAGAGACATTCTCAAAGAGAATTCAAGTTCAGATGACACTGATTTAGCATTTAAAACACCGCCCCGATCGACGGATTTGAATCTCATCACCTATTGGAAAGAAAGAGCCGATCTCACAAAATAACCTCAAAGGATTCTTTAATATAGGGCCCCATGCGCAGAATGGGCCAAAATTACTAATGAAACGTTCAGGCTAATAATTCGCATGAAAAGACGTTTGCAGGCGGTTATTCAATAAAACGGAGGGCCTAAAAAGTATTAGGGTGATTGACTGACAATGGAAATGATTGATTAAGCCTTTTGTGCCAATACTTTTTCGACGAAAATTTGTGCTAATATTTATATTTAACTTCTATGCAAGTGAACCAAAGCAGAAATTTAATTTGTTTGCGTTAAATATTATTAGAATACATGGTTTTAATAAATACAATTGTTCATTTATCAATAGCTATGTTAAAAAAAAAAAAAAACAAGTAAGAGTGCTCTAGTCGAGACTGCTCGACTAGGAGATACCCTGAACCCACCAATCTGATATTCTAATCATTCTTCACTTATTTTATGCACACATACATACATAAATATACATGCATCCACACGCACTCATAAGCCCGCGCTCTGCTAACTGTGCAGTAAGCAGCGATTGCGCTTGGGCTGCGCTGCAGTGTGGGCCATATTATGAGAATTTATTTGTTGAATAATTTCCTTTGTAGACATACAGTCTTAATGAAACTTTCAGAATGTCATCATAGTGTGTACATTTTAAATCACAACTTTCTAGTACTTGAAATACGCTTTTTATGAATTGGGGGCGAAGGGGGCGTGGTATCCAAAATCTGTAAATTACAAAATGTGTGTATCCATTTAATGTATATACACAGTAAATATGAACTCTCCAGGTTTAATAGTGCTCAAATCATCGATTATCTTCGATAAAAAATATATCGAATGAGTTATCGAAAAAATGTGATAAACTCGTACTGCGAGTATGCATAAAAAATTTCAGTTCTCTAGCTCTTATAACTCTGAGATGGACGCACTCATACAAACGAACAGACGGACAGGGCTATATCGACACAGCTCGTCACCCTGATCAAGAATATATGTATATGTATATATATATTTATGGGGTCTGCCACACACAATCAAATGTATATATGTATGTAAGTGTGTGCAGCTCACAAGATCTACCTAATGCAAATACGGGGCTCTAAAATTGCCACAGACAGCAAGAACTACAAACCACGCATAGAAATGCTCACTTATGTAGCAAGGGGTTGTAGTGAGTGTGTGTGTGTGTGTGTGTGTGCACGGTCGTCGCGAAAACAATTTCCCTATGCGCACCAACGCTTTCATACCCTTCCCAAAAATAACAATGAAAAAGCTTACATTTTGCATGAGTATGGCAAACGGCTTAAAAAGTGCGGTATACTCTTCACACAGAAGGGAAGACTTGGGTTCTTGCTCACATGCATACATACATATAAATATTTGAGAGAGCAGAGGGCATCGAGAGAGAGAGAGAGAGAGAGAGAGAGCAGGGAAACATTGAGCATAGATATATATTCCGTTCAAAGGTGATGGTGAGGAGGTGAATATAGGGGTAGGGGGTGAATTATAACAAAACTCGAAATTTTATAAAGTACCTTCGAGTCTTCCTTTATATATATAATTTTATAACTGGTTTACGATAAGGTTTTTTATCGATCAAAAAATAACGGGACTAGTTATCGATCTTTTGTGATAAACTTGATATGCGCGTGCTATATACGAACATTTAAAAAAAAAGTTGAAGTCTCTAGCTATAGCCTGATTTCCCATTTTCAATGGGTTCAGGGTATAAAAATGGACAAGTTCTTGAGAAGAAAACGCAAGTACAATTGATATATCGAGAAAGGAAAAGATAATAGTGCGGTGTGCAGAAAATGCTTTAAGGTTTATAAAACAAGTGGACATTTCACAAACCTTCAATCACCTAACACGAGTGCATCCATCGCTGCAAGAGAGTGAATTGCCACCCAAGTAAGGTAGAACTTTGCACTTTGTAAAAAAAAATATGAAGCAACGTCCCAAAGGAAAAAAAAAATAGACGATGCATTAGCTGTGGCCGCAAGTATGCAGCCCTTTAGTCTAATGGATGAGCCTTCATTTACAAATTTTTTGCCAAGTGCTTCATCCACAGTACGGATTGCCGTGTAGGAGTACTTGAAAAAATGTTCAAATGGAGACAAGATATATGTCTGATATAGGTCTTCATAGACCGCTTTGTTTGATATTCTTAAATCCATCGAAAATTTGGACATTACTACGGACTTGTGGACATCTTTAGCAAATACGTCTTACATAACCTTAATTTGCCATTTTATTGATAAAGAGTTAATATTGCGTTCCGTAGTGTTGTCGACGAATACACTTAATGAACAAAAGAATCACACTGCAGAAAATATTGCAGATTCGCTGACAAGCATTGTAAATGAATGGAACCTACTCCACAAAATTGCGGCAGTTGTCACTGACAATGATGCGACGATGGTCAAGATTTGTAAAATTATCTCAAAGAGAAATTTGCCGTGTTTCGCGCACACGCTGAACCTATTAGTAAAAGAATGCCTTAACTTAGATAATGTGCAACAAATTTTTATTTTTGTCAAACAGAGCAATATAACTTATGCTAAGCTAAGTTCAGGGAAGCGAAATTGCCAGAGGTCAAGGTGTACATCCTTAAACAAGAAGTTCCCACCAGGTGGAATAGCGCTTTTGATATGATGGAGAGAGTATTGGCCACCAAGGATGCTCTTGCTAAAGTTCGTTTAAACACGCTTAAGGCACCGCCACCTCTGACTGCAGAGGAGATAAATCTTATGCAGTGTCTCGTTCATCTATTACAAAAATTTGATGTTGCCACAAAAAAATCATGCTCCTCAAATACAGTGACGGCGTCCATAGGTATTCCTCTGGTCTGCGAACTCTTGGATAAAATGGAGTCTTTCAAAAATATGCTTCTAACTGAGGAAGGTCTTTTCGTGAACAAAACAAACGCTAGGCTCCTGGACTATGAGTACCGCACACCAACGAGATTGGGAACACTGCTGCCAAGGTTCAAAAAAGAAGGATTTTCGTCATCGTTCCGCACGAAGGAAATGAATGCTATGAAATTGTTTTAAAATGAACTGACACTTTCAAAACCAAATGAGGCAACGGAACCAGCCAATCCAGCTCTGTCAAAACGACAGAGCTGACTCCATAGTTAATATCCGGAATTATTATACTAAGCGTAATATTGAAGAAAATCAGGATCCCCTAATGTATTGGAAGGTAGTTATTGCGCAAGTATGTTAGACTATATTAATAAATATGAATTTTCGATAACGATATCATTTTTCAGAACGCCAACAACGCCTTCAAAAAAATGACGAAAAAAATACCACTGTATCCCTGCAACATTTACTGAGAGCGAGCGGGTGTTCAGTAACACTGGAATGACTGCCAATTCCGGATAAAAACCAATGGGTTTTATCTTAATTTTTGTTTTTTTTTTTTTTCCAAAGTGCCATGGAGGCAATTTATGTTTGTTCTTATTATAATTTTAAGGAGCATAGTAAATTTGGGCTTTTAGTTTGAAATGAATTGTTGTTCTAGGATTAAGCTAATGAAAACAAGTAAGAATGTTGCAGTCGGGCGTTACCGACTGCGGGATACTCATTCACATCCCATCAGCAATTTAGTAGCTAAGTTTGACTTTAATACAGTAGAAAATTCAGTTTTTTCGATTTGACACGTCCCTGCTGGGCGTAGACACCTCGTTTTTGGCCAATTCGTAGAACGAGCTAACGGTAACCTAACTGCGAAGTTTGGATACTTGCGTTCCAAAAATGTGAAAATTACAGGGTATTTTTTGATATGCCACGCCCCTAAAAAGGCGTGGAGTAACTCAACTATCTAAATTTTAAGCTTCTAGCTCTTATACTTAAGGAGATATAAACTTTTGCGGTTTGCCACGACCCTTTTGGGCGGAGATATATCCACCATAGCTCGTTGGACTTGGGTGGTCAACCCGCGTATATATACCAAATTTCGGGTCTCTAGCATCAATATTGCCAAAAATATAGCAACATTTGTAAAATCACTATATCTTCAGGTCCGATTTGCCACGCCCCTTGTGGGCGTAGATATATAATTTTCCATCAGTCATTATAGAATCATAACATAAGCTCACGTTCTAAATTTCAACGTTCTAGCTTTAAAACTTTAGGATATACAGTTTTATCCGATTTGCCACGCCCCAAATGGGCGTAGATATATCCGCCATAGCATGTGATCTTGGGTGGTCAACGCGGACCTACATACCAAATTTCAGCTTTCTAGCTCTTCAACTAACATGATTTCTGGTATATCGGAAAATGCATTTTCCGATTTGCCACGCCCCTAGCGGGCGGATCGGGAAAATTTAAACACTTTATAAATGGGAGATATACACGAGTATGTATTCCAAATTTCAAGTCTCTAGCTTCAATAGCGCCGAAATGAACTGCGTTCATACGGACAGACGGACGGACTGACAGCAAGACGGACATTGCACAAAACCAATATACTCAATTCACTTTCGTGAATGAGTATAAAAATATGTTATACGGCTTTGTTTGGTTTTGATGCTGTTGCATTCATTTTAATTTTGAAATGATTACCATTTTTTCCATTAAGTAATATAAATATTATAACATAAGTTAAGACTATCAACAATCTAAGGAATCTGGGAGCGCATTACTGGCGCCCGAGCAGGGACCCAAATTCTTCACGGAAATAAAGGGGTATGGTGAATTGTCAATAATTCTATAAAAATAACTTATTAAACAAGTAAGAAAGCTCTTGTCGAGACTGCTCGACTAGGAAATCGCCTGAACCCTTCGGAGCACTGATATTTCAATAATTCTTCGCGTATTTCCAGGTTTAATAGTGTTTAAATTAGGCTGAAAAAACAATATCAATTTACCGATTATCTCTAGCTCTTATAACTTCTGAGATCTCGGCGTTCATACGACGGACGGACGGAAGGACGGACAGGGTTATATCGACTCTGCTCGTCGCCCTGATCAAGAATATATGTATATAGTTTATGGGGTCTGCGATGATTCCTTCTACCTAATTAAAACGAATAGCTATCATTTAATAAACTCGATCAGTCCTTACTGAAAAAAATTAAGCCTTACACTTTGAGATCGGTACTCTCATACATCCGGAGGAAGGAAATTACATAAGTGCTTAAAATTGTTATTGCCGACTATCTACGTTAGAGTGACGAGCAAAACTGTAACAACAATTCAATGTTGCAACTTCAAGGGTTTATTTTCCTTTGTAGTTAGTACAACATTTAGCTGTCTTAGCTGAAAATTTGAAATCATTCGATTGACTGGAAGAATTATTTAAACGAAAATGTAAAGAAAGTCAAATGTTGATTTTTTTCATCTGACGGTATTGACCGAGTGAGATGGACAACCCTTGCATTGACCTAGAGATCCCGCAATCCAGTCTAGTTTTTCTCGTCACTTTATATATTTTTTGTAACTTCAGACTGCCTTCAGACTCCTTGCAAAAACTGGTAATGCGAGTTATTGAGTCGGTAGCAACCGATTGCAACGTTCTTGTTTTTCAATAGAATACATTATGTCGTTAAAAATACTTTTTTAAAGTGTGTGCTGAATATTTGTTCATAATAATCCATTTACATTTTAATTAGGGAATAATTTTTAGACGTTTATATGAGATTATTCCAAAATTAAACTATTCTTTTTACATAGATTAAATCAGCTATATGTTATTGTACTCTTGTATTTTTATTTATTTATAAATACATATGTACATACATATGTATGTCAGCAAAATTTATTGTGCTCATCTGGAAATGTAATAACAGCGTATGTATAATTACGAATTATAACCTATACATGAGTCTTTAAGCATAGGTATGCACAAAATGTATGTACGAGTGTAGGTAGGTTTGTGTATTGAATTAAAACTACTTCGGCTTACCTTAATAGAGAGACAGTTAAATATCTGAATTGTAATGTGTGGTGATGAATCATCTTTATGCGCTTGGCTGTTCTCATCGTTTGTTGAAGTATTTTCGTCACATTTATAAACAACATTTTTTGTGGGAGTTGATTTAACAGTGTTAACTAAACTATGTATGATTTGATGCTCTCCATGATTGATCGATGTGGGTGTTATTTCATTTTTTAATTTTTCATTATTGCTCGGCGATGTAGATTGAAAATGTAATGGTGTCGAATTAGTTTGTCGCCTGTTTCTATTTGAAAACACAGGATCAAATCTATTGGTTTCAATAGTGCATGGCGGGCTGGCGGAAGCAGAAGGCACACTCGGTGTGTAATTAATTTCTTGAAACTGATTAAATGAATCAGTTTCATTATTATTTTGCACTGTTGATAACGAGTTATCACATTTACAGCAACATGTTTTTGGGTCGAATACAGTACATTCACATTTTGATAAACTCTCATTTATATCGCTATGTTTCACGTTGTTACTATAATGGTTTTTATGTGTTTCATTGGATATTTTTTCACTTTTATAAATTTGTAAATCTGCAATATCGCTCTCATTGACCAGAGTGAGACACAAACGACAAACTTGGTGATACTTATGTGGTACATTATACATTATTATAAACAATTATTGTTTTTTTTTTTTACACTGTTGATGGAATAAGAAAATCTTGTCTGTTTTTTTGTTATATTTAAAACTATAACTTTAAACCAAATTAGAAAACAAAGTTAAAGACAACTTATCAGTTTTTCATCGTTTTACAACCCACATTCAGATCACCGAAAATAGCTTACATTCATAGTTCTTTAAACTTACTTACGAACTACTAGTTCTTTCATTAACAGGGCTGCATAATCAAAATTATTAAAATACAAATGGGAATATATACTGAACGTTTTATAAGTTTTTATCCCATAATAAACAAAGAGCGATATAGTGGGTGTTTTCCGTCTAAAACTTATTTGTATTTTTTAATACATGTTCTTTACACGAATATTTTTAGCAAAACAAAGATATATGTATGTATTTTCTTAAATTATCATCTATAAAAAATAAAAAGTTGTATTTTATTACAGAAATACTTTGTCGTTCAGTATTTTCACTGCTCTAGCCTCAAGAGACCGAGCCGAACTAATTTGAAATTAGCTGGTACATTTTGTCGTCGTTGATATTTTTGCAAAATATAGAATATTTTTCAAGATATTTGTTATATAATTCCTTGGGTTTCTCTTATAATAAGTCAACCAAGCGCATATGTACATAAATAGAATATAGTGAAAACGTATTAACACTAACCAGATAACACATAGACTAGACATGTATTACAATGGTTTTCAACACCGAAACATCTGTCGCGTAGTTCCCGGCTATCTTCGTATTCGCTCGGCTCGGGTAATGAAAGATAGCGTGACCAGTGTTGCCATATTAGCTATTTAATAGCATTTCTAACTATTTTAAAATCCTAAATTTGTAAGCTGTTTTTAAATCTTTTTAGATATTTTCAGCTATTTTTTAGAGGCGACTTTGTTATTTTTATGTCTCAAAGCCTGGAACATTGAGCACGACTAAATCAGTGCGCTCCAAGCACGCAAGCCAAATGGTCAGGTTGTATACGGTTGGCGTTTTTTGTCCTACTCTCTCTCACACTCTATTTCTCTCACTCTCTCTCTTTCTCTCTCTCTATGGGCTCTTAAATCATCAAAATGTTAGCGTTTCGTTATATATTTATGGGAAGGGTATGAAAGTGTTGAGGCGCATAAAGAATATGATCTCGCGACGGGCATATACACACACATTTGTAGTCCCTTGCTACATGTACGAGCATTGACCTTGCTTGAGTATAATATGACATGTGTATCTCATATATTGCAAAGCATTTAGTAAATTGATTAGTGTTTTACGATAATTTTGTCGGCTCAAAATGTGTTTAAAATAATTTAAATTATGTATAATTACAGTATTTTTATGGATATACACATTCTTACTTGTTATATTTGCATATTTATGCTTTGCTTGTTGATTAGAGATTTCCAGACAACCGTCTTTTAATTTTGTTATATAGTTAGTGCTTTAAACTTAACTCCTTTTAATTTATACGCAAACCCATCATTCAACACAGGTGGAAAATGTGACAATTATTATACCCTGAACCCATTGAAAATGGGAAATCAGGGTATAATGGTTTTGTTAAAAGTATGTAACAGGGAGAAGGAGGCGTGGCAGACCCCACAAAGTATATATATTCTTGATCAGGGCGACAAACTGAATCGATATAGCCATGTCCGTCTGTCCGTCTGTCCGTATGTATGAACGCGTCGATTTCCGAAGCTACAATAGCTAGAGACCTCAACTTTTTTTTAAAATGTCCGTATATAGCGCGCGCATATCAAGTTTATCACTAGACATCGATAACTCGTCCGATTATTTTTTTATCGATGAAAAACCTTATCGAAAGCCAGTTATAAAATTATATCTCCTACATCTTTTGAGCTAGAGTCTCCAAATTTTAAATGTAGACTCATATGTACATTATAGAATTTCGGTTTTTGTTATAATTCACCCCCCGCCCCTATATCCACCCCCTCACCATCACTTTTGTAAAAGGCGTATTTCAAATACTAGAGTTTCGGCATATACACGCAGAGTAATGATATAATCACAATCTAAAAGTTTCATGAAGAACGTACATCCACAAAAAAAGTTATTAAACAATTAAGTTTCCATGAGAAGCCCACACTGCAGCCCATGCGTGTTTATGCGTGCGTGCCTATATGTGCCTATGTATGTGTGTGTGTGTGTTTTTGTAAGCAAAAAGACGCGGAGAACTATTGAAATATCAGTTCTCCGAAGGGTTCAGAGGATTTCCTAGTCGGGCAGTCTCGACTAGAGCTTTCTTACTTGTTTTTGTATGATATTTGTCTTACGGAAAGGATTTGAACCTCGATACGAGAATCAATCTCGTACCACCATTCTGCCTCCAAATTTCTTGTATTTCGTTTTAAGGATCGTCTCGGCAAGGATTTAGACCTCGGTATTGTCAGTACCACCATTTTGCCACGATTTCTTTTATGTTATAGAATTGTCTAGTGCACCAACGCATGCTAGAAATTTTGTTATAATTTATTGTATTATTATGTTATGACAAGGTCTTTCACCCCATTACTTTGCAAATCACAGAAGTAGTTCTTAATTTTGCCAACAATTGGGCAATCTAGCTGGATTCGAACAATTTATTTGTACTTGCTTTTTAATAAGGTATTTTTATATTTTGTTATTGACACGTCACCATTTTCCTTTATTTTCGTGAAGAATGTGTGGACAAATCGAACCCAAAATCGTTCACATAATTCTAAGTTGTGGTAGACACACGCAAATGTTCTCCCATTCATACAAACAAAGGTTTTACTTTACTTCTTACAAACGAAACGAAAAGTGAGTAACAAGTCGTACGGTACTTTTATTGCACGTTGAGCGCCGTTGCTGAGCAAAAATCAGGCTAGAATTGGTTAAAAACTGAAAATAATATGCTCGAATATCGCAGCAAGCCAGATTATAAAAACTAACTGATATGTTTAGTTTTTTCTTTTTTGTAATATGTTGCAATATTAAGTACTACCATGAAGTTGAAAAGATTTATGAATGCTAAATTTATGGGTATAGGCTATAACGAATTTTATATTAATTTGCTAAATCTAGCTTGAAATTGCATTATCGTTTTTTTCATTCGTTGCTTTTTTACTGTACGAGCATCTGCATACCGAACTTTTCGGTATGTGAGCATAGCTCGTTTGGTTTCGTTCGTCCACGATGCTTGGGCTTGGGCTTTGACGATACTCGCTTTTCTAGGTTTTTGCTTTACTCTGCTCAAAGCGTAAGAAGTAAAGTAAAGCAGAGACTTGGCGACTTTTAGTACCATTCGTTTCGTTTTGCAGCAATGCTTGCGATGCTCAAACACAAATCTCAGTATATTTGGAAGACGACCACAAGCAAGTACATACATATATCCATGCAGGCCTCTAATATGTATGTACGTACATATATCTCCCTGGTCTAGCCCTGACATATGCCGACGCTTGAGCGTCGAAAGAAAGTTTGGTGAAAAGATTTCTGTCTGCCCGTATGTTTGAACGCGTAGATTTCAGAAGATATAATAGCTAGACTCTTCAACTTTTTTTAGAATGTCCGTATATAGCACGCGCTGGAAATGAGTGCAAAATAGGAAAAAATAGTGAACAAAAAATAATATTTAAATCAAAAATTTCTTTTTTTGTATTCATTTAATATATTAAATAAACATTATAATACTTCATTTAATTAACAAACTAATGAAAAAGAAAAATCTGTCTCACAGGTGCCACTAACCGGAGTACTCATGGACTGAACATGTACAATTTTTATCAAAGACGATGAAGAGACCAGACAACTTCGTGTGAAAATAAGGCACGACAAAATCAGAATGCAGCAGTAATGCGCAAAAGAATCGATATTTTGTAATATCGATATTTACGATATTTTTTGTAGAGAAAAATAGCGAAATATATCGAACACTTCTATTAAATGTTCATTGTTCTTGTTTATTATCTATTATAATATTTATATAAGTTATGGCTTCTTAATGGATGAAATGTCAACCATTACAAGATTAAAATAAAAGTACAACTCGTTAGAAATCAATCAAAAATATTTATTTAAACTGAGATTATTTTTCATTAATTTAAGCCACTAACCAGAAAACACATAGACCGGACACGTAGTGCAAAGCTTTCTGCACGCTTTTTTTTCGAGGAATTGTTCATTATTTTGACCATTACTCATGGATTACTTGTCGCCTGGGTGCATGAAAAGACCTATTACAAGCTCCATTACTTTCTTAACAAATGGCCGCGTTTTCTACCGGGTGCAGGAAATTATTGAATTTCGTAATGCAGAAAGTAATGAAGTGACGAAGATTCTTTCGGTTCTCTATTACCTAAGCGTATACTTTTTATACGCTGAACCCATTGTCCGTCTGTCCGTATGTTTGAACGTGTCGATTTCCGAAGTTACAATAGCTAGAGACTTCAACTGTTTTTTTTAAATGACCGTATATAGCACGCGCATATCGAGCTTATAAAAAAAATCGATAACTCCTCCCGTCACTTTTTTATCGATAAACAAGTAAGAACGTTGCAGTCGGGTGTTACCGACTGCGGGATACTCATTCACATCCCATCAGCAATTTAGTAGCCAAGTTTAACTCTACTACTGTAGAAAATGCAGTTTTTCTCGATTTGCCACGCCCCTAGTGGGCGTAGACATATCATTTTTGGCCAGATCGTAGAACGAGCTAACAGTAGTCTAACTGCAAAATTTGGATGCTTACGCTCCAAAAATGTGAAAATTACAGGGTATTTTTTGATGTGCCACGCCCCTAAAGAGGCGTAAAATTTATTTTTGGGGAATCGAAGTTACCAGTAACTCAAATATCCAAATTTGAAACTTCTAGCTCTTATACTTTAAGAGATATAAACTTTCGCGGTTTGCCTTTGGGCGGAGATTTGTCCATAATAGCTCGTTGGACTTGGGTGGTCAACCCACGTATATATACCAAATTTCAGGTCTCTACCATCAATAATGCCTAAAATATAGCAAAATCGGGAAGATCACTATATCTTCAGGTCCGATTTGCCACGCCCCTAGTCGGCGTAGACATATAAATTTTTCATTAGCCTTTATAGAATCATAACATTAGTTCACGTGCAAAATTTCAACATTCTAGCTTTAAACCTCTGGGAGATACAGTTTTATCCGATTTGCCACGCCCCCAATGGGCGGAGATATATCCGCCATAGCTTGTTGAACTTGGGTGGTCAACGCGGACCTACATACCAGCTACATTTCAGCTTTCTAGCTTTTCTGGAATATCGGAAAATGCATTTTCCGATTTGCCACGCACCTAGTTGGCGGATCGGGAAAATTTTAACACTCTATAAATGGGAGCTATACACGAGTATGTGTTCCAAATTTCAAGTCTCTAGCTTCAATAGCGCCGAAAAAAGTTGCGTTCATACGGACAGACGGGCGGACAAGACGGACATTGCACAAAACCAATATACTCAATTCACTTTCGTGAATGAGTATAAAAACCTTATCGAAAGTCAATTATTAAATTATATCTCCTACATCTTTTGAGCTAGAGTCTCCAAATTTTAAATGTAGACTCATATTTACTTTATAAAATTTCGATTTTTGTTATAATTCACCCCCTACCTTTATATTCACCTCCTCACCATCACCTTTGTAAAATGCGTATTTCGTATTTTATGCGTGCGTGCCTATATTTGCCTATGTACATATATGTGTGTGTGTTTTTTTGTAAGCAAAAAGACGCGGAGAATTATTAAAATGAAAATCAGTTCTCCGAAGGGTTCAGGGGATTTCCTAGTCGAGCAGTCTCGACTAGAGCTTTCTTACTTGTTTATTTTGTAATATTAGCTAAATATTATTTACAATTTTAAAATCATAATTCAGCCAGTGTATATTTACATAACTACATATTTATTTATCTATATTACAATTTGTTTGTTTTGTGGTCAAATTTATGCTTCGCCAGCCGTCCTTTCTGAACTCGAATGCAGTTCCTAATAGTTGTGATGTAGCTCTTTATAGTCCACCCTTCGGTTTTAATAGCATCTGTAAATTAAACATTATTGATTTTTTGTCATTAAAATTAAATTAAGATGATTGATGATTTTATTTTTAACTCAATGCGAAGTACTTTCCTTCAAAATCACGTCCACCCAGCACAATAAAATCATAAAAAGAACGTGTCCCGAAGTGTAAAACGAAAACAAAAATCATCACACATACTATGCAATTATGCACTTGTACAGTCGAGTCTCGATAATTCGTAACCCGCTAAATCGAAAACCTCAATAATTCGTAAGAAACTGCTGGTCCCTTGAAAAAACTTCGTTAATTCGTAAAAATACCATACATTTTTGTCCCCTCCTTAATTCGTAATTTTTCTGCCTACTCGGTCATGATCTTGCCTCTTATGAATTGCTTTGAAACCTCTTATAATTCGTAATTTAGTTTCGTAATTTTTTATTTTTCTGTTAAACTACTGTTAGGCTGCAAACAGCTTCATGTTCGAAATTTCGTTGTTCTATCTATTGAATTTACATTAGTTTGCTCATTTTATTTGAAGCCTCCAGACGATTCGTAAAAATGGCAAGCAACCGTTCTCATAAAACACTATCAATTTCACAAAAACAAGACATAATAGCAGCTATTGATAATGGAGCAAAAAAAAAAAAAAAATTGTTGTCGCATTTTTTGATTTCTTACACCCCGTTAAATGGAAATCTCGGTAAATGGAAAACCTCTATAATTCGTAAAAAATTCGGTTCCCGTTGCTATTACGAATTATCGAGACTCAACTGTATTTTCACATATAAACACACAAAAGGAATAGGCACAGACAAAGAAATCGTCACGACGCAACGAAAGATAAAAATTGTCTGTTGATTGGAGGGGAAGGGGCATACAAAAACGAAGTTGAACACAACTCGATTCTATCGCACGACCAGCCGTTTTTATTTTGTACATTACAAATACGTAGAAAAAAAAATCTCATAGGTAATGCAATACTTTACGTCTCTTATGGCCGGGTTTTATCGGTTACCCGTGGGTATGGGCTTAAAAATCTAATTTCGGGCTAGGTGCGGGCGGTAGTGGGTTCACTTGTTGTAAATAAAATTTTATTGTCATTAGGTCAACGATTCGATTTCGCTCATCAGACATGCTTCCGTCTTGAAAAACTTTATAAAATGATGTTCGACGAAAAATGTTTGCCCAGTTAGTGAGCAAACTGATTGTGTTGGGCGAAAATGTTCGCAAGTGGATGGGCCCCTTTAAACTGCTTAATCCGTTTCACCCGTACAAATTTTGAATGTTTTATTATACCCTGAACTAGAGGCGGGCACGGGCCGACTTTTTTACACCCGGCCTGATCCGCCCACGGTCAGAAGTTCATAATTTTATCCGTAACCGAAAGCAAAAAAATATTACAACAAATTTTTTTCTCAAACATAAGAATTTAATTCTGAAAAATTAAAATATTATTTACAGAAATATTACAAGTTTTTATATAAAACAAGTAAGAAGACTCTACTCGAGACTGCTCGACTAGGAGATACCCTGAAACCTCCAAGCTGACATTCTAATCATTCTGCAGTTCTTTAATGCACACATACATACACATGCATCCACACGCATGCATAAGCCTGCGCTCTGCTAACTGCGCAGTAAGCAGAGAATGCACTTGGTCTGCGCTGCAATATTATGCGAATTTATTTGTTGAATAATTTCGTTTGTAGAGTCTCTAGCATTTGAAATACGTTTTTTACAAATTGGGGGCGAAGGGGGCGTGGTATCCAAAATCTGTAAATGACAAAATGTGTGTATCCATCGAATGTATATACACAACAAATCTGAGGACTCTATGTTTAAAAGTGTTTAAATTAAGCTGAAAAAACAATATAAATTTATCGATTAATCTCGATAAAAAAGATATCGAATGATTTATCGAAAAAATATGATAAACTCGTACTGCGTATGGTATACGAGAGTCTACATGCAAAATTTCAGCTCTCTAGCTCTTATAACTTCTGAGATCGACGCACTCATACGGACGGACGGACAGATGGACGGACGGACGGACAGATGGACGGACGGACGGACAGACGGACAGGGCTATATCGACTCAGCTCATCGCCCTGATCAAGAATATATATACTTTATGGGGTCTGCGATTATTCCTTCTGCCTGTTACATACTTTTCACAAAACCATTATACCCTGATTTCCCATTTTCCATGGGTTCAGGGTATAAAAATGAGCATATAAAGATTTGCGCTTGATAGCCTTATTCGCCTTTCATTTAAAATTTTTCCAGAAGAGGAGAATACTCGCTCGTTTGTTGCGGTGCTTACTGGAAAACATAAAATATTTTTTGCAACAATTTAAGGTCCGTTGCCTCCTGCCTAAAATCTAAGATTGACAAATTTGAATTTATCAATTTCTAAGTAAATTGAATTTTTGTCAGGTGCGTCAAGGTACAAGTACAATTTGTTGGATAATTAACTTTTCTATATCCAAGTTGACGGAAGTTATATTTAAGTGGATATATAGTAAATAACGAAAAGAACAGCAGCAAGCCGTGCTTTGTGTGCTTTCGTGACAAACGCTTATTAGTGACCACTGTTAAAAGACACAGTAGGTTGCGTAAACACGATTGAGTGATAGTAGGTTATGCAAAGCGGTCAGCTGATTTAACAGCGGCACGTCGTTATTTCAGAAAATGGTGCGCGCGCGTTTAAATTTGTATGAAAATCAAGCAATTTTGGCACTGTTATTTGTTTTAAAACTAGTAGACTAAATAAAACGAGCTGAGCAGCTAATCACAAGTTCTAAATAGATTAATGAATCGGACAATATAAAGGTTTTTGCTAATTTTCATATTCTGAGTCCTTTTCTAGGCAGTTATTGATCACCCAATCCCTTGACCACTTTTACTTTCGCGTGGAATGGCTTTAATTATATTATTTAAGGCTTTACTTTTTAAAACTAAATAGTTACGACTAAGTATTATCACTAACCACATAACACATAGACTAGACACGTAGAGCAATTTTTTTCAACGACGGAATTGTTCTCTGAAGAGACCGGAGAACTTCGTATTTGCTCGGCTCGGTCTTTTGAGGCTCAAGCAGTGAAAATGCTGCCCGACAAAGTCAGTGCGCTGCTAGCGCTCAATCGAAATGGTCCCGTTCCCATATGAAGCACAGCTGTGTGTTATTTGTCCTACTCTCTCTCTCTCTCTGAGTCCCTCTCTCTCTCTCGCTCTCTATGGTCTCTGAAATCATCACCCTCAGCAGCGCACAAAAATTGAAATTTCTGTTCGCGACGATCCCAGCTCTTTCCTTTTGAATGAAGGGTATACCGAATTCTTAAAAGGGTTTGCCACGTTCATACAAAATGTTAGCGTTTTCATGATTATTTCTAGGAAGGGTATGAAAGCGTTGAGGCGCATAAAGAATATGATCTCGCGACGGGCATGCACACACACACTTGTAGTCCCTTGCTACATGTATGAGCATTTGTGACCTGCGTGCGTTACTCTTGCTGCTTGTAGCAATTTTAAAGCCCAGCATTTTAAAGCATACAAAAGCATACCATACACACATATGTACAGTGGACCAATAATGTCTTCGTACAGCAATGATTTTTTTCTTTGGCAACGAATAAGGGATGCAAGATGGGCAAAAATTAAAAATTTTAATTTACAGATTTATTAACTCATATTTTAACAACAAATTAGAAAAAAAAATTTCAATATTTAGCTTAGCATAAAAGTTATAACTAAAAACAATAAAAAAAAAACGCGTTTTTGCCTCCAATAAAGTCTTCGTACAGCTTACTTTCCTAGAACGTTAGCTGCAGACATTTCGATTGAGCGCTAGCAGCGCACTGACTTTGTCGGGCAGCATTTTCACTGCTTGAGCCTCAAAAGACCGAGCCGAGCAAATACGAAGTTCTCCGGTCTCTTCAGAGAACAATTCCGTCGTTGAAAAAAATTGCTCTACGTGTCTAGTCTATGTGTTGTGTGGTTAGTGATTTAACATAATTCATTGCAAACTCAACATTTCCGTAAATTTAACATGCTTGTTCCTACAAAGATTCTTAGTCATGATATCTGCAATCATATCAGTTTTACAAGCATACTTTAAGTTAATTTGACCCTCGTCAACTACTTGACAAAAAAAATTATACCTAATATCAACATGCTTAGTCCGAGAATGATGGACTGGATTACTGGCCAACTCCTGTGCGTTCAGATTATCGCTATACAGAGTAGTTGAGGTACATAGATTCATCTCCACAACCAATCTCGATAATAAGTCGAAGTAAGAATAATGATTCCTTACAAGCTGCAGACAGTGCCATATATTCTGCCTCTGTGCTGCTAAGTGCCACGCTGCGGTGTTTCTCGGACAAGAGATCGGTCCACCTGCCAGAAAATATACATAGCCAGTATATGACTCCCGGTCAGTTCGGTCTCCACCCCAATCCGCATCTACATATCCAGTGAGAGGCTGATGACTTCCTGTGTAGTGCAATTTAAAATTTAAAAGTTAGCGTCACTGCCAAATACCTCAAAACGTGCTTTACGCCAGCCAAATGCTCGGCGTGCGGATTTTAGTTCCTCTGAGACAACTTTGCAACTGAATGCAGAATATCTGGCCTGGTCGTGAGTGCCAGCCACATCAGCTCACCAATCATCGATTGATATTTGACAGGGTCAACCTTTTGACACTGTCCATCGGCACAATTTACTTGGAATCCTGCATCCAACGAAATTGCTGTCTACAATTGTCTATACCATGGTTTGTCTGCAATAATTCCTTGATGTATTGCGAATGGCCTATGGTAATAGGCCCAAGCTCATCTTCACGCATCACTTCCATACCCAAAAACAGTTCAGGCACGCCTTTGTCGACACATTCAAACGAATTCGAAATCGACGATTTGATGCTAACCAGGTCCTCTTTGGATTGACATACTATAAGTAAATCGTCAACATATACCAGGATTAATGACAAATTATCTTTTCCCATATGTTGGTAAAGACAGGTCTCGTTTTCGCAGGCCACGAAACCCAAACTACTCAGGACATCATTTAGTTTTGTATTCCATTCCCTTCCTGATTGCTTCATTCCATATCTTGCCTTCTTCAGCAACAATGCCTTTCCTGGTTGAGCCTGATAAATCTATCCTTGTGGTTGATTCATGTACACTGTATCGCTCAGGTCACTGTTGAGGTATGCCGTGCATACATCCATTTGATGTACATACAGTTTTAATCTCGCAGCCAGAGCAAAGATTAATCGCACGCTCTCCAGTCTGCATACTGGAGAAAGAGTTTCGGCATAGTTTATGCCATACTGCTGGGAGCAACCTTTTGCCACCAATCGTGCCTTAAATCGTTCTACATGACCATCTCTGTCGCGTTTTAAGCTATATACCTATTTGCATCCGACAGCTCGCTGTCCTTCCGGCAATTCTGCCAATTGCCATGTCTGGTTGGCTATCAGTGCGTCATATTCCCGCTTCATCGTATCGCACCAATCTGCTGCATGAACACATTTTAACGCCTCCACATAGGATGATGGAATCTTCACCTACGCTGCTCTCTCGATCGCTGATGCCAGAGTCATCACTTCCATTACCAAACTGCATGGAAGCACTAGTAGTTGGCAACACATATACAAATGACTAATTGTCATCTTGAGTGTCGTCGAAAAGAACATCTCGCCTCTCAACCACCTGGTGAGATATTGAGTCGTACAAACGATAGCCTTTGCTCGCTACCGAATACCCAACCATTCGATATTCTTTGCCTTTTGGTTGCCCTTCCTTGGACCCTTGTCCAAAGCCACTGCAATTGAACCAAACATTATTAGATGGCCGACAAAAGGTTTCTTACCAGTCCACGTTTCCATAGGCGTCATACTGCCTAAAGCACTGGTTGGCAGGGACCGTAACGATTATAACTTTTATAGCAAAAAATTAAAAAATAATTATTATTTTTTGATAAATTTAAAAAAAAAAAATTTTTAATTATTAAAATTGATTTTTATGATAAAAATCAAAAATAATTATTACAGAACAATTTTATATAAAAACAAGTAAGAAAGCTCTAGTCGAGACTGCCCGACTAGGAAATCCCCTGAACCCTTCGGAGAACTGATATTTCAATAATTCTCCGCGTTTTTTTGCTTACAAAAGAAACACACACACACATACATATGTACATAGGCACATATAGGCACGCACGCATAAACACGCATGGGCTGCAGTGTGGGCTTCTCATGGAAACTTAATTGTTTAATAACATTTTTTGTGGACGTACGTTCTTCATGAAACTTTTAGATTGTTATTATATCATTACTATGCGTGTATATGCCGAAACTCAAGTCTCTAGTATTTGAAATACGCCTTTTACAAAAGTGATGGTGAGGGGGTGGATATAGGGGTGGGGGGTGAATTATAACAAAAACCGAAATTCTATAATCAATATATGAGTCTACATTTAAAATTTGGAGACTCTAGCTCAAAAGATGTAGGAGATATAATTTTATAAAAAAAATAATCGGACGAGTTATCGATTTCTAGTGATAAACTTGATATGCGCGCGCTATATACGGACATTTAAAAAAAAAGTTGAGGTCTCTAGCTATTGTAGCTTCGGAAATCGACGCGTTCATACATACGGACAGACGGACAGGGCTAAATCAACTTATCTCGTCGCCCTGATCAAGAATATATATACTTTGTGGGGTCTGCCACGCCTCCTTCTCCCTGTTACATACATTTTAACAAAACCATTATACCCTGATTTCCCATTTTCAATGGGTTCAGGGTATAAAAATCAAAAATAAGAGTTATGGATTAAGTTTTATTATAAAAAATGAAAATAAAAATTTAATTTATATATCTCTGGAAATAAAGGAGCTTTATAATATATCCGAAGGAAATATACGAAGATACGCCTTGGTTTGTCATCAATAAAGGTTAAGAAGAAGAAGACTGATAATTTCTGTGTGTTTTACAAACTTTGTGAATAACCTTTTATCACAACACATATGGCAAACACCACATACTCTTTTTCAAATGATTTGCGCTCATCGCATTTAATAAACTTCACTGCTTGTTCTCTCTTTTTCTGCCTTTTTCTCACTAGCGCTATCTCTCTTACACCCAGCCTTCATATTCCCGCGCTCGACACACTTGAAGCATATCACATTTTTGTTTCTCTGCTTTTGCGCCCTCTGCGCGGTTGGCTTGTAAGTAGCACTAAATGCTTTTTCGCATTCACTCTTTGCTTCTGCGTTCTCCCTCCGCTCGCTGTCCTCCTTCACTTTGATGCATAGAGCGTTAAAGGCTGGCAGACTGTCGCAATTTCTTGTAGAGCTGTACCTTGCGTGTTGCAATCTTTCAAATAGCCCAATGTGATCACTACCAGCGCCTTCTCATCTTTGGCCTGCCAATTCACATTCTCCGGGGCATCTGTTGGTAGCCGTTCACCTGATGCTACACTCCATAGTTCCTGGTGTACCAACACACTCCGCATCTGCACCTGCCAAGTGTCATATTTGCCTTCGTCCAACTTTTCTATTTGATAAATCCCGCTCATAGCTTATTATCAAACAGCCCTGAGTCACACCGATTGTTAGAGCGTTAAATGAAAACAACTCCACATTTGCCGAATTCAAGATTGAAACTGAACTGTTTATTGCTTAAAATCCTAGTTCTTATATACCTAACAGAGACTACTTCCAGTCACTGGAGGGATGCATTTTCTCATACAAACAAGTGCACAGATGTTTACTCAAGTGTCCCTTTTTTAGATCGCTGGGCCCAGGCTCACGTTACATTTACATATTTTAGTCGCTGCATTGGACGCTGCAACTAAAGGATGACATATTTATTACTTTGTGTTGGATAACGCGCAGGTTATCGAGTATTGTCTCTATCTTTATTATTATGTATGTTCATGTTTGAACAGTATGTGGCTGTCGAGTATTGTCTCTCTTTTTATACTCATTCACGAAAGTGAAATGAGTATATTGGTTATGTGCAATGTCCGTCTTGCTGTCCGTCCGTCTGTCCGTATGAACGCAGTTCATTTCGGCGCTATTGAAGCTAGACACTTGAAATTTGGAACACATACTCGTGTATAGCTCCCATTTATAAAGTGTTAAAATTTTCCCGATAGATCCCCGTCGACCACCCAAGTTCAACAAGCTATGGCGGATATATCTCCGCCCATTGGGGGCGTGGCAAATCGGATAAAACTGTATCTCCTAGAGTTTTGAAATTTTGCATGTGAGCTAATGTTAATATTTTATAGAGACTGGTGAAAAATTTATATGTCTACGCCCACTAGGGGCGTGGCAAATCGGACCTGAAGATATAGTGATTTTCCCGATTTTGCTATATTTTAGGCAATATTGATGCTAGAGACCTGAAATTTGATATATGTATATACTTACTGTGTTGTTACAGCCAACAGACTGGACTGTGGAAGCCTTAAACCTATGTCGGGTTTGTCCAATGACTTGAAATGGTTAATACAGCCAGATGAAACCATAAACAACGTTTTTGAGTCATATGGACAATCCTTGCATTCACCTAGAGATCCCATAGTCCAGTCTGTTGGCTGTAACAACACAGTAAGGCAAACTGTCAAGCGCGGTGGCTGCTCTCTTATGGTTTAGGGACGCATAAACAAAGATTGTGTTTGACTCTTGGTTTTAATTGATGGAATACAGTTTGAGGAGCAATACCTGACATTTTACAAAAGAATTTGGTAGAATTGACTAAACATATGGGTCTTAGTGCTGCCAAATGATGGACAATGACCCGAAGACAACGACTTATTTGGTCAACAAGTAAGAAAACTCTAGTCGAGAGTGCTCGACTAGATACTACCCTGAACCAAACTAATAAATATTCACATTTAGTGTGGTTAAAATTTCAATTTTTGAAACAATTAAAAAAAATTAAACATAAATTCCGCCCGATCTGGGGTTCGAACCCGAGACCTCTTGATTGAGTGGCGCGCTGCTATTCACTACGCCACTTCACTTCCTGACGGTTTGATGGCAAAACAGTAATACATTCACTGCTGCAGCGCCATCTAGCAAATCTAAACTAAACTAATTGTTTCTATGAATGTATGTGTGCACACTTATAGAAAAACTGTTGTGGCTGCTGCATGTGCGTTTGTTAATTGGCCTAATATTTAATGATTCTTTCAAAATTGATTGAATTAACGAAATTTAATGAAACTTTCAGCATATGATCTACATATTCCATTGAATAGTAAGCTCATTTAAATAAATATATGTATAAATATTTTGAAACAATTAAAAAAAAAAATAAACATAAATTAATTTTGACCGCTCTGAGGCTCGATCCCGGGACCACTTGATCGAGTGGCGCGCTGCTATTCACTACGCCACTTCACTCCTTGACAGTTTGATGGCAAAACAGCAATACATTCACTGCTGCAGCGCCATCTAGCAAATCTAAATCTGCTGTGGCTGCTGCTGTTTGTTTGTTAATTGGCCTAATATTTAATGATTTTTTCAAAATTGATAGACTTAACGGAATTTAATGAAACTTTCAGCATATGATCTACATATTCCATTGAATATTTGACAAATTTAAAAAAATGAAAAATCATTCACAATTAGCTGTAATGGCATCTGATTTGAACTTGAATGTTTGTATTCGATAAAAACATAACGGGATAATTTATCGAATTCTAATGATAAACTCGACATCCGCGCTGTGTATACGGTCATTTTAAAAAAAAATTCAAGTCTCTAGCTATCATAGGTTCGGAAATCGACGCGTTCAAACATACGGACAGACGGACAGACAGACAGACGGACAGGGCTAAATCAACTTATCTCGTCGCCCTGATCAAGAATATATATACTTTGTGGGGTCTGCCACGCCTCCTTCTGCCTGTTACATACATTTTAACAAAACCATTATACCCTGATTTCCCATTTTCAATGGGTTCAGGGTATAAAAAGTAGAGTCTATGGAAAGGATTTAAGTCCCTGAAGTGTCCTGAGCAATGTTCAGACATGAATTTCATTAAAAATATATGGAGTCTTGTGAAATCGCAGCCTGCGAATTATTGGTGGCTCCAAGTGGACTGCTAGCGCTGCGCGAGAGGAACAAGGACATTTGGTACGCGATTCCTCCTGAAATGGTGCGATGGTATACAAAAATGATGGCAAATGACATTAATGAACTAAAAAAATAAAAAAAAGTCATGGATTAATTATTAAAATATTATTAATATATATATTTGTTGCAAAATGGCCTACGTGCAAAACTGTAACATTTGACTTTCTTTACATTTTTAATTCTTATAAATCTTCCAGCCAACCAAATTATTTCAAATTTTCAGATAAGACAGCTAAATATCGTACTAACAAAACAAAATTAAGATCATAAACATCCATAGCGTAGAAGCGAAAATACAGACCCTTGAAGTTGCAACATTGAATTCGTGTTACAGTTTTGCTCGTCACTGTATATACGCGGGTTGACCACCCAAGTCCAACGAGCTATGGCTATCTAAATTTGATATATATACGCGGGTTGACCGCCCAAGTCCAACGAGCTATCTCCGCCCAAAGGGGGCGTGGCAAACCGCAAAAGTTTATATCTCCTACAGTATAAAAGCTAGAAGCTTCAATTTTGGATAGTTGAGTTACTGGTAATCTTCTCTATCGATTCCCTAAAACTAATTTTTAAGCCTCTTTGGGGGCGTGACATATCGAAAAATACCCTGTAATTTTCACATATTTGGAGCGTAAGCATCCAATCCTTTACAGTTAGACTACCGTTAGCTCCTTCTACGATCTGGCCAAAAATGAGATGTCTACGCCCACTAGGGGCGTGGCAAATCGAGAAAAACTGCATTTTCTACAGTAGTAGAGTTAAACTTGGCTACTAAATTGCTGATGGGATGTGAATGAGTATCCCGCAGTCGGTAACGCCCGACTGCAACGTTCTTACTTGTTATTAGTTGGTTCAGGGTAGTATCTAGTCGAGCACTCTCAACTAGAGTTTTCTTATTTGTTTTTTTTTTCTTGTTTTTATTTATTTGTTTATTAATTTATTTTTATACCCTGAACCCATTGAAAATGGGAAATCAGGGTATAATGGTTTTGTTAAAATGTATGTAACAGGCAGAAGGAGGCGTGGCAGACCCCACAAAGTATATATATTCTTGATCAGGGCGACGAGATAAGTTGATTTAGCCCTGTCCGTCTGTCTGTCCGTCCGTCCGTCCGTCCGTCCGTCCGTCTGTCCGTATGTTTGAACGCGTCGATTTCCGAAGATACAATAGCTAGAGACTTCAACTTTTTTTTAAAATGTCCGTATATAGCACGCGCATATCGAGTTTATCACATAATTTCGATAACTTGTCCGATTATTTTTTTATCGATGAAAAACCTTATCGAATGTCAATTATTAAATTATATCTCCTACATCTTTTGAGCTAGAGTCTCCAAATTTTAAACGTAGACTCATATATACTTTTTAGAATTTCGGTTTTTGTTATAATTCACCCCCCACCCCTATATCCACCCCCTCACCATCGCCTTTGTAAAATGCGTATTTCAAATACTAGAGACTTGAGATTCGGCACATACACGCATAGTAATGATATAATCACAATCTAAAAGTTTCATGAAGAACGTACGTCCACAAAAAAAGTTATTAACTAATTAAGTTTCAATGAGAAGCCCACACTGCAGCCCATGCATGTTTATGCGTGCGTGCTTATATGTGCCTATGTATGTGTGTGTGTGTTTCTTTTGTAAGCAAAAAGACGGTTTCAGGGGATTTCGTAGTCGAGCAGTCTCGACTAGAGCTTTCTTACTTGTTTTTTTTTTTTATTTTGTAATT
The DNA here is from genome assembly GCA_035045965.1 of Drosophila aldrichi. Lineage (NCBI taxonomy): Eukaryota > Metazoa > Arthropoda > Insecta > Diptera > Drosophilidae > Drosophila > Drosophila aldrichi. The sequence goes on from JAWNOM010000534.1 coordinate 214,866, forward strand.
ATTATTTTATTGTTTTTTTTTCTCTTTTTTTTTAATTTATACAGAGGGAGTTGTCAGTGAGAGTTAACAGACGTGTTTATTTTTGTGCTCTGCAATTATTATTGTTTTCTTAGTTATATAGTCATATTAAATTTCACATAATTGCGGTTCGGTTGAATATTGCAAATATCTATATTTCCTGTGCAAGGTTTGTTCAGGCATGAACATATGAATATACGAGGATCGTATACATGCCTCCGACGCACTCAACAACTAGCAGGTAGTGCGATAGGAAAAGATAAGGGCCACATGTACGGACTCTATAAATAGGCAGATGATCACCAACCCTTGCAACCCACAACTCACATTACGAGACGAGCGCTGAGCCTTACAACCTCAGCGATAGGATAAGAATAGCTAATAGACCAACGCAGAGCCTTACAAACTCTGCGATAAGATAAGAATATGTAATAGACCAATGCGAGCCTTACACACTCAGCAATAGACGCACTAGATTTAAGGGTTGAAAATATGCATGAGTCTGGGTATATATAAACCCAGGCTCAGAAGAATAAAATCAATACGAAACTAAACACCAGCATAGTCAATTGTATTCATTCAAGGTTTGATCCGTGGTTCGCTGTGTTTTTATACCCTGAACCCATTGATCAGGGCGACGAGATAAGTTGATTTAGCCCTGTCCGTCTGTCTGTCTGTCCGTCTGTCCGTCTGTCCGTATGTTTGAACGCGTCGATTTCCGAACCTATGATAGCTAGAGACTTGAATTTTTTTTTAAAATGACCGTATATACAGCGCGGATGTCGAGTTTAGCTTTAGAATTCGATAAATTATCCCGTTATGTTTTTATCGAATACAAACATTCAAGTTCAAAACAGATGCCAGTACAGCTAATTGTGAATGATTTTTCATTTTTTTAAATTTGTCAAATATTCAATGGAATATGTAGATCATATGCTGAAAGTTTCATTTAATTCCGTTAAGTCTATCAATTTTGAAAAAATCATTAAATATTAGGCCAATTAACAAACGCACATGCAGCAGCCACAGCAGATTTAGATTTGCTAGATGGCGCTGCAGCAGTGAATGTATTGCTGTTTTGCCATCAAACTGTCAAAGAGTGAAGTGGCGTAGTGGATAGCAGCGCGCCACTCGATCAAGAGGTCTCGGGTTCGAACTTCAGAGCGGTCGAAATTAATTTATGTTTATTTTATTTTTTTTTTAATTGTTTCAAAATATTTATACATATATTTATTTAAATGGGCTTACTATTCAATTGAATATGTAGATCATATGCTGAAAGTTTCATTAAATTTCGCTAAGTCAATCAATTTTGAAAAAATCATTAAATATTAGGCCAATTAACAAACGCACATTCAGCACCCAAAACAGTTTTTCTATAAGTGTGCACACATACATTCAAAAAAACAATTAGTTTAGTTTAGATTTGCTAGATGGCGCTGCAGCAGTGAATGTATTACTGTTTTGCCATCAAACCGCCAGGAAGTGAAGTGGCGTAGTGAATAGCAGCGCGCCACTTAATCGAGAGGTCTCGGGTTCGAACCCCAGATCGGGCGGAATTAATTTAATGTTTAATTTTTTTTTAATTGTTTCAAAAATTGAAATTTTAACCACACTAAATGTGAATATTTATTAGTTTGGTTCAGGGTAGTATCTAGTCGAGCACTCTCGACTAGAGTTTTCTTACTTGTTAATAATTTGCTTTTTATACCCTGAACCCATTGAAAATGGGAAATCAGGGTATAATGGTTTTGTTAAAAGTATGTAACAGGGAGAAGGAGGCGTGGCAGACCCCACAAAGTATATATATTCTTGATCAGGGCGACAAACTGAATCGATTTAGCCATGTCCGTCTGTCCGTCTGTCCGTCTGTCCGTATGTATGAACGCGTCGATTTCCGAATCTACAATAGCTAGAGACCTCAACTTTTTTTTAAAATGTCCGTATATAGCGCGCGCATATCAAGTTTATCACAGAAGATCGATAACTCGTCCGATTATTTTTTTATCGATGAAAAACCTTATCGAAAGCCAGTTATAAAATTATATCTCCTACATCTTTTGAGCTAGAGTCTCCAAATTTTAAATGTAGACTTATATGCACTGCATAGAATTTCGGTTTTTGTTATAATTCACCCCCCGCCCCTATATCCACCCCCTCACCCTCACTTTTGTAAAAGGCGTATTTCAAATACTAGAGACTTGAGCTTCGGCATATACACGCATAGTAATGATATATTCATAATCTAAAAGTTTCATGAAGAACGTACGTCCACAAAAGTTATTAAACAATTAAGTTTCCATGAGAAGCCCACACTGCAGCCCATGCGTGTTTATGCGTGCGTGCCTATATGTGCCTATGTATGTGTGTGTGTGTTTTTTGTAAGCAAAAAGACGCGGAGAACTATTGAAATATCAGTTCTCCGAAGGGTTCAGGGGATTTCCTAGTTGGGCAGTCTCGACTAGAGCTTTCTTACTTGTTTATTTTGTGAAGTTTTGTGTGCAGCGTCGGTTCATTAGTTTCATTATTTGCATTTTTGCTTTAGTGTTTCTATATGTTGGCGCTCTCCCCAGTTCACTATTTCTAAGTTTGTTAGTGTGAGTGTGTGCATAATTTCTCTCATTATCTACTGTTGTTGTATTTGCCTCTCTCGAATTTTTGATTTTTGTGCTGTGCAAGTATACTCTCTCGCTGTGTACTTTTGATCTGCTCTTTAACGGCTGTTTTTGTTGTTGACTCGCTCTCTCAACATATATTTTCGTTGCGCTCTGTAACGGCTGTTTTGTTGTTGGACTCGCTCTCAACAGATTTATACCTCTCTTTGTTTTTTACAATTTTCTTTACATTCAGTAATTTGTGTTTGATCCCAATTGCCAATATGAGTTACTGCAAGAAATCTTGCAGTTTCAGGCAGGCGTGAGTATGACAAGATTATGTCCACTATTTGTCCACGATTTGCTTGGAAAAACAGATCAACTTTTCTAAAATGAATAGTGCTGTGAGGGCTCAATTTTTAAAACTGAAGAAGATTTCTATGCAGTTGACTAGTGACATGGCTGCTGCTGAAGAAATATTAAATCAGTATGGCTTTGAAAGTCCTCTCCCTCAATTGGATACTCCTTTGTTGTCGGTAACTCCTTCTATAATAGTTCCTCCTGTTGATGCTTCTATTAAAACCCAAGCCTCTGTTCCAAATTTGGATACTACTTCTATTGTTGCTCAAACAAAAAGTCGCAATAAGTCGGCCACTCCGGGCATCACCTTATCCGTTGTCTCTCCTCGAAAGTAAGTATTTTTATCTAGGCTTTCATCTGATACTACATGTGAGGCAGTATCTGCTTTTATTTCTAGGAAGATATCAGCCAATGTTTTATATCGAAGTTTAGTTTCGCAACTCCGCGAAAAATTGCTTCATTTAAGATTAATGTGCCGGTGGAATATTTTACAACCATAAATTCTGGCCACCTCATGTTGTTGTGCATGAATTCAAACCTAAGAATCGCAACAAATCAACTCCTGTTTCCTTGAATCCACCTTCGGTGCAATCAACATCAAACATTATACCAAAAAACTAAATAGTTTACATTGTTCTTCTCATATGTCCCTGGTTTATCAAAATGTACGCGGCCTAAATACTAAACTTAAAAATTTATTCTTACATAGTTTTAGTGTTCAATATTATATATATTATTGCTTTCACTGAAACATGGTAGTGCAATAATGTTCATAATAGCGAGATCCTTTCAAGTAATTTCACTATTTATAGACTTGACCGTGCTATGCGTAGAGGGGGTGGGGTGTAAATTGCTGTTAAATCCTGTATTCAGATTTATAGGGGTTCAATTAACTCTCCCATCGTGCTCCTTATTTATCACTTGCTCTTACATCCCTCCATCGTCTGATGTACAAGTTTATGTTCAACATATAACTTGTATTAAAGAAATTAATGAGCATGTAAATGATTAAGACTTTTTTCTGGTTTTGGGTGATTTTAATATTCCCAACACTTCTTGGTCATCAATTTTTAATGCAAATTACTTTATTCCGACAATCGATCACTATCTCTTTGATGAATTGTTTAACCTGTCTATCTTTCAGATTAACTCTATTTCAAACCATCTAAATCGCACTCTAGATCTTGTGTTTGTTAATCATGATTCGCTCATTAATGTCGCGAGATCAACTCCTTTCTGCTTACCATAGGATACACATCATCCCACTTTAGAGGTTTTATTAACTGTTGATAATCCTCCCACTAATACTCCAATGCCTTCTAAGCTTAGTCGCTGTTATCGTAAATTCAATTTTGTTTTCCTTAATGAATTAATTAATTCAACAGACTGGTCTATTTTATATGAGTCGGTTGATATTAACTTGGCAGCACCGTTTTTTTATTCTACCTTAAACTCTATTCTGGATGTTTGTGTCCCATTCCGCCGTATTTCGCCAGTTTCAAATAAGCCACCTTGGCTTACCAAGACTCTTTCGAACTTAAGAAACATTAGGATTTCTCTGATCTATTTGCTGATTTTTTTCAATCCACTTATTCTTCTGCTGATCTCTACAGCAACTCATATCCATATTCACTTCCTGAATTTGGGTCTATAAATACTCCTAAAGTTACTCCAGCCTCTCTGGCTGCAGCCATTAGGACATTGAAATCATCTTTCTCTCCTGGTGCAGATAACATTCAAAGTTGTGTGATTAAAGAGTGCAGTGTTTTTCTTCAGTCACAACTACTAAAATTGTTTAACTTATCCTTGGATACTTCTGTGTTCCCTTCAATTTGGAAAGAATCTTTTATCATTCCCTTATATAAAAAAGATGGAAGATCTGATATTTCCAATTATAGAGACATTGCGAAATTATCTGCTATTCCGAAGTTATTTGAGAAAATTAGAACATCGGCCTTGCAGCATTTTTGCAAATTGATTATTCAACCATTTTTGTTTTGTTTCGGTTTTGTTCAAAATCGATCAACATCCTCTAATTTACTTGAGTTTACTTCGCTCGTTAATGACAGCTTTTCTAAAAAACTGCAAACTGATGTTATTTATACTGACTTCAGTAAAGCATTTGACTCAGTACATCATCACATACTAATTCTTAAGCTTGAACGCTTAGGATTTTCACCTAGACTTGTGTCTTGGATTTGATCCTATTTAATGGGTAGAACCCAAAGAGTCTTGCTGAGAACAGCTATGTCTAAAGTTATCTTTGTATCGTCTGGTGAAACATAGAGAGGTGTGTGATCCACATATGTATTCCATAATTAATATTTGACAAATTTAAAAAAAAAAGAAAAATCATTCACAATAAGCTGTACTGGGATATCATTTGAACATGAATGTTTTTATTCGAAAAAAAAGAACGGGATGGTTTATCGAATTTTAAAGCTAAACTTGACATCCGCGCTGTATATACGGTCATTACAAAAAAAAAATTCAAGTCTCCAGCTCTTATATCTTATACGGACAAACGAACAGGCTAAGAATATATATACTTTGTCGGGTCTGCCACGCCTCCTTCTGCCTGTTATATACATTTCAAAAAAACCATTATGCCCTGATTTTTCAGGGTATAACAATGAAGAACGTTGCAGTCGGACGTTACCGACTACGGTATACTCATTCACATCCCATCAGCGATTTAGTAGCTGAGTTTAGCTCCAATACTGTAGAAAATACCGTTTTTCTCGATTTGCTACGCCCCTACTGGGCGTAGACACCAAATTTGGCCATTTTGTAGAACGAGCTAACGGTAAAATAACTGCAAACTGTGGATGCTTACGTTCCAAAAATGTGAAAATTACAGGGTATTATTTAATATTCCACGCCCCTAAAAACACGTACCAATTATTTTTAGGGAATCGATAGCGGAGGTTACCAGTAACTCAACTATCCAAATTTGAAGCTTGTAGCTCTTATACTTTAGGAGATATAATCTTTTGAGGTTTGCCACGCCCCCTTTGGGCGGTGAAATATCAACCATAGCTCGTTGGACTTAAGTGGTCATCCCGCGTATATATACCAAATTTCAGGTCTCTAACATCAATAATGTCTAAAATATAGACAAATTTGAAAAACCACTATATCTTCAGGTCAGATTTTCCACAAGCCTAGTGGGCATAGACATATACATACATCAGTCTTTATAAAATCAAAGCATTAGCTCATGTTCAAAATTTCAACGCCCTAGCTTGAAAACTCTAAGAGATACAGTTTTATCCGATTTTCGACGCCCCCAATGGACGGAGATATATCCGCCATAGCATGTGGTCTTGGGTGGTCGACGCGGTTCTACATACCAAATTTCAGCTTTCTAGCTCTTCAACTAACATGATTTCTGGTATATTGGTAAATGCATTTTCCGATTTGCCACGCCCCTAGTGGGCGGATCCGGAAAATTTTAACACTATAAAGCTGAACTTTTTTATGCAATTTTATGGCATGTAATTTGGCAAAAACATTGCATTGTTCTTTTATACAAAATTAAAATTTTTTGATTTTTGTCCACGAATCACAAAATTTTTGTTTATACATATATTTTCTCTATTCCTTAATACACTCTTTCACACAATTAATACCGAGAAGAGCGCATTTAGTGACCGTGTAAATACACCATTAGTAATGTAAGTAAAAGTATACGATACAGTAGTGGAGGTAGTATAGAACAGATTCCAATTACAATTCGGGACTAAAATCAAATTCAAAATATTCTGTTGGAAAATAGCTAGATTTATAGCTAATAGCATTTTCAAAATTTTCATAGCATTTAGGATTTTAAAATAGCTAGAAATGCTATTAAATAGCAAATCTGGCGACACTGTAGGAGATATAATTTATTTATTTATTTATTTCCTTAAGGATAATTGACAAACAATGGAGTCAACTTAAAATTAAAAAAAGCCTAAACAAGGTACAGAGAATATCACTAGTAGCACCGACCCGATGGGGGTGTTTTATTTGCCAGTCCGGCAATTAATAGTGGTCAATTTTTTCTTATCTCTTATGTCAAGCGATTTAGTAAATTACTCATATTTTTGTTGTTGTTGAAAATAGAGCAACAGTTTTTGTTTTCATCGTGAAAAGAATAAAATTCTCTTTAAGACGAAACGCATTGGTATGTGTTATCTTCAGTAGTATTGATAATATAGTGTGTTAAACATTGCGCACTGTGAAAAAAACATGCTGTTCGAATTAATAGTGGTTTGGGCTCATACACACACATACGGTATGCTATATACTCCCGTTCTGCCGTTGCTTTTTGCTTTATGTAAACTATATGTATTTTAGGCTAAGACTTTTATTGAATAAAATACACAGAACATTCTCTGCATAACGCTCAAACCAAACGGTTCATTTTTATTTGTTTATACTTATAAATAATTTATACGTTTCTTATCTAAAACAATTATGATTATAAAAACAATATGAAAAATTTTAACTAACCTATTTTTATACATGCACGAGCAACATTTAATTGTAATTATTACAAAGATAAATCAGTTATTAAATTTTAGGAATGTTTTCTTTCTCCATTTTTTTTGACAATATATTAATCACCTCATGCCGCGGATCGCTAACTGGTCGTTGTGTATTCCAAGATTGTATTTCTGCAGTACCAAAGCACTGATAAAAAATATATGTCAATACAGAAATAATTCCTGACGCTTCAAAAACTTTTCTCCATTGATCTATGGAATCCTAAAAATAAAATAAACGTTAGTTCTATGAATTTGTAAAAAATACGAGGTGGTTAAAATTGTTTACATTTACCCATTGAAAATGGGAAATCAGGCGGCGTGGCAGACCTCACAAAGAATATATTCTCTTGATCAGGGTGAGCCGATTTGGCCCTGTCCGTCTGTTTAAACGCGTCGATTTTACAAGATATAAGAGCTGGAGACTTGAATTTTATTTTAAAAAGACCGTTTATACAGCGCGGATGTCAAGTTTAGCTTTAGAATTCGAAAAATCATCCCGTTATGTTTTTATCGAATAAAAATATTCAAGCTCAAATCAGACGACAGTATAGCTAATTTTGAATATGTACTATCAAGTACATATGAGTCTACATTTAAAGTTTGAAGACTCCAGCTCTAAAGATGTAGGACATATAATTTTATAACTGGTTTTCGATAAGGTTCTCCATCGATACAAAAATAAAAGAATCGAAATTTTGTGATAAACTCGACATGCGGGTGCTATATACGGACATATTAAAAAGAAGTTGAAGTCTCTAACTATTATATCTTCTGAAATCGACGCGTTCAAACATACGGACAGACGGACGCACGAAAGGACGGACAGACGGACATGGCTAAATCGACACAGTTCGGCGCCCTGATCAAGAATCTATATACTTTGTGGGGTCTGCCAAGCCTCCTTCTCCCTGTTACATACTTTTAACAAAACCATTATACCTTGATTTCCCATTTTCAATGGGTTCAGGGTATAACAAGTATGAAAGCTCTAGTCGAGGCTGCTCGACTAGGAAATCCCCTGAACCCTTCGGAGAACTGATAATTCAATAATTCTTCGCGTATTTCTGCTTACACACAGACACACACGCGTAAACACACATACATATCTACACATAGCCACGCACGCATTAACACGCATGGGCTGCAGTTTGCGCTTACTATGAGAACTTAATTGTTTAATAAATTTTCTTGTGGATGTACGTTCTTCATGAAACTTTTAGATTATGATTTTATTATTACTATGCGTGTATTTGCCGAAGCTGAAGTCTCTAGTATTTGAAATACGTCTTTTACAAAGGTGAGGGTGAGGGGGTGGATATAGCCCTCCCCTATATCCACTGAAAAGAAAAACCGAAATTATATAAAATACATATGAGTCTACGTTTAAAATTTGGAGACCTTAGCTCTAAAGATGTAGGATATATAATTATATAAGTGACTTTCGATAAGGTTTTTTATCGATAAAAAAATAACGGAACGAGTCATCGATTTTTTGTGATAAACTTGATATGAGCGTGCTATATACGGACATTAAAAAAAACAAGTAAGAAAGCTCTAGTCGAGACTGCTCGACTAGGAAATCCCCTGAACCCTTCGGAGAACTGATATTTCAATAATTCTCCGCGTCTTTTTGCTTACAAAAGAAACACACACACATACATAGGCACACATAGGCACGCACGCATCAACACGCATGGCCTGCAGGCTTCTCATGGAAACTTAATTGTTTAATAACTTTATTTGTGGATGTACGTTCTTCATGGAACTTTTAGATTGTGATTATATCATTACTATGCGTGTATATGCCGAAGCTCAAGTCTCTAGTATTTGAAATACGCCTTTTACCAAGTTGATGGTGAGGGGGTAGATATAGGGGTGGGGGGGTGAATTATAACAAAAACCGAAATTCTATAAAGTACATATAAGTCTACATTTAAAATTTGAAGACTCTAGCTCAAAAGATGTAGATGTGATATAATTTAATAATTGACTTTCGATAAGGTTTTTTATCGATAAAAAATAATCGGACGAGTTATCGTTATTTTGTAAGAAACTCGATATGCGCGTTCTATATACGGACATTTTTTAAAAAAAGTTTAAGTCTAGCTCTTATATTTTCGGAAATCGACGCGTTCAAACATACGGACAGACGGAAGGACGAACGGACGGACGGACAGACGGACATGGCTGAATCGACTCAGTTCGTCGCCCTGATCAAGAATATATGCGAAAAGAGTTAATACAAATATTAAGAAAGACAAAAAGAAAAGAGTAAGGGAAGAGCCAAAATAGAATATAGGCAACGAAATTTTTATTTTAGGAAGAGAGAGCTCTAAGGAAAAACCGCACCAGTTAGCACTGTGCGCGCTTATGCATGTGTATGTATGTGTGCATTAAATAACTGCAGAATGTTTAGAATATCAGCTTGGAGGGTTCAGGGTATCTCCTAGTCGAGCAGTCTAGACTAGAGCCTTCTTACTTGTTTATATAAGGGAATGATAAAAGATTCTTTCCAAATTGAAGGGAACACAGAAGTATCCAAGGACAAGTTAAATAATTTTAGTAGTTGTGACTGAAGAGACACATTGCACTCTTTAATCATACAACTAGGAATATTATCGGCACCAGGAGAGAAAGATGATTTCAATGTCCTAATGGCTGCAGCCAGAGAGGCTGCAGTAACTTTAGTAGTATTTATAGACCCAAATTCAGGAAGTGAATATGGATATGAGTTGCTGTAGAGATCAGCAGAAGAATAAGTGGATTGAAAAAAATCAGCAAACAGATCATAGTAATCCGGTCATTGCAAGTTTTTACACCACCAAGGACAAATGAGGACGGCAAACCAGAAGATTTACTCTTCGAGTTTACAAATGAGTAAAATTGTTTGGGATCTCGAGCAAACTGACATTTGCAACGTATAAGATAATTCTCACAACAACTGGAATTCAAAAGATTGAAGTTTGACTTGGTAATGGAATATTTGGACCAGTCAACACTTGAACCAGATTTTTTATAATTTTAAAACGTTTGGTTTTAATGTTTTTTAAGTTCGAAAGAGTCTTGGTAAGCCAAGGTGGCTTATTTGAAACTATAAAATAGACCAGTCTGTTGAATTAATTAATTCATTAAGCAAAACAAAATTGAATTTACAATAACAGCGACTAAGTTAAGAAGGCATTGGATTATCAACAGTTAATAAAACCTCTAAAGTGGGATGATGTATATTATCTGGTAAGCAGAAAGGAGTTGATCTCGCGACATTAATGAGCGAATAATGATTAACAAACACAAGATCTAGAGTGCGATTTAGATGGTTTGAAATGGAGTTAATCTGAAACATAAACAGGTTAAACAATTCTTCAAAAAGATAGTGATCAATTGTCGGAATGAAGTAATTTGCATTATAAGTTGATGACCAAGAAGTGTTGGGAATAGTAACATGACCCACAACAAGAAACAAGTCTTTATAATTCGTACATTACAGGGATGTAAGAGCAAGTGATAAATAAGGAGCACGATGGGAGAGTTAATTTAACCCCTATAATCTCTGCATCCGGAAACAGAAGCGCTAGGTGAGGGAGGAGCAAGCGAAGTAGGAGACGGTACTATTATAGAAGGAGTTACCGACAACAAAGGAGTCTCCAATTGAGAGAGAGGACTTTCAAAGCCATACTGATTTAATATTTCTTCAGCAGCAGCCATGTCAACTGCATAGAAGTCTTCTTCAGTTTTCAAAATTGAGCCCTCACAGCACTATACATTTTAGAAAAGTTTATCTGTTTTTCCAAGCTAATCGGACAAGACCAGCGTACGCCTCCACTACCAGCTTTAGAAGTAGACAATAACCTGTCATATTCACGCCCAGTAAGACCTGCACACTTAGTATGCATCATATTATCGCACAACCAGCAATTTATAAATTGCGCTTGAGCAGAATCCACTGCCTGCCTGAAACTGCAAGATTTTTTGCAGCAACTCATATTGGCAATTGGGATCAATCACAAATTACTAAATGTGTTGAGAGCGAGTCCAACAAAAACCAGCCGTTACAGAGCGCAACGAAAATATATGTTGAGAGAGCGAGTCAACAACAAAAACAGCCGTTAAAGAGCAGATCGAAAGTACACAGCGAGAGAGTATACTTCCACAGCACAAAAATCAAAAATTAGAGAGAGGCAAATACAACAACAGTAGATAATGAGAGAAATTATGCACACACTCAAAATAACAAACTTAGAAATAGTGAACTGGGGAGGGCACCAACAAATAGAAACACTAAAGCAAAAATGCAAATAATGAAACTAATGAACCGACGCTGCACACATAACTTCACAAAATAAACAAGTAAGAAAGCTCTAGTCGAGACTGCCCAACTAGGAAATCCCCTGAACCCTTCGGAGAACTGATATTTCAATAGTTCTCCGCGTCTTTTTGCTTACAAAAAACACACACACACATACATAGGCACATATAGGCACGCACGCATAAACACGCATGGGCTGCAGTGTGGGCTTCTCATGGAAACTTAATTGTTTAATAACTTTTGTGGACGTACGTTCTTCATGAAACTTTTAGATTATGAATATATCATTACTATGCGTGTATATGCCGAAGCTCAAGTCTCTAGTATTTGAAATACGCCTTTTACAAAAGTGATGGTGAGGGGGTGGATATAGGGGTGGGGGTGAATTATAAAAAAAACCGAAATTCTATAATTTACATATGAGTCTACATTTAAAATTTGGAGACTCTAGCTCAAAAGATGTAGGAGATATAATTTTATAATTGACTTTCATCGATAAAAAAATAATCGGACAAGTTATCGAAATTATGTGATAAACTCGATATGCGCGTGCTATATACGGACATTTTAAAAAAAAGTTGAAGTCTCTAGCTATTGTATCTTCGGAAATCGACGCGTTCAAACATACGGACAGACGGACGGACAGACAGACGGACAGGGCCAAATCAACTTTTCTCGTCGCCCTGATCAAGAATATATATACTTTGTGGCGTCTGCCACGCCTCCTTCTCCTGTTACATACATTTTAACAAAACCATTATACCCTGATTTCCCATTTTCAATGGGTTCAGGGTATAAAAAGGCATTAATTACTATTGGAAAAATATGTCAAAAGATATTTCAAGTTATGTAAGAAAATGCCAAAAATGTCAAATATAACTGAAAATATGAAAACTCCATTAACCATTACTGAAACGCCACAACTGGCTTTCGATATGGTAATCGTGGATACGATCGGTCCCTTACCCAAATCTGAACAAGGAAATGAATACTGTTACTACGGTAATCTGCGATTTGAAAAAAATACTTGATAGCAATACCAATTTGTCTTTACAAAAATGCAAAAACAGTGTCAAAGGCCTTATTTGAAGATTTTACTCTGAAGTACGGTCCAATCAAGACGTTCATTACGGACATGGGAACAGAATATAAAAAAAGAAAATAATTAAATTATGTAAAAACCTTACCATCAAAAACATAACTTCTATCGTACATCATCAGCAGACAGTAGATACCGTGGAAGCCACAGAACACTTAACGAGTTCATACGATCATATATATCAGTTGATAAAACAGATTGGGACGTATGGCTACAATACTTCGTATATTGTTTTTGTTAAGGCATTTGGATATTTGCCTTCTGAATTATATTATATATTATTATAAGAAATTGAATTATTATATATATTAAGAAATTGAATAATTTTCGAAATTGTATAGGTTAAGTAATTGAAGCTGAACCACTGTACAGAGATGTTGTTATTGTACGCGCTAGCACGGGAGTGTCGCTCTCCAAAAGATCGCTCTCTCGCTGCTCGCGGTTAGATGCGCATAGGTGCGCTCTCTACTGTGCAAGCTGTGCTTGCGTTCATGTTAAATTTAATAAATCAGTACAAAATTACACAGTACAAACACCGGTGCCAGCACTTCGTATACTTCAGAGAGACCGCAAGTTGCTGTCTACATTTTTTTTATAAATATTATACACTGGCCATCGAAGGACCAGACTCCTTTTGGAAGGACATTTTTGGCGCCCCCGGGTGGACACTCTCTGGAATTGAAGGAAGCTGGATTATGGATTTTGTGGATAATCAGGGAAGTACATAAATACATAGAGCACATAGATGACCAAGTAATGCAAGCCATAAATAAATAAATGCATTACTTTAGACATACAAAATATTAATGTATGTACAATCTACGCCTATGTACATTGTGTTGAGCTTATTTCAAATTGAAATTAAAAAAAAAAATAAATAAAAATAATAATAATAAGGTACATATTGTAATTGACCTTTGATCTGCAAATAATTCAATCTCTATTGCCTCGCATAATCCAAGTTTTCTTTGGCGCCGTTAGTGTGTTACAGTTTTTTTGCTCATTTTCGTCTCGCACTTTCGTTTTGCGCTTGCGCTCACAGCTCGCTCTCGCTCGCACATAAAGGTTCGTTCTCGCTTGCACAGATAATTGCGCTCTTAATTTACGCTCTTCATTTGCATGCGCGCTTGCAATATCGCTTGCACTTATAGTTGCGCTCTCGTTTTACTGTCTCGCTTGCACATATTAGTGCGCGCTCATTTTGCGCTCATTGCATACTCACTTGCAATATCGCTTGCACTTATAGTTGCGCTCTCGCTTTGCGCTCAAAACTTGCGCTCGTCACTTGGATATATTCTCGCTCAAAACTTGCGCTCTCGCTTTGCGCTCAAAACTTGCGCTCGTCACTTGGATATATTCTCGCTCAAAACTTGCACTCTCGCTTTGCGCTCATCGTATGAGCTCGATCTGCACTTATATTTTGGCATTCATACCGGCGCGCTCTCGCTTGTGAATGCATTGCACTCAGTCGCTCTACAGTCAAATATAACTCAATAGACCACTTGCCCAAATAGTCACTCAACATTTTGGTTGTTGCCTTCGCTATATCGTTATCAACTGTTTGTAACAGTCACTCAAGTATAGTTTAACACTGCCAGCGTAATATATTGAGATTTATTACGATCGCGTGCATTTGTTAACATTCTTGAATTGCTCTTCGCTTGTTGTCATACATTAAGTGAACTTTTATTTGTTTCGATTGAAATTGGTTTCAACTGAGCATCACTAATAGCATCATGACTAACAAGCGAGGAAAGAATAGGTCTATGGACGAGTCATCATCAGAGCGTGTCGAAGCTCTGTTGGCCGTTTACAAAAATGTTACAAACGATATAACACGCATTAATAAATCATTAAAAGATTACACTAAACCAGTAGAGCCATTTGAAATTGAATGTCGACTTGAGATATTGAACCGCTACATAGAAAAGGCCTTTAAGACACAACAAGAGTTGGACGACATTAACGCAGATTTAGTGCCTCGGTCAACGTTAGAAGATTTGTGTGTATCAACCAAAGCACTTCTTATGAAGCGAGGTAGTGATAGCCAACCTAAAAGTGAGAGTCCCGCTAACTCTACAATGATTAGCTCAGTGTCACACTCTAGGAATCTACCGAATATAAAGCTGCCAAAGTTTAGCGGAGAATATTCGGAATATAAGAATTTCATTGGACTTTTTGAGAGTTTAGTCGACAACGAGCCAGGGTTATCAAATATAGAAAAGTTTAATCACTTGTTGTCATGCTTGGACAAAGAAGCATTAGGCACTGTCAAGGCATATCAGGTGACAGATGCTAATTACCCAAAAGCGTTAGCTGCTTTAAAAAATGTGTACGACAATCAGTGTCTCATATTTTTTAACAGCATTTCAAAACTATTTGATCTCCCACACATGTCCGAACCGTCAGCATCATCTTTGCGCATGCTGATAGACTCAGTCCGTGCCATTTACGAATCTCTTTTATCGCTAGGATCTGATAAGCAGATTTCGAATGCCATGCTCATCCATTTGGTAATGATGAAAGCGGACGCTGGCACGCGCTCTAGGTGGGAAGAGAATCTTGTCTACAATAAGCTTCCATTGTGGCAAGATTGTGAAGCTGCCTTGAACAGACGGTATAAGCATTTAAGTGCTGAAGACTCATCTGGTCCACGTCGTAAGGTAGCTCAGGATAATAAGAAAAGAATTGGGAAAACTTCACTAGCTGTCGCTCTGCCCAGTGAGCCGCAGAGTCCCAAATGCGTGTTTTGTAAAAAGAACGATCACTTCATTCACTCGTGCTCGTCGTTCGCAGCAATACCTTGCCAGAAACGTTTTACGTTCGCAAAGAGCTATCCGCTCTGTATAAATTGTTTGCGAACAGGACACTCAGTGGCTGCTTGCAAATCAGCCCACTGTCGTGTGTGCTCTAAGCCGCACCATACCATACTGCATAGATACAGCTCTGAAGCGGCTCAAAGATGCTCAGCAGTTGTATCAGCAGTCCCTCGTGTCACTTCGTCACAGATTTCATCTGTAAATCACGCACGGATAGCCTCTGATCAAGTTCTTTTGGCAACTGCAGCTGTGAAGATAAAAGATCAATCTGGATCTTATCACTTAGCTAGAGCTTTATTAGATTCCGGCTCGCAAGTTAATTTCATAACTGAAGAACTTGCAAAACAGTTGAAATTAAAACGGCAAAGATCTGGGATTCAATTGTTAGGCATTGCTAATTGTCAGTCATCTGTTCGGCACAGCGTTCAAACTTCGATAGCGTCCCGAACGGACGACATAGAAATCCGAACAGACTTTGGTGTGTTACGTTCCATTTCGTCGTATCAACCAGAGAAGCACACTGAAGAGATCAAGGTACCTGATAATGTACAATTAGCTGATCCTCAATTCCACAAGCCGCAACGTATTGATTTGTTGCTCGGTGCTGATATCTTTTTTGATATATTAAGAGAAGGCAAAATAAAAGGATCCGATAACAACCCAACATTGCAATTGACTGCCTTTGGTTGGATTGTATCTGGTCGCTGCCGAACATTGAATGCAGCTACTAGTTCGTCGACTTTCATTAGCGTCGTAAACGACGACATAGCTATAGATTCAATAGTTCGCAAGTTCTGGGAGTTGGAAGAAAAGCCAAATACAATTAATTCGAATTTGTATACCCCAGAGCAACAACTGTGCGAGAAGTCATTTGTGGAGACTATTTGCCAAACTACCTCGGGTCGTTTCAGAGTGTCGCTGCCATTCAAATCAAGCCCACAGTGTCTTGGTACATCTTATGACACAGCCAAGCAACGATTTCTGGCCTTGGAAAGAAGAATGAGCAAGCAAGAAGACATTCGGCCAATGTATATTGACTTTATGAAAGAATACTTGGCCTTGGGTCACATGAGCCCAACTAACAATCAAATTCCGAGAGAGCCGCATTATTTCATCCCATATCAATGCGTGCTAAGACCGCACAGCGCATCCACTAAACTTCGAGTAGTGTTTGATGCCTCTAGCAAGTCCTCCTCTCAATTGTCGCTGAATGATCTACTCATGGTGGGTCCGACCATCCAGCCGCAGTTATGGGAGACTTTGCTAAGATTTCGACTTCGTCCTTGGGCTGCTACAGCAGACATCGCTAAAATGTACCGTCAAATTGAACTTGACGAGTCCCACCGCAACTTTCAACTTATTGTGTGGAGGGAAACGCCCACTGATCCGTTACAAATCTTTCGATTAAACACAGTAACGTACGGGACAGCGACTGCTCCATTCTTAGCAATTCGATGTTTAAAACATCTAAGCGACTTGCATGCTTCCACTCATCCAGCTGCTGCAAGGTCGTTAGCCCGAGATTTCTATGTTGATGACTTGTTGACAGGAGCAGATAGCGTCGAAGAATTGTGCTTGTTGCATCGAGACTTGATAGCAATTCTTCAAAAGTTTGGATTTCCTCTCACAAAATGGTCGTCCAATTGTAAACAACTCGCAGCACAACCAGCTAGAAACGATATAGTTATTGGTCATCAAGAGGACACAAAAACATTGGGATTAATTTGGAATCCAATGAATGACAGCTTTAGATATTCCATGAACTGTCCAGTAGAAGTTCAACAGACTAAAAGATCAGTTTTGTCATTTGTAGCAAGGTTATACGACACCTTAGGTTTGTTAAGTCCGATCGTAACTCGTGCGAAGGTCCTTTTACAGGAAATGTGGTTGCACAAACTTGGGTGGGATGACCAATTGCCTGTTCAAATGAGGCAAGAATTTGAGGCAGTAACTAGCTGTTTCTCAAATCTAAACTCGTTGCATATACCTCGTTACGTTGGCACACTTAAATCGAAAGGATGTCAAATCCATGGATTTGCTGATGCCTCAACGAGAGCTTACGGTTGTTGTTTATACGTAAGAATGCAAACAGATAAGGGTATCACTACCAGGCTGCTAGTCGCTAAATCTAAGGTAGCGCCCTTGAAAACAAAATCTGTTCCGCGGCTGGAGTTGTGTGCTGCAGAATTGTTAGCTGCCTTATGGGATGCGGTAAAGAAAGTACTTGATGGTCCTATTAATCAAGTCACATTTTGGTCAGACTCTGAGGTGGTGCTTCATTGGCTGCGAATGCATTCATCTAGCTTGAACACATTCGTTGCTAATCGCGTTGCAACCATCCAAGAGTTGACAACTAATGTATCTTGGCGTCATGTACCAACGAAAGACAACCCAGCAGATATTGTATCTCGGGGATGTTCAGTTGAGGAGCTTAAAACATCATCGTGGTTTTGCGGACCAGGATTTTTAAAGCTTTCTGACACATTGTGGCCAGCCAACCCACAAATCACCCTATCAAAGGAGTTAGAGCTGCTAGAGAAGCGTAGAACTGCAATTACTATGATCGCGGTCGATGAGGTAACAAATCCTATCGTACATCTTATTGAGTTAATATGTCATCATTTTCTAAGCTAATCCGCATCGTTGCCTATATGTTCCGCTTTATCAATGGAAAACAAGAAAGTCATTCTTCACTTGTTCCTACGGCTTCTGAGTTAAGCTTTGCATTCCTTGCAGTTATATCTGTAATTCAACACATTGAATTCAGCGAAGAAATAAAGAAAATAAAGAAGTCAGTCGTGTTGCAACCGTCATTGCAAAAACTGACACCGTTTTTGCACCCACATCAGCATGGCAGGCGTATGTTATGGTTGCTACGAGTAGGAGGTCGTTTATTGAAGGCACCATTAGCACATAATGCCAAATTCCCATTGTTGCTTCCAAAAAAGTGTCGTTTCGTAACGCTTTATGTGGAGCATTTGCATCGCTCTCATTGCCACGCCAATCCCCTAGTACTAATGGGCCTGCTTCGTCAGCAGGTTTGGCTGGTCAATGCTCGACAGGCTTACAGTGCAGTAGTCCGAAAATGTGTACATTGTTTTCGCTACAAGCCGAAACTCTTATCCCAAATAATGGGCAATCTTCCCGCTGATCGCTTACATGGAAATAGGCCATTTGAGATCAGTGGACTGGACTTTTGCGGTCCAATACTAGTTTCGCTGGGAATTCGGGGCAAATCGCCAGTCAAAATGTATATTGCCATATTTGTTTGCTTTACTTCGAAGGCAGTGCATCTTGAATTAGTCACCGATTTAACCACAAATTCATTTCTAATGTGTTTATCCAGGTTCGTTGGTCGACGTGGGCTTGTCCGGAAGCTGTATTGCGACAATGCCACCAATTTCGTGGGTGCTGCACGCACGCTGAACCTCAAAACTACGTTCCATGGCAACACAGCGGACATGGAAATGTTTGCTGCGGAGCGGGGCATGGAGTTTGTGTTCATCCCTCCTCGAGCGCCGCATTTTGGCGGCCTTTGGGAAGCGGCGGTGAAATCCGCCAAGGGTTTGCTGCTGAAAGCGATGGGCAGCGCTCGATTACGGCAAGACGAGGTGGCCACCGTGCTGGTCGAGGTCGAGGCCGTGCTCAATTCGCGGCCAATGGTCGCTCCCAGCAGCAACCCAAACGACGGCGAAGTGCTCACGCCAGGGCACTTCCTGATAGGAGCAACGCTCGTGCCGCTTCCAATCGCGTCCACAGAGTCAGTCGACGACGCCAAGCTGACACTCTTAAAAAGATGGCAGCTGACATCCAACATCAAGCTTCGATTTTGGAACGACTGGTCAAGGGACTACCTGGTCAGCCTGCAGCAGAAGTCAAAATGGACGAAGGAGAGGCAGAACGTACAGGTCGGAGCAGTCGTGCTCGTGGGAGAGGACAACGCTCCTCCACAACAGTGGATGCTAGGCGTGGCGACGGAAGCCATAGTCGGAGGAGATGGTAGAGTGCGCGTAATTGTCGTTAAGACAAAAAATGGCACATATAAAAGGGCAATTCATCGCGTTGCACCACTGCCACTCCACTAATACACCATTTTATTGAAGCCCTGCGGCCTTTCAACGCGGCCGATGTTAAGGCATTTGGATATTTGCCTTCTGAATTATATTATATATTATTATAAGAAATTGAATTATTATATATATTAAGAAATTGAATTATTATCGAAATTGTATAGGTTAAGTAATTGAAGCTGAACCACTGTACAGAGAAGTTGTTATTGTACGCGCTAGCACGGGAGTGTCGCTCTCCAAAAGATCAATCTCTCGCTGCTCGCGGTTAGATGCGCATAGGTGCGCTCTCTACTGTGCAAGCTGTGCTTGCGTTCATGTTAAATTTAATAAATCAGTACAAAATTACACAGTACAAACACCGGTGCCAGCACTTCGTATACTTCAGAGAGACCGCAAGTTGCTGTCTACATTTTTTTTATAAATATTATACACTGGCCATCGAAGGACCAGACTCCTTTTGGAAGGACAGTTTTAATACAACACCATCAATGGCACATGACTATTGTCCATATGAACTAGTATTTAGTAAACCTTCAAACTTACCAAAACACTTTAATATGGAATCTAGATATAGACTAGAACAGGCCTATAAACGCGCTAGAATAATGTTAGAAAAACATAAGGAGAAAAATAAACAGGTAAGAAGGCTCTAGTCGAGACTGCTCCACTAGGAGATACCCTGAACCCTCTAAACTGATATTCTAATCATTCGGCACTTCGTTTATGCACACATACAAAGGTGGTCAAAAGTATTTACACACCGAGCATTTTTCTACATGCTCAGCTTTAAAAGCTTGTTGTTATTGTTGTTGTTCGCTGTTTTTGAAAAAATCTTTTTGTGTCACAAAGCCTACTATATGTAAATGCGATCGGCAAAAGAAATTGCTAAAATAACGGCACATGTTTAAAAAGAGAGCGAAAATAAAAGTTACCTAGAGGTTGTCAAAAGTATTTACACACTTTTTTTTTGCGTCAGAAGTATTTACACAATATTCAAACAATGTTTAATGGTATTAATTAATGAATTTTATTTTGGATTTTGGTTTTATATAAAAAAAGGTTTCATATAACAAAAAGGGCACTCTAAGTCAATCAGGATAGCTGCGTATTAAATAAATAATAATAAATAAGTAAATAAACATGCTCCTGCTTCGGGAAACAAATAATTTCCAACTAGTGACTGAGTATTGCAGCAGAATATTGCTCCTTGCCATAAAGAATCAACACCCACAGAGCTTTTTTTGCACTTAAACCAAGCCGTTCTGCCCTGGTCTGCGCAAAGTCCGGACCTTAACGAAATGAAATGTTTGGGTTTTCATGAAAACTAACTGATTAATCATCAAGGACAGAAAATGAAATGATACCACCAAAATTTGGTGCAAAATAACAATTGACTTTGGCCGATCCTTGGTGGCATCAATTCCAGCCAGGCTTCCGGCTGTAGCTGGCGCAAAAGGGTGAATAACTAAATGACAATTTTAATAAATAAGCCTTTTGTTATATAAAACCAAAATCAAAAAAAAAAAAAAAAATTCATTAAGTAATACCACTGACCAAAGAACACATAGACTAGACATGCAGTACAATGTTTTTCAACACCGAAAAATCGAGCTAGCAGGTCCTATCAATTGATACGTAATTACGTATTTGCTCGACTCTTCACTTTTAGGGTTCAGGCTACGAAAATATGGCAGTACAAAATCATTCGTCTTCATGCGCTCGACCGAGATGGTCGACTATTGAACAAAAGAACCCTCCATGCTCAATTTTGTTTTCTTGCTCTCTCTCTCTCTGCTTTTTACTCTCTCAAATGTCTATTTGTATGAGTGCATGTGAGCACAAGCAGCAGCTCACGAAAATTGAAATTTGTTCGCGTAGATGCCGTTTCTTCCCTTCTGTGTGAAGAGTATTCCGAACTCTTCAAACCGTTTGCCAAGCTCGTACAAAATATTTGCGTTTTCGTTATTATTTGTGGGAAGGGTATGAAAGCGTGGTGCGCATAAAGAAAATGTTTTCGCGTCGAGCGTGCACACACACACTACAGTTCCTTGCTACATGTATGAGCATTTGTGACCTGCGTGCGTTACTCTTGCTGCTTGTAGCAATTTTAAAGCCCAGCATTTGCATTTGGTCGGTCTTACGGACTGTCATAACCAATTCACACAGATGTACTGTGTATGAACATACATATGTAAATAAGTACATTTATATATTATTATTGCTAATCATGTTTATAAATGTGTTTATATCCATAAAATACTATAATTATAGACAATTAAAATTATTTTGTACGCATTTGAAAGCGAAAAAATCATCGTAAAACACTAATAAGTTTATTAAATGCTTTGCAATATATGAAATACACATGTCATATTATACTCAAGCTTTAATCATTATTGTCAAAAATTTTTAATTAAGTCATAATGGCCCATTTGATAGTCACCCTACGATTCAAAACATACAAAATTTACAAACCACTAGATCCAGAGACAATTAGCTTGCCTTCCCATACAAGCATACACAAGCATACCATACACACATACATACATATGCAGCCCATGGCAGGCACAAGCCAATGCTCACATATTATGAACATACACACTTACAATATTCCAAAGGCAGCAAGTCCAACGGCAGCAAGTCCTACGGCAGCAAGTCCATACATATGTATGTGTGTTTGTATGCGATCATATTGAGAGAGAATTGAGTTTTTGGTCATACATGCATTAAGTGTGCAAGTGTGTGTGTGCATACTCGTCGCGAAATCATATTCTTTGTGCGCATCAAAACTTGCATACCCTTCCCATAAATAATCATTGAAACGCTTACAGTTTGCTTGCATGGGCGTGGCAAACGCTTTTAAAATTTCGATGTAACCTTCACTCAAAAGGGGGATCGTCACGAACAAATTTCAATTTTTGTGCGACGCTAAGCTTGATGATTTGAGAGCCCATAGAGAAAGAGAGAGAGAAGGACAAAAAACGCCAAGCCCATAGAAAAAAAAAAGTGTGTAAATACTTTTGACAACCTCTAGGTAACTTTTATTTTCGCTCTCTTTTTAAGCATGTGCCGTTATTTTAGCAATTTCTTTTGCCGATCGCATTTACATATAGTAAGCTTTGTGACACAAAAGCTCATAAGCCCGCGCTCTGCTAACTGCGCAGTAAGCAGCGACTGCGCTTGGGCTGCGCTGCGGTGTGGGCAATATTATGAGAATTTATTT
This sequence comes from Drosophila aldrichi, assembly GCA_035045965.1. Taxonomy (NCBI): domain Eukaryota; kingdom Metazoa; phylum Arthropoda; class Insecta; order Diptera; family Drosophilidae; genus Drosophila; species Drosophila aldrichi. Next base: position 237,887 of record JAWNOM010000534.1, read on the forward strand.
GTTGAATAATTTCTTTTGTAGACGTACGATCTTAATGTAACTTTCAGAACGTAATCTTAATATGTAAGTATGTGTACATTCCAAAGCACAAATCTGTAAATTGCAAAATGTGTGTATTTGTCAATTGTATATAGACAGTAAATCTGATATAAACACGTCTGTTAACTCTCACTGATATCTTGGCGTGCTCTTTGACAGTAAACTTAACATTAATTTTCATATTTCTACCATCATTAATGAAGCCAAAAGTGTGCTTGGCTTTATTAAACGTTGGTCTAAGGAATTTAAAGATCCATTTACTACCAAGCGCTTATTTACTTCGCTTGTTCGTCCTATCTTAGAGTACTACTCTGTTGTATGGTCTCCGCACAGGCGCGTAGCCAGAAAATTTTTTCGGGGGGGTTTTCAGCAAATATTAAATACACATATTCGTACTTAATAATATAATGGATGACCTTTATTTCAAATTTTTGTTCTATAAAAGAATGTCTATTTTCCGACTTGTTTTCGCCATTTCGTTCAAAATATCCTCTGGAGTGACTTCAATTTTAGAGTGGATGTTGAGCTTCCGACTATTTCGGGGGGGTTTGAACCCCCGAAACCCCCCCTGTATACGCGCCTGTCTCCGCAGCATAAACTGTATCAGGATCGTATTAAATCAGTCCAAAAACAGTTTCTTCTCTTTGCCTTAAGAGACCTTAGATGGGACAGTAATGTAAGATTACCGTCTTATCATAGTAGGCTCCAGCTTATTGATCTTCCATCGCTAGCCAATCGAAGAACAATTCTAGGAATTGTTTTTTTGCATAAATTGATTAGTGGTGATATTGATTCAGTCTCTTTGTTGGGTCGTCTAAGTTTTTCGGTTCCGTCCGAACAACTAGATACTATCGTCCCCTTCATTTACCTGTGCACTAGGGATTATTCTTTGTACAGTACGTTTCATGTCCTTTGCGTTAATTTTAATAAATATTATCACGTTTTCCCTTAGAGCTCTCTCTTCATAAAATAAAAATTTTACTATTAGCTTATCTTAGGGAAATCACACACAATGCCCAGGCATAAGCATTGGTATACATTTTTCGTTGCCAATGTTGTGTTGTGAATTCTCAACTCTATCCTATATTCTATTTTGGCTCTTCCCTTGCTCTTTTCTTTTTTTATTTCTTAGTCTTGTATTAACTCTTTTCGCAACTTCTTTTAATACCTTCCATTTCCTTTTTATACCCTGAACCCATTGAAAATGGGAAATCAGGGTATAATGGTTTTGTTAAAAGTATGTAACAGGGAGAAGGAGGCGTGGCAGACCCCACAAAGTATATATATTCTGTCCGTCTGCGTCCGCGTCGATTTCAGAAGATATAAGAGCTAGAGACTTCAACTTTTTTTAAAATGACCATATATACAGCGCGCATATCAAGCTTATCACAAAAGATCGATAACTCATCCCGTTATTTTTTATCGATAAAAAATCTTATCGAAAGACAGTTATAAAATTATATCTCCCACATCTTTAGAGCTAGAGTCTTCAAATTTTAAATGGAAACTCATATGTACTTTATAGAATTTCGATTTTTGTTATAATTCACCCCCCACCCTTATATCCACCCCCTCACCATCACATTTGTAAGAGACGTATTTCAAATACTAGAGACTTGAGCTTCGGCATATACACGCATAGTAATGATATAATCACAATCTGAAAGTTTCATGAAGAACGTACATCCACAAGAAAATTTATTAAACAATTAAATGTGTGCGTGTGTGTGCGTTTCTTTTGTAAGCAAAAAGACGCGAAGAATTATTGAAATATCAGTTCTTCTTACTTGTTTAATTTTAAATTGGCTCTAGGTTTGTCAATTAGCTTTAAGTAATAAATAAATTTGTATACTCATTCACGAAAGTGAATTGAGTATATTGGTTTTGTGCAATGTCCGTCTTGCTGTCCGTCCGTCCGTCTGTCCGTATGAACGCAGTTCATTTCGGCGCTATTGAAGCTAGAGACTTGAAATTTGGAACACATACTTGTGTATAGCTCCCATTTATAAAGTGTTAAAACTTTCCCGATCCGCCATACCAGAAATCATGTTAGTTGAAGAGCTAGAGAGCTGAAATTTTGTATGTAGGTCCGCGTCGAACACCCAAGTTCAACAAGCTAATGTTATCATTATATAAAGACTGGTGAAAAAATTATATATCCACGCCCACTAGGGGCGTGGCAAATCGGACCTGAAGATATAGTGATTTTACAAATTTTGCTATATTTTGGGTACTATTGATGCTAGAGACCTGAAATTTGGTATATATACGCGGGTTGACCACCCAAGTCCAACAAGTTATGGTGCATATATCTCCGCCCAAAGGGGGCGTGGCAAACCGAAAAAGTTTATATCTCCTAAAGTATAAGAGTTAGAAGCTTCAAATTTAATAGTAGAGTTATTGATAACCTCCTCTATCGATTCCCCAAAAATAATTTTACGCCTCTTTAGGGGCGTGGCATATCAAAAAATACCTTGTAATTTTCACATTTTTGGAGCGTAAGCATCCAAACTTTACAGTTAGACTACCGTTAGCTCGTTCTACGATCTGGCCAAATGAGATGTCTACGCCTACTAGGGCGTGGCAAATCGAGAAAAACTGCATTTTCTGCAGTACTAGAGCTAAACTTAGCTACTGAATTGCTGATGGGATGTGAATGAGTATCTCGCAGTCGGTAACGCCCGACTACAACGTTCTTACTTGTTATACCCTGAACCCATTGAAAATGGGAAATCAGGGTATAATGGTTTTGTTAAAAGTATGTAACAGGGAGAAGGAGGCGTGGCAGACCCCACAAAGTATATATATTCTTGATCAGGGCGACGAGATAAGTTGATCTAGCCATGTCCGTCTGTCCGTCTGTCCGTATGTTTGAACGCGTCGATTTCCGAAGATACAATAGCTAGAGACTTCAACTTTTTTTTAAAATGTCCGTATATAGCACGCGCATATCGAGTTTATCACATAATTTCGATAACTCGTCCGATTATTTTTTTATCGATGAAAAACCATATCGAAAGCCAGTTATAAAATTATATCTCCTACATCTTTTGAGCTAGAGTCTCCAAATTTTAAATGTAGACTTATATGGACTTTATAGAATTTCGGTTTTTGTTACCCCCACCTCTATATCCACCCCCTCACCCTCACCTTTGTAAAAGGCGTATTTCAAATACTAGAGACTTGAGCTTCGGCATATACACGCATAGTAATGATATAATCATAATCTAAAAGTTTCATGAAGAACGTACGTCCACAAAAGTTATTAAACAATTAAGTTTCCATGAGAAGCCCACACTGCAGCCCATGCGTGTTTATGCGTGCGTGCCTATATGTGCCTATGTATGTGTGTGTGTGTTTTTTGTAAACAAAAAGACGCGGAGAATTATTGAAATATCAGTTCTCCGAAGGGTTCAGGGGATTTCCTAGTCGAGCAGTCTCGACTAGAGCTTTCTTACTTGTTTTATGTAGACATTTATACATATACACATTTATACGCATATCCATTTATGCATTTATGCATTAATACACTTATACACTTTCACAATTTATACTAAACAGACTGCCGCTCTGCCGGCAACATATATACATAAGCGGACCGCTGCTCTGCCGGCGTCACTGGCAGCGCAGCCAACCGCTTTTAACTGCACTTGACAATTGTCATAGAATTAAGATTTCATTCAATAAACCACAACGAACCAAAGAGGATGTGTTTTAACTTATTTTAAAAGAACACATATCACAATGTGTCAAAGTCAAGTGGCAAGAAATTCTAAGTATGACTGACAACTCAACGGCATTCGGCAATCGCATAGGCAATGTAAATGGAACATGGAAACTAAGCGCAAATGGAACGAATCATTGGATTATTCCAAGTTGCTTACGTGGGATTTGTGGGTAAAGGTAGTTGAGAGGCATTGGCAATATTTGGAATCATACGGAAAGTCGGAATCGAGCCAGGCTAGAACTGTGACTGCTAGCAAACCACGAAGCCTGACGATTTGTCTTTTAATTGTTCAATTCACTCATGTCCTCTTTGTCTTAGCTCATTTATCGAATTTCACGTTGTAGTCGACTTCAGGAGATATCGGTTGCAGAGCGCTAAGAAGCAGCAAAACGATATGGTCTGTGGCTAAAATGTCTTGGCAAGGGCATCCAAGTGTTTTAGCAACGGCCTTCGTCGAGGTCATGGATGCATCTGGAAACTACACGATCGGTAGTGCTCTATTGGATTCTTGATCATAGGTGAACTTCATCCCAGGACAGTTAGCGCAATCACTACGCTTGCCAAAGATCAAACGGCATATACGAATCTGAACTAAACACAGTCACGGTACATTAGGATTCATTGTGACAGCAAAGATCATCCAACAGAAGCTGTGGATACTCAAATTGCAATGGGATGAGTCTGTGCCGCAAACACTTTACCTAGGTTGGAAATCGTTTGCTGCATCGTTTACTTCAATGGATTCGCTGACAATACCTCGATTCTTTTGTGACGCTTCCATACGTGCATACGGATGCTTCATTTACGCAGTTTCAGCGGACGGCAAGGTTTCAAGTTCATCTGATCACGTCCAAGTCGGAATAGCACCAACTCGAAAGTTATCGCTACCAAAACTAGGACTCTACGAGAAAATTTTCACATCGAAACAAGAAATCTATCTGTGGAGCGACTCGTCGATAGTCCTTCATTAGATACAGCAACATTTGGCTATCACTATCAACTTTTTGGGAAACCGACATACAAGAAGTGACAATGGACTGGATCTGGTCTCGAGCGGAGGGGCCCTCGCATCTGAAGCATAGCTCAAACGCTTGGCCAAAGGACAAATATCACGAACAGTCATAACACTTGAGATGCGCAAGTCAGCTTTCAAGTTTGACGGATAGCAACTATCTACGCTACACACGTTGCTTTCAATTATTTCTTGGATGCTGTGCTTTATACACGCCCTTCGGAAACCCGTTGAGTTGTCTACGCCCCCGGTGTCACCTCAGGAGCTACAGCGTGCATTTAATAGCATTATTTGTAATCTGCAGTAGCAACACTTTGCAGATGAAATTCACGCGTTGGACAAAAAAAGGAAATATCAAGTCACACAAAATTTCGAGGTCCATTTTTGCTGCTTATGGTTGACGGTCGTCTCGAATCGACAAATGCCCTAGAGGTGCAGAAACATCCAATCCTACTTCCAAGTAAAGATGATTTCGTGCAGTTTCTTGCACTTCGTCTTCAATTCTGGATCGTGAATGCTCGACACCTGGCTCGTTCTATCGTCAGAAAATGTGTACATTGTGTGCGCTACAAGCCATTGCAAAAGCAACTCATGGGAAATCTATCTGTAGAGCGATTTTTGGCGACGCTGGTTGGCATTTTACTTCAATGAGCAAAACATCGCCCAGTATCTCCATCGCTGACATGGTTTTCATACATGAGGACGACATACCTTCTCAGAAGTGGATCGCATTACAGCTATAACGAGATCAACGAGTACGAGTTATAGATGTCCGTACTACAAAAGGCATAATCCAATTCCCAGCGATTCTTCCTGTCTCTTGAAAGACTGCGTCATTCAACTATATTCTTAAATTTGGGACCTCCCTAATAACTTGCCTCTATGCACTGTAAACTCTTATTACTTATATTAACTCGCCTAACTTTAAGTAAGCTGCGCTTGCTCATACATTTTATACTTTACTTTTTATCAAGAACTCTATGAATAAACGTTGCACCTACGATGCGCTGAATTTCATATACGGCTCATTCGTTTAGTTGGAATAGCACCCCCATACTCTGAAACTCATGCTAGGCAGAAAAACGCTTCTGATCTTACAAACCTAATGTTTCATGAAGATATAGAGATATAAAGGAACATTAATAAATAAATAAGTTCCCACAGTTGGGCTGCTGCCCATGCGTGCGTGTAGGATATAAGAAAAGAAGCGAAATGAAATATGTATCAGTTATAGTTATAGACGGATTCTAGCACCAACCTTGCCGCAATCATAACCATTAGACTACTGATAGATGTAGATTATAAATAATTATTAAATCGTAGTTATACGAATTACATTTCATATATTTCAATTTATTGAAAATAAAAATCTTTCACATATTGGCACTGCAATTTAATGACCGATATCCAAAATGTGGGTACTCAGAACTCTAATACAGCATAAATAGTATACCCTGATTTCACATTTTCAATGGGGTCAAGTCAAAAAAAGATTTCTGTCCTTTTAAATAGGCTCAATTTGCGCATGGTATACAAGTATCTAGTTCATTTTCTGAGTATAATGCGTTAACATACAAACATACGTCCATTTCTATGGGTTAGTGTATAATATAAATGAATCTGTTCAATGGAAGTGAAGTAAATATTATACTTTTAGTGGTTATTAGAATTTACCTCTTGAGTTACTAAGAATCCAACAGCCAATGGCGATAAAAATGATGCAGACATGTGAATTGTTTGGCAGAATGCCAATACTGCTCCTGAGTGCCCGTAGTTTGGTGAGATATCTATAATATTGGCCATTGCTCCAGCGTACGATGCCGTGATAAAAATAACAGATATAAACCAGATTGTCAAAAGAAACGTTATATTATCTATATACCCTAAACAACATATCAGTAATCCAGGGACAACTTGTGATAATGCCGTGAATAATTTCCTTACCTTAGTAAGACTCAACATATTATTTAATAATAATTTATCTGCGATATAACAGAAAAATACTGACGATATGTAGGAGCAAAGAAATGGCATTCCTGACAAAATTCCATTTGCTCCAAATTCGAACTTAAGAATATGATTCATAAAAGCCGGCCCATTAACTATAAAAATATAATGTACGAAAATTCGACCGAATGTTGTAACTGCAATCGCCCAAACTGGTAATGATCTAAATATATGTCCCCAAGGAACTTTTATTGCATATGATTTTCGTACATCTTCCCCAATATGTCGCTCTATATAATGTAGTTCTTTGGTAGTTATACGGGGATGTTCTTGTGGGGTGTCAAACGCTAAAATGTACCATAGAGAACACCATCCGATTCCCAATATACCAGTCGTATAAAAAACAAGTGGCCAACCGAACGTTGTTATAATAAATCCACAGAGTGGGTACGTTAGACCAATACCAATACTAAATCCTTGAAAACTTGACATAAAACGAGAACGCTCTGTCATAGGAATCCAGTACCCCACCATTGCATACATGGCAGGCCAAGTAAGGCCAGAAGCAAATCCCTGAATTGAGCGTAAGAAAATAACAACAGCGTAATGATATTCTGCAGCTAATGGCATAAGTAGACTACATAAAGCTGTTGCCAACTGCGACCATCCAAATACACACTTAGTTCCAAAAGCTTGCGTTGCGACACCGCCAACGACTTGAGACAGCACATAGCACCAATAAAAAGAGCTAATAATCACAGATTTGACTATTGACGTATGATCTTCCGCGCGACTACCCTGTAATAAAAAAATATTTAATTTTTCGAATGAATAACTGTATAAATGTATGTTTTACCATATTTAATGCATAAAAGTCATTTCCATTTTCGTTCTGTGTTTCATTGCCATCCGATATCATGGCAACCAGAGCAAAATTCATATCATTACGCATCATGAATGACACCAGAAAACCAGACCAGGAAAGAAAATATAAGACTATTCTGGCTGGAATCTTATCTGCAATTGTGAATTAAGAAAAATTAATTGTAATTGTTGATGCTTAATCAAAAGAAGAAAGCTCTGGTCGAAACTGCTCGACTACGACATTCCCTGAACCCTTCCAGCAAGAGCTATTTCAATAATTCTCCGCATTTTTCTGCTTACACAAGAAACGCACACATACGCACGCCAAAACACGCATGGGCTGCAGTGTGCACTTACTTTGAGAACTTAATTGTTTAATAACTTTTCTTGTGGATGGACTATCTTCATGAAACTTTCATTTGCCAATACACAAGTTCTCAAGTGTTCGAAATAAGCTTTTTACAAAATTTATGGATGAGGGGGAGTATATAAGGGTGGGGGTGAATTATAACTAAAATCGCAATTTTATAAAGTACATATGAGTCTACATATACAATTTGGAGACTCTAGCTCCAAAGATATAGCAGAAATAACTTTATTACTGATTTTCGATAAGGTTTTTAATCGCGCTATATATACGGACATTTTTAAACAAGTAAGCGTTGAAGTCGGGTGTTACCGACTGCGAAATACTCATTCATATCCCGTCAGGAATTTAGTAGCTAAGTTTAGCTCTAATACTGTTTTTCTTGATTTGCCACGCCCATACTGGGCGTAGACACTTCATTTTTATTCAGTTCTTAGAAAGAAGTTCTTAGAAAAAACCTAACTGAAAAATTTGGATGCTTACGCTCCAAAAATGGAAAAAATTACAGTTTATTTTTCGATATGCCACGCCCTTTAAAAGGCGCAAAAATTATTTTTGGGGCATCGAGAGAGAATGTTATCAGTAACTGAACTATCAAAATTTGAAGCTTCTAGCTCTTATACTTTACTTTAAAGTACATATAAGTCTACATTTAAAATTTGGAGACTTACATATAAAGATGTAAGAGATATAATTGTACAACTGATTATCGAAAAGGTTTTTTATCGGTAGAAAAATAACGGGATGAGATATCGATTTTTGGTGATAAACTCGATATGCGCGCTGTATATACGGACATTAAAAAAAAATAAGTCTCTAGCTCTTTTATCTTCTGTCGCGTTCAATCATACGGACAGACGGACAGACAGAGAGACGGACAAGGCTAAATCGACTGAGCTCGTCGATTTAACAAAAACAAAAAAAAACAAGTAAGAAAGCTCTAGTCGAGACTGCCCGACTAGTAAATCCCCTGAACCCTTCTGAGAACTGATATTTCTATAATTATCCGCGTTTTTTTGCTTACAATAGAAACACACACACACATACATATGTACATAGGCACATATAGGCACGCACGCATAAACACGCATGGGCTGCAGTGTGGGCTTCTCATAGAAACTTAATTGTTTAATAACTTTTTTTTTGGACGTACGTTCTTCATGAAACTTTTAGATTGTGATTATATCATTACTATGCGTGTATATGCCGAAACTCAAGTCTCTAGTATTTGAAATACGCCTTTTACATAAGTGAGGGTGAGGGGATGGATATAGGGGCGGGGGGTGAATTATAACAAAAACCGAAATCCTATAAAGTACATATGAGTCTACATTTAAAATTTGGAGACTCTAGCTCAAAAGATGTAGGAGATATAATTTTATAACTGGCTTTCGATAAGGTTTTTCATCGATAAAAAAATAATCGGACGAGTTATCGATTTCTAGTGATAAACTTGATATGCGCGCGCTATATACGGACATTTTAAAAACAAGTAAGAAGGCTCTAGTCGAGACTGCTCGACTAGGAGATACCCTGAACCCTCCAAGCTGATATTCTAATCATTCCGCACTTCTTTTATGCACACATACATACACATGCATCCACACGCACGCTTAAGCCCGCGCTCTGCTTACTGCGCAGTAAGCAGCGACTGCGCTTGGGCTGCGCTGCTGTGTGGTCAATACTATGAGATTTTATTTGTTGAATAATTTCTTTTGTAGACGTACGATCTTAATGAAACTTTTAGAACGTAATCATAAAGTGTAAATGTGTGTACATTCCAAAGCACAAGTCTCTAGTACTTGATACACGTTTTTTACGAATTTGGGGCGAAGGGGGCGTGGTATCCAAAATCTGTAAATGGCAAAGTGTGTGTATTTATCTAATGCATATACACAGTAAATCTGAAGTCTCTATGTCTAAAAGTGTTCAAATTAGGCTGAAAAAACAATACAAATTTATCGATTATCCTCGATAAAAAAGATATCGAATGAGTTATCGAAAAAATATGATAAACTTGTACTGCGTATGGTATACACGAGTCTACATACAAAATTTCAGCTCTCTAGCTCTTATAACTTCTGAGATCCTTTTGCTCATACGGACGGACGGACAGACGGACGGACAGACGGACGGACAGACGGACAGGGCTAAATCGACTCAGCTCATCGCCCTGATCAAGAATATATATACTTTATGGGGTCTGCCACGCCTCCTTCTGCCTGTTACATACTTTTTCACAAAACCATTATACCCTGATTTCCCATTTTCAATGGGTTCAGGGTATAAAAAGTTGAGGTCTCTAGCTATTGTAGCTTCGGAAATCGACGCGTTCATACCTACGGACAGACGGACAGACGGACATGGCTAAATCAACTTTTCTCGTCGCCCTGATCAAGAATATATATACTTTGTGAGGTCTGCCACGCCTCCTTCTCCCTGTTACATACTTTTAACAAAACCATTATACCCTGATTTCCCATTTTCAATGGGTTCAGGGTATAAAAACTCGGATACGGACATTTTAAATTTCAAATTTCAAGTCTCTGGCTCATATATATTCTGAGAGCGACGCGTTCTTACCTACGTACAGACGAACGAATATATATACTTTGTGGGGTCTGCCACGCTTCCTTATGCCTGTTACGTACATTTCAGCAAAACCATTATTTCCTGATTTTCCGAATTAATTTTAACTTCAGTGAATGCTCCTTTCTCTATAAAAGAGATTAAACATAGCCTTAGTAAATTAAAATAAGGCGTATGCTCAATGATGATGGTGCTACAAAAAAGGATTGGTTGAAAATTTCAGAAGAGTGTGAAAAATATAATGGAACAGTACATACCGTAAGATGATTTTTTCTCATCTATCATATGAATGGAGAAGTTACTGATTTATTACCTCCGAAACTAAAATACATATATAAACAACTATTCTTACAATTTGGAACAAGATCGGAATGTAGCACTGCTCAGATCGAAAAAGTCACATATATAAATGGTTCTTCAATAAGGGCGGGTCGATGTTGAAATGGAATAAAACAAGCTGTGTGTGAGGTATTGACACTATTATTTTTGTATTTGAAAGGTGTATATGCCATAAGGTGTGGAATAAGATATCATTCAAATTCCCGCCTCTTGCCTTTTACGGTGGAGCGTATCCGAGTGGTCCAATTTTCAATGACTCTTCCGCATAGAAAACAGAAAAAACAAGTAAGAACGTTGCAGTCGGGCGTTACCGACTGCGGAATACTCATTCACATCAGCAATTTATTAGCTAAGTTTAGCTCTACTACTGTAGAAAAGGCAGTTTTTTGCGATTTGCCACGCCCCTGCTGGGCGTAGACACCTCATTTTTGTCCAGTTCTTAGAACGAATTAACGGTAACCTAAATGCAAAATTTGGATGCTTACGCTCCAAAAATGTGAAAATTACAGGGTATTTTTTATATGCCACGCCCCTAAAGGGGCGTAAAAATTATGTTTGGGTCATCGATGAAGGAGCTTACTAGTAATTCAACTATCTAAATTTGAAGCTTCTAGATCTTATACTTTAGGAGATATAAACTTATGCGGTTTGCCACGACCCCTTTGGGCGGAGATATATCCACCATAGCTCGTTAGACTTGGGTGCTCAACTCGCGGATGCCTAAAATATAGTAAAATCGGAAAAATCACTATATCTTCAGGTCCGATTTGCCACGCCCCTAGTGATCGTAGACATAACAAATTTTAATCAGTCTTTATAAAATCATAGCAATAGCTCACATGCAAAATTTTAACGTTCTAGCTTTAAAACTCTAGGTGATACAATTTTATCCCATTTGCCACGCCTCCAGTGGGCGTAGATATAACCGCCATAGCATGTGATCTTGGGTGGTCGACCCGGATCTACATACCAAATTTCAGCTCTCTAGCTCTACAACTAATATGATTTCTGGTATGTCGGAAAATGCATTTTCCGATTTGCCACGCCCCTAGTTGGCGGATCGGGAAAATTTTAACACTTTATAAATGGGAGCTATACACGAGTATATGTTCAAAATTTCAAGTCCCTAGCTTCAATAGCGCCGAAAAAAGTTGCGTTCAAGCAAACAGCAAGACAGACATTGCACAAAACCAATATACTAATTCACTTCGTGAATGAGTATAATAATTCACTTCGTGAATGAGTATAATAATTCACTTCATGAATAAGTATAAAAATCTAACCGAACGGTAACTTTTTAAGGATGCATTACCTGGTGAGCCTCGTGTGGATTGGTGTCGTCCCTATAGGGAAATTCCATTCATCCAAAAATGCGTCTCGTCACTTAAGATGATTTTTCGCCCAAAACTGGGGCTCTCTTCCAAACGATTCGAAGACCAGTCAGCGAGCAAACGGCGTTGTCTATGGTCATGAACTTTTAGCTCCTAAGTGGATCTTGTAAGGGTGTAGGCCCAAGTCCCGACGCTAAATTCGCCAAGTTGAAGTCTGCAAAAAGCCAAGTTCTTGTGCACAGCGAGGAATAGACTGCCTTGGGTTCTGGTGTACACTTTAACGGACCGCGGCAATGTTCTCGGCTGATCTTGCGTTCCTTGAACCTACGGGTGTTCGCTGATTGATTACTGAACTGGTCGTCTCAAATTTGGCCGCCAAACGTTGAAGAGTCGACCTCATTTTCGGCCATTCTTAGAACGACGGTAACCTAACTGCAAAATTTGGATGCTTACGCTCCAAAAATGTGAACAATACAGGGTATATTTCGATATGCCACACCCCTAAAAAGACGTAAAATTATTTTTGGGTCATCGACAGAGTAGGTTAGTAGGTTACCAATAACTCAACTATCCAAATTTGAAGCTTCTAGCTCTTATACTTTAGGAGATATAAACTTTTGCGGTTTGCTACGCCCCTTTTGGGCGGAGATATATCGGCCATAGATCGTTGGGCTTGGTTGGTCAACCCGCGTATATATACCAAATTTCAGGTCTCTAGCATCAATATTGCCATAAATATAGCAAAATCGGGAAAATCACTATATCTTCCGTCCGATTTGCCACGCCCCTGGTGGGCGTAGATATATAATTTTCCATCAGTCATTATAGAATCATAACATTAGCTCACGTGCTAAATTTCAACGTTCCAGTTTTAAAACACAAAACCAATATACTCAATTCACTTTCGTGAATGAGTATAAAAACTAAACATATCAGTTAGTTTTTATAATCTCGCTTTCTATTCCAGTATATTATTTTCAATTTTTAGCCAATTCTAGCCTGATTATACTCATTCACGAAAAAGAAATTGAGTATATTGGTTTTGTGCAATGTCCGTCTTGTCCGTCCGTCTGTCCGTATGAACGCAACTTTTTTCGGCGCTATTGAAGCTAGAGACTTGAAATTTGGAACACATACTCGTGTATAGCTCCCATTTATAAAGTGTTAAATTTTTCCCGATCCGCCCACTAGGGGCGTGGCAAATCGGAAAATGCATTTTCCGATATTTCAGAAATCATGTTAGTTGAAGAGCTAGAAAGCTGAAATTTGGTATGTAGGTCCGCGTCGACCACCCAAGTTCAACAAGCTATGGCGGATATATCTCCGCCCATTGCGGGCGTGGCAAATCGGATAAAACTGTATATCCTAGAGTTTTAAAGCTATAACGTTAAAATTTTGCACGTGGGCTAATGTTATGATTCTATAAAGGCTGATGAAAAATTTATATGCCTACGCCCACTGGGGGCGTGGCAAATCGGACCTCAAGATATAGTGATTTTCCCGATTTTGCTATATTTTAGGCATTATTGATGCTAGAGACCTGAAATTTGGTATATATACGCGGGTTGACCACCCAAGTCTAACGAGCTATGGTGGATATATCTCCGCCCAAAGGGGGCGTGGCAAACCGCAAAAGTTTATATCTCTTAAAGTATAAGAGCCAGAAGCTTCAAATTTGGGTAGTTGTGTTACTGGTAACCTCCTCTATCGATTCCCCAAAAATCATTTTTACGCCTCTTTGGGGGCGTGGCATATCGAAAAATACCCTGTAATTTTCACATTTTTGGAGCGTAAGCATCTAAACTTTACAGTTAGACTACCGTTAGCTCGTTCTACGATCTGGCCAAAAATGAGATGTTTACGCTCACTAGGGGCGTGGCAAATCGAGAAAAACTGCATTTTCTGCAGTACTAGAGCTAAACTTAGATACTGAATTGCTGATGGGATGTGAATTAGTATCCCGCAGTCGGTAACGCCCGACTGCGACGTTCTTACTTGTTTTTGCTTTGCAACGGCGCTCAACGTGCAATAAAAGTACCGCACGATTTTTTTTTTACGTTACTCGCTTTTCGTTTCATTTCGTTTCGTTTTTAAGAAGTACCATTCGGTTCGTTTTGTAGCAATACTTGCGTCGTAGTTGAGTTTAAGTTACTGTGGTCAACTTATATTAGGAGCCATTGCCCACTACAGGCTTTACGCCTTGGTAGTCGGAGCAATAATGGATGGCATGATGGAAGACGATCTACAAGCTTTCACGCACCGTTCCTCATTGCATCAATCACCACTAGACGGCCGAAAAGTTCTTCAACCGACCGGTTAAAAGCTGTGAGCCGCAGACCACGCCGATCAAGCGGTCGTGGGAAGTTGCCACCAGTTACCATCGAACTTCCTCAAAAAAGCTGAGGCCCCAAAAGAACTAATGGCTTTACGGGCTGCAGCTGAAAAGTCAAACCAGGCAGGTCAACAGAAAAACCTGAACAGCTGGACGGTCGTTAAGGGACGCAAGGCTCTGCAAAAACGACCCAGAAGCGATGCAATTGCGATTTTAGGCGTAAGTGCAACTGTGCGTACATGCCTCGTGTAGTCAAGAGCGAACCAAATGTAAAGCATCTGAGCGGCAACGTTCAATGCATTAGAATGACAGCTAAGGGGGACATTTTGTTGCAACTGAGTAGACAGCTGGAGCATAGCGCTGAAGCTCTGCACGAAGCTGTAGGCAAGGACCCTGCCGACCGAGCGGTAGTTAAAACACTTACCGAATCGCCTCAGATTAAGACCCGAGATCTAGATGAGTTAGCAAGCAAAGAGGAGAAGTTGGAAACAATTAGGGTGGAGTTGAAGGATAGCTCGCTCCTCATTGAGGCCATCAATTCGCTTCGGCCACTATTTGGTGCACAGCAAAGAGCTACTGTTGCTCTTCTTGGGAAAGCAAAAACTCTACTCGAGCTGGCCTATACGCTATTTCAAGTGCCAGGTGTGGAGAGATGGGTCACAGTGCAAAAGCATGCGCCAAGCCACCAATATTTAGCCTGTATCCGGAAAGGTGAAAAGCAGGCAGCTTCAAGTGCCTATCCTACCGTGAAGTTACGCGTAAAATGAAACCTGCAGCTTAACTTAAATCATTGTGTTGCTGCCCAAGATCTTCTTTGGCAGACCATAAAGCAAAAATGTATAGACGCATATACGTAGCCTTTCTCAGTGAACATCTCACTGTAAGACTAGCTGCCCTTGGACATGGTCAAATATGCTAATGGCAAAGCTGTGTTGTGGGTATGTGGCAACTGATCGAATATACTTTCGAATATTAAGTCATTCAATGGTTTCGCACGTGGCCGATATGGTAACCTATGGATCTACAGTTGCTAACTGGCACCCAGCATGCAGCTCAGTGAATTTTTAACGGTGCTTGACGAGCTTGCCGAGGATGTTAGAGGTCGGAAGGCTATTATAGCCGGAGATTTTACCTTATGGGCGTCAGAAGACGGAAGCCACACAACAAATGTCAGAGGCCGTATCCTGCTCCAGATCTGTAATGGACATTACTGTTGCCATTACCATACGGGCAGCGATCATTCGGCACTTCTGTTCAAAATAGGTGAGCCACTTGCCATGGCGTCAACCTTGTGGAGGGAATCGAATCGGCTGAATACTTTTGATTCCGGGGCGTTTTCAGAGGCCATTCAATCTCTGGGCACAATTGGTCATGCTGAGGCCTGAGCATGCCAAATGATAGCCCAAATACAAACTGCATGCAATAGCAGCATGATACGTCGCAAGCAGTTAACGGGACAACAAGAGCCTACGTATTGGTGGAATGCACAAATAGCTGACATTCTACGCAAATACATCCAGGCGAGAAGCTATCAACGGGCTCGGGGTAGGTCTACGTTTTTTGAGAAACAATTTGCTTACCAGGCAGCTAGAAAACAGTTGAAGTCCATTCGGACAACTAAAAGAGAGTGTTTCTTAGAGTTGTGTGACTCAGCCGAATATGACCCTTGGGGCAGAGCATAGAAGATAGTAATTTAAAAAACTATACACAGGTAAACAGGTGCAGCCTACGGATCGCTTGGAGCTCAATTCGATTTGGAAACGCTCTTTCCAGAAAGATTAAGCTCCATTCATGCCCCTGAGTCCGTATCTGCTGATCAGGGCTCAACGAGCAATCACATTGTTTTAGTTACGGTCGAAGAAATATTAGTAACTCTCATAAGTCTTACACCTAACACAGCTCCACGGCCGGATGGGATCCCACATCGTGCGATAAAGCTAGCCCTCGCCTTGCACCTTAGTAAGTTTGCCGAATTATACAACGAATATTTAATTCAGGACGTTCCCTGCAATTTGGAAAACTCACAGCCTGGTATTGCTGCCCAAGGCTGGCTAGCCACCAGAGGAACCATCTTCGTATATACCAAACTGCCTCTTAGACACCATACGAAAGGTGTTTGATAAATTAAATTAGTGGTGAGGGGCGGATATAAGGGCTTGGGGGGTTGTGAATTACAACAAAAATTATAGAAAGTACATATGTATACATATGAATATAGAGTCCTCCATTTAAAATTTTTAGACTCTAGATCTAAAGATGTAGGAGATATAATTTTATAACTGGTTTTCGATAAGGTTTTTATCGATAAACAAATAATGCGATGTATACATATGTTTTGCCAAAACAAATGACATGACGCCCTTTAATAGTTGCAATTGGGAAAATTATTTATTTTTAATTAAATTAATAAAAATTAAAATAAACAAACAAAATTGAGCGCTCTGGAGTCGAGCCCGAGACTTCTTGACCGAGCGTCCCGCTGCTACAACGCCACTTCACTTTTCAAAAATGCAATGGTCAAAACTTAAATAGGTTTACTGATGCAGCGCCTCCTAGCAAATCTAAACTAACATAACTTTTGAGAATTCTGATACTTCTATCGCGAAAATTATTATATTAAACAAGTAAGAAAACTCTAGTCGAGAGTGCTCGACCAGATACTACCCTGAACCAAACTAATAAATATTCACATTTAGTGTGGTTAAAATTCAATTTTTGAAACAATTAAAAACAAGTAAGAAAGCTCTAGTCGAGACTGCTCGACTACGAAATCCCCTGAACCCGTCTTTTTGCTTACAAAAGAAACACACACACACATACATAGGCATATATAGGCACGCACGCATAAACACGCATGGGCTGCAGTGTGGGCTTCTCATTGAAACTTAATTATTTAATAACTTTTTTTGTGGACGTACGTTCTTCATGAAACTTTTAGATTGTGATTATATCATTACTATGCGTGTATGTGCCGAATCTCAAGTCTCTAGTATTTGAAATACGCATTTTACAAAGGTGAGGGTGAAGGGGTGGATATAGGGGTGGGGGTGAATTATAGCAAAAACCGAAATTCTATAAAGTATATATGAGTCTACGTTTAAAATTTTGAGACTCTAGCTCAAAAGATGTAGGAGATATAATTTAATAATTGACATTCGATAAGGTTTTTCATCGATAAAAAAAAATCGGACAAGTTATCGAAATTATATGATAAACTCGATATGCGCGTGCTATATACGGACATTTTAAAAAAAAGTTGAAGTCTCTAGCTATTGTATCTTCGGAAATCGACGCGTTCAAACATACGGACAGACGGACGGACGGACGGACAGACAGACGGACGGACAGACGGACGGACATTCACAATTAGCTGTAATAAAAATATAACGGGATAATTTATCGAATTCTAAAGCTAAACTCGACATCCGCGCTGTATATACGGTCATTTCAAAAAAATAATTCAAGTCTCTAGCTCTCATAGGTTCGGAAATCGACGCGTTCAAGCATACGGACAGACGGACAGGGCTAAATCAACTTATCTCGTCGCCCTGATCAAGAATATATATACTTTGTGGGGTCTGCCACGCCTCCTTCTGCCTGTTACATACATTTTAACAAAACCATTATACCCTGATTTCCCATTTTCAATGGGTTCAGGGTATAAAAATTTTGAAATCATGCTATACTGGCATCTGACCTTCACTGGGGATTCTGGTGAATTTGGAGCCGGCATCCAAAACAAAACAAAAATAGAAATTGACTGATTTTAAAATCTGGAGACTATAGCTTCAAAGATGTAGGAGATATCACTATAAAACTGATTCTCAATATGGTTTTTTATAGATAACAAAATAACTTGAAGAGTTATCGATTAGAGATAAACTCGATATGCGCGTGCTATATACGGAAAAAATTGAAGTCTCAAAAAGAAGATCAACGCGTTCATACATAGGGACAGACGGACGGACGGACAGACTGAAGCCCTGATCAAGAATAAATATATTTTGAGGTCTGCCAGGCCTCCTTCTGTATGTTGCGTACATTTTAACAAAACCATTATACCCTGATCTCCCATTTTCAATGGGTTCAGGGTATAGAAATTGAAGTTTGAACTGGGTGAAGAATACGAGCATGAACATTTAATTGTTAATTTTTTTTTTTTTTGTAGGTTAGTAACCATGTGTAATTATCTTTTCATAGTACTAAAAACAGTTTCTTCTCTTTGCCTTAAGAGACCTTAGATGGAACAGTAATGTACGATTACCGTCTTATCATAGTAGGCTCCAGCTGATTGACCTTCCATAGCTAACCAATCGCAGAACAATTCTAGGAATTTTTTTTTGCATAAATTGATTAGTGGTGATATTGATTCAGCCTCTTTGTTGGGTCGTCTAAGTTTTTCGGTTCCGTCCCGAACAACTAGACACTATCGGCCTCTTCATTTACCAGTCTGCACTAGGGATTATTCTTTGCACACTGCGTTTTATGTCCTTTGTGTGAATTTTAACAAATACTATCACGTTTTTCCCTTAGAGCTCTCTCTTCCTAAACTTAAAGCTAATCTATCAGCTTATCTTAGGGAAATCACGCACAATGCCCAGGCATAAGCATTGGTATACATTTTTCGTTGCCAATGTTGTGTTGTGAATTCTCAATTCTATCCTATACTCTATTTCGACTATTCCCTTACTCTTTTCTTTTTTTATTTCTTATTACCTGTATTAACTCTTTCGCAACTTCTTTTAATACCTTCATTTTCCTTTTTCTGTACTAAATCTTTTTTAATTTTTTTTTATCTTTTTTTTTGTAATTATTATAATTATTATTTTTATTATTATTTTTTTCTTTTTTTTTTTTTAATTTTTAATCTTAAATAGTTAATATATCTTCAATTAATATTTTGTTTAAGTTTTCTTACTAACACCTTTTTTTCATAGCTTCACTAGTAGTACTGACCATATTTGGCTGTGAATCGTGGGCATAGCTGGCCGGATTGGCAAATAAAACACCCCCATCGCGATGGGGATGCATCGGGTCGGTGCTACTAGTGATATTTATTCTCTGTACTTTGTTTAGGCTTTTTTTAGTTTTAAATTGACTCTAGGTTTGTCAATTATCTTTAAGAAATAAATAAATAAAAACTCTTATTTTAGACGAATCAATTTGTGTTGTTACTACATTGCATTGCAATGTAGCCCCATAATATATTACATATATACTATATAAAAAACCATTAGAACCTGAACTTGATTTCCCATTTGGCAGTGGGCCCAGGGTATAAAAAAATCATAATAATTAAATACAAACTTAAAGAGTATCTTACCGCCAACATTCGAATAATGCCAAACTGCTCTACGTATATTCCTTGGTGCCGAACACATGATTTCTGTATTCCTTTAGATATACGAGTTACTATAAAAAAAATAATTCAAAGTATTACTAAATAAATGTAATATAATCAAATCGATAGACTTGAATGAAGTCCGAGAGTCAACTCCCACTCCTCATAGTGTATTCATAGCGATTCAGCTCGTCTTCCTCATCAATATATATGCTACGCCCACATTTTCATAAAACCAATATAACCTGATTACCCATTTTCAATATTAAACAAGTAAAAAAGCTCTAGTCGAGACTGCCCGACTAGGAAATCCCCTGAACCCTTCGGAGAACTGATATTTCAATAATTCTCCGCGTTTTTTTGCTTACAAAAGAAACACACACATACATATGTACATAGGCACATATAGGCACGCACGCATAAACACGCATGGGCTGCAGTGTGGGCTTCTGATTGAAACTTAATTATTTAATAACTTTTTTTGTGGACGTACGTTCTTCATGAAACTTTTAGATTATGATTATATCATTACTATGCGTGTATATGCCGAAGCTCAAGTCTCTAGTATTTGAAATACGCATTTTACAAAGGTGATGGTGAGGGGGTGGATATAGGGGTGGGGGGTGAATTATAACAAAAACCGAAATTCTATAAACTACATATGAGTCTACATTTAAAATTTGGAGACTCTAGCTCAAAAGACGTAGGAGATATAATTTAATAATTGACATTCGATAAGGTTTTTCATCGATAAAAAAATAATCGGACAAGTTATCGAAATTATGTGATAAACTCGATATGCGCGTACTATATACGGACATTTTAAAAAAAAGTTGAAGTCTCTAGCTATTGTATCTTCGGAAATCGACGCGTTCAAACATACGGACGGACGGACGGACGGACAGACAGACGGACAGGGCTAAATCAACTTATCTCGTCGCCCTGATCAAGAATATATATACTTTGTGGGGTCTGCCACGCCTCCTTCTGCCTGTTACATACATTTTAACAAAACCATTATACCCTGATTTCCCATTGAAAATGGGTTCAGGGTATAAAAAGTGATACCCCACAATTGTGAGTATCGCGTCCCATGCGTTCAACCAATCAAACGTATGTATGTATGTAAGTGTATGCACTCCACAAGATCTACCAAATGCAAATGTAAGAAAGCTCCAGTCGAGACTGCTCGACTAGGAAATCCCCTGAACCCTTTGGAGAACTGATATTTCAATAGTTCTCCGCGTCTTTTTGCTTACAAAAAACACACACACATATACATAGGCACATATAGGCACGCACGCATAAACACGCATGGGCTGCAGTGTGGGCTTCTCATGGAAACTTAATTCTTTAATAACTTTTCTTGTAGATGTACGTTCTTCATGAAACTTGTAGATTGTGATTATATCATTACTATGCGTGTATATGCCGAAGCTCAAGTCTCCAGTATTTGAAATACGCGTTTTACAAAGGTGAGGGTGAGGGGGTGGATATAGGGGTGGGGGGTAAATTATAACAAAAATCGAAATTCTATAAAGTACATTTGAGTCTACACTTAAATTTTGGAGACTCTAGCTCTAAAGATGTAGGAGATATAATTTTATAACTGGCTTTCGATAAGGTTTTTTATCGATAAGAAAAATAACGGGACAAGTTATCGGTTTTTGTGATAAACTCGATATGCGCGTGCTATATACGGACATTTAAAAAAAAATTTGAAGTCTCTAGCTATTGTATCTTCGGAAAACGACGCGTTCAAACATACGGACAGACGGACGGACAGACAGACGGACAGGGCTAAATCAACTCAGCTCGTCGACCTGATCAAGAATATATATACTTTGTGGGGTCTGCCACGCCTCCTTCTGCCTGTTACATACATTTCAACAAAACCATTATACCCTGATTTCCCATTTTCAATGGGTTCAGGGTATAAAAAATAAGAACAATATTTGATTGACAATTTCTGTACTAAACTAAGTGCATTGTTTATACATAGCTGCATAGACATTAAAAAAAAAAAATGTCACAAAAACAGATCTTGATCATTATCACTAACCAAACAACACATAGACTAGACATGTAGAACAAATTTGTTTTCAGCAGAAAACGTTAAGTTGGCGGAACACTATACTTCGTATTTGCTCGGCTCGGTGGTTGGACGTTCGAGTAGTGAAAATACTGCACGACCAAGTTATCGCACTACAAGCGCTGAATCGAAATGTTCCCGTTATCTCTCACTCGTCTCTCTCTATGGTCACTCAAATCATTTCACGTGGAACATGAAATACACATGACAAGACGTACCCTATATTTCTGAAATTACTGATCAAGTCATAAAGGATCATTTGACAGTGACTCTACAATTCTAACAAAATTGACAAACTACTGAACCACATAAGCGGAAATTTGGGCTTTACAACAATTCGCACAAGCAAATTTGCCAGATTAGCTATTTAATAGTATTTCTAGCTATTTTAAAATCCTAAATGCTAGGAAAATTTTGAAAATGCTATTAGCTATAAATCTAGCTATTTTCCAACCGAATATTTTGAATTTGATTTTAGTATTGAAAGCAAACAACATTGTTCGATTAAGTCCCACATTGTAATTGGAATCTGTGCTATGCTACCTCCACTACTTTATCGTATACTTTTTACCCAATGAAAATGGGAAATCAGGGTATAATGGTTTTGTTAAAATGTATGTAAAAGGGAGAAGGAGGCGTGGCAGACCCCACAAAGTATATATATTCTTGATCAGGGCGACGAGATAAGTTGATTTAGCCCAGTCCGTCTGTCCCTATGTTTGAGCGCGTCGACTTCGACGTAGAGACTTCAACTTTTTTTAAAACGTCCGTATATAGCACGCGCATATCGAGTTCATCACAAAAAAACGATAACTCGTCCGATTATTTTTTATCGATAAAAACATTATCGAAAGTCAATTATTAAATTATATCTGTTGAAGTGGTGGCGTCGCCGATAAGTAAAAGACCGGCTTGTAGTTTCCTCGTCTTTATTTGTAGATTAGAGCTGTGTCGCTCGTATAGTAGTGTGAATATATATATGTATCGAAGTGTCAGTACCAGGAGAGGCAAGTGACAAGTGTGTGAGAGGAAGTACTCAGCAGGGCGCTCAGTACAGCGAACCAGTAGGAGAACTGGGTTATGTTGTTAACAGAATGCTGTTAATAACATAACATTGTGTGGTGCGGGAGGAGCAATTCTTGTTAATGAGATTTGGCATTAACATACTCCCCCCCCTTGCAAGGATTGCAAATTAATACGTCGCGTTTGAAGCTGGAGACCCTTTGGTGTGCGGATCAAAGCCGTCAGCGGAGCTGTGACCGCCTTTTTGAGAGCCGAGGCGGAGTGACGTGCTGATCCCTGGAGATGCAGGAGCGTGTGGTGATCCTGGCCACACGTTTTGCAACGTCCCTTGTTGCGGCAGGATTGCCCGGAATGCTCGTGAGCCAAGCAGTTCGTGCAGTACTTATGTATAAGTACCGCACTCATCCGTTTCTCCTCTGAAAGGCCCAGAAAACGCTGGCAATTCCGGAGTCCGTGGGCTCCTGGGCACACGCGGCACTGGAAGGAATTGGTACCGCGTGGCTTGCTGCTTTTGGATGACGGCGTCTTTATCTGGAAGATCGGATGAGTTGGAGGTTGAATTGCTTGCTCGTTAGAACACAACATGGAGGTCAGTTTGACAGCACAAGGAGGACGAGGATCGGGTTGGAATAATGGGCCTGAACAAAGAATATTATTCAGGCTGTCATTCAGTGCTGGACGGAGAGCATTGAAACCGACCCTCACTTTCGGAGTGGTGCTGTCGGGAGCTCGGAATGGAAGAGCTTCGTCAGATGATACGGTTGGCAGAGACTCAAGTTTCGCCTCTTCCGAAACAGAAACTTGAGTTGTGAAGGAGGAGACCGTTCCTGGTATCATCTGTGAAAGTGGGCCTGTCAGTACCCAACCGAAAATAGTCTCCAGACCTATAAGAGGCCCACAAATATTAGGGTGATAACCTCCCTGAATGATAGTCGGAAGGATATCCGCGCCTATCAGGACATCAATTTCCGCACTCTTGTAAAACTCGGGGTCAGCTAGCTGAACTTTCGGAAGTTTGTTTAACAAGAGTTGCGGAACTGGGGACGAAGGGATGTTACCAGCCAGGTTTGGAACGACGAGAGCAGAAGCTTTGATTCGCAGTCTCGGCTTCAACGGAGAACCAATATCAAAGTTGCATAGCTTGTGTGCCTCAGCTGTCACTGCTTGATTCAGGCCGGATACCTGAGTATGCACGGATTTGAAGGGCAACTTGATATTATGGAACAGTCGCTCGGAAATGAAAGTCGCTTCGGACCCTGAGTCGACTAAAGCACGGGCGGGATAGGTTGCGCCGAAATGGCATATATTAATCACCGCCGTGCCGAGGAGGACACCTCGCGTGTTGGCAGCCAGATACGTTTGGACGTTGGACATAACTGGAGTACGAGTCGGAGCTATAGCTGTTGCGGAGGCAGCAGCGGTCCGAAGAGTATTGTCCCTATGGAGTAGGGTGTTATGTCGACCATTGCACGTGAAACAGTTGTGAGTACTGGTACATTCTCGTAACTGGTGACCTTTAGCGAAACAGTTTAGGCAAAGCTTCTTTGATTTTATGTAACTCTCTCGTTCATGAATGGACAGTTGGAGAAACTGAGGGCAGAATCGGATTGGATGATTCTCTCTTGAACACAGATCGCACCTTGTGCCGATTGTGTCCACTTGCGTTCTGAACGAGTTCAGTCGTTTCGGAAAGGCAGGGTTCGCAGATCTCGGAGTTGAGTTTGGAACTTTTGGAACAGAACGGTCACCTTCCATAGCCTCAAGAGCACGAGCGCGCTCGCTAAGGAAGTGACTAACGTCCTGCCAGGCTGGGATTTCGGTTTTTCGTGTCAATGAATGCTCCCAGAGAGATCGAGTTTGTTCCGGCAAATTTGAAGTGCACAGGAACACAAGAATGCAATCCCAACTTTCAGTGGATATCTGAGCATGCTCGATTGCCGTGACACATCTGTGCATAGTGCTATGCAACTCTCTGAGAGCCGAGCCTGACTCCTTGGTGATCTTGGAAAGGTTGAGAAGAGTATTAAGCTGGCTGTTGACTAACAGCCGCTTATTCTCAAACCGATCACACAAAGAGACCCAAGCCGATGCAAAGCCGTCGTTTGTGAGAGGATACTCTGCGACTAGTGCGTTTGCATCGCCTGCTGTTTTCGAATTAAGGTGGAATAGCTTTTCCACCGGAGTTAAACACGGATTGTTTATGTAGATGGCAGTAAAAAGATCGCGGAATGTTGGCCAGCGCAAGTAGTCGCCATGGAAAACTTCCATGTCAACGGGTGGAAGGCGACAGCCTTCAGACGTGGCGAAAGGAGCGGACATAGGAGCGGGCGGTGTACTCGATGCAGAAAGTGCGTCGATCTGTACACCCAGATGGGTCGTACACCGCTCGTAGACAGTGTAGCAGTTGTCGAATTTGGCCTCCATGGCTTCAACTTCGCCACTGCTCGCCCCTTGGTTGAATGCTCTGGCACAGACCTTATACTGCTGTTCAGCATCATCCCACAATGTCTTGACCCGATCTCGGCGGATCTCGAAGGCCCGGAGCTGAGCCGCGTGGGTGGCGTTAGAATCCCCAGGACCATCAATGCGGGCTTCGAACTTAATAAGCCTATCCGCAGCCGCGATGAACTCGGACAGAGACATATTCAATGGATTTGCGGGCTTCGGACTGGACCGGGTTACGACTGGACTACGTTTGAAAGTGCTGGTGGTCTGTGCTTTCCCGGACGGAATGGGAGATGCGGAGGCACTGCGTTTAATCAAACGCGAAGCGGGTACCTTAAGTTGCGCTCGACCCGAACGATCAGACATGGATGCTAACTAGAAGTTAGCTGCTGGAAATTTCTGATATGGAGACAGAAATTCACTCAAAGAGCAAAGTAATTCAGTTGACAAGAGCAAGAAAGTTGTCAACTGAACGTAGAGCAAATTGGAAAAGAATTATTGCCTTGTTAAGCAAGTAAAGCGAAAACAAAGAAGAAGAAAAGGCAAAAAATTTAATTTATTTAATTAGGATAAATTAAATAATCAAATTCTTAATTTGAAATTCGACTTTGTCATTAATTATTTTAATTAGGATAAATATAATAATTAAATTTGCTTTACAATGGCTCTTTGAAATACGATAAATACTGATCGTGACACAACTATCGTTACGAAATTGTGGCGGCCGCTGATAGCTATTGAAAATGTTATCGATACTAGTGACGATCTCAGCTGCTTGGACACAACACAAAACAACCAATTTAACAATTTAAGTTTATTGGTTAGTAAATGTGTAGTGTATATGTATGTGGAAGTTGTTATTGTGAATTTATATGTTAATTGTGTTGCTGGGCTGTTTGTACGCGAGTGAAATATAAAGAAGTTTCAAGATGCTCATATATATGTGCATACATGGATATATGTATGTATGTATGAGCGTATGTTCGTACAAACAGAAGAAAGCGGACACACAATTAGCAAATAGATAAATAAAACAAGTAGAAATAAATTATTAAATTGCAAAATAAAACTATTAAAAACAACAAAGGATATTGTGTTTTATTTAATAGTTAAGCGAGGAGCATGTATATATGTATGTATACATATACATGTCTCTCTGCAGCCGGCGACTAGTTACATACATACATATGTATATGCGGATGGATGAAAAGGCAGAATATGGAAATAAATTTATTAAACGATCAACAAAGGATATTGTTCTTTTCGTGTTAATAAATATTAATCGGACTTAAACACAGCTTACTACATATCTATATATATAAGAATATATACATATAGGCATGTAGTCGAAAGATTGCTAAATTAGTACATATGTATATACAAGGGAAGGCGGATAAGAGGTGCCAGTGTATTTATGCATATATGTATATATGTATGTACTACTCTAGACAAGAATGGGGTACTTATCTCGACGGCCGATGGAATGCTGGTGTGAAGGTGGATGAATATCCGGCTCGAAGGACCAAATGTTGAAGTGGTGGCGTCGCCGATAAGTAAAAGACCGGCTTGTAGTTTCCTCGTCTTTATTTGTAGATTAGAGCTGTGTCGCTCGTATAGTAGTGTGAATATATATATGTATCGAAGTGTCAGTACCAGGAGAGGCAAGTGACAAGTGTGTGAGAGGAAGTACTCAGCAGGGCGCTCAGTACAGCGAACCAGTAGGAGAACTGGGTTATGTTGTTAACAGAATGCTGTTAATAACATAACATTGTGTGGTGCGGGAGGAGCAATTCTTGTTAATGAGATTTGGCATTAACAATATCTCCTACATCTTTTGAGCTAGAGTCTGCAAATTTTAAATGTAGACTCATACATATGTACTTTATAGAATTTCGGTTTTTGTTATAATTCACCCCCCACCTCTATATCCACCCTCTCACCCTCACTTTTGTAAAAGGCGTATTTCAAATACTAGAGACTTGAGCTTCGGAATATACACGCATAGTAATAATATATTCATAATCTAAAAGTTTCATGAAGAACGTACGTCCACAAAAGTTATTAAACAATTAAGTTTCCATGAGAAGCCCACACTGCAGCCCATGCGTGTTTATGCGTGCGTGCCTATATGTGCCTATGTATGTGTGTGTGTGTTTTTTGTAAGCAAAAAGACGCGGAGAACTATTGAAATATCAGTTCTCCGAAGGGTTCAGGGGATTTCCTAGTTGGGCAGTCTCGACTAGAGCTTTCTTACTTGTTATACTCATTCACGAAAGTGAATTGACTATATTGGTTTTGTGCAATTTCCGTCTTGCTGTCCGTCCGTCCGTCTGTCCGTATGAACGCAACTTTTTTCGGCGCTATTGAAGCTAGAGACTTGAAATTTGGAACACATACTCATGTATAGCTCCCATTTATAGTGTTAAAATTTTCCCGATCCGCCCACTAGGGGCGTGGCAAATCGGAAAATGCATTTTCCGATATTCCAGAAATCATATTAGTTGAAGAGCTAGAAAGCTGAAATTTGGTATGTAA
The DNA here is from genome assembly GCA_035045965.1 of Drosophila aldrichi. Taxonomy (NCBI): domain Eukaryota; kingdom Metazoa; phylum Arthropoda; class Insecta; order Diptera; family Drosophilidae; genus Drosophila; species Drosophila aldrichi. Next base: position 265,870 of record JAWNOM010000534.1, read on the forward strand.
GTCCGCGTTGACCACCCAAGTTCAACAAGCTATGGCGGATATATCTCCGCCTGTTGGGGGCGTGGCAAATCGGATAAAACTGTATCTCCTAGAGTTTTAAAGCTAGAACGTTGAAATTTTGCACGTGAACTAATGTTATGATTCTGGTGAAAAAATTATATATCTATGCCGACTAGAGGCGTGGCAAATCGGATCTGAAGATATAGTGATTTTCCCGATTTTGCTATATCTTAGGCATTATTGATGCTAGAGACCTGAAATTTGGTATATATACGCGGGTTGACCAACCAACGAGCTATTATGGACAAAACTCCGCCCAAAGGGGGCGTGGCAAACCGCAAAAGTTTATATCTCCTAAAGTATAAGAGCTAGAAGCTTCAAATTTAGACAGTTGTGTTATTGGTAACCTCCTCTATCGATTCCTCAAAAATAATTTTTACGCCTCTTTAGGGGCGTGGCATATCGAAAAATATGAGAAAAAAAAATGAGATGTCTACGCCCACTAGGGGCGTGGCAAATCGAGAAAAACTGCGTTTTCTGCAGTACTACAGCTAAACTTAGCTACTAAATTGCTGATGGGATGTGAATGAGTATCCCGCAGTCGGTAACGCCCGACTGCAACGTTCTTACTTGTTGTATACTATTTTTGTCTCCAAACCTGGCAACACTGAACCCAAATGCTCATATATGTATGTATGTATATATATATATAGTAAGGGATTGCAAGTGTGTGTGTGCATGCCTGTCACGAAATCATATTCTTTATGCGCATCAACACTTTCATACCCTTCCCACAAATAATCATCGAAACGCTTACAGTTTGTTTGTGTGAGCGCCTTTCAAATCTCGGTATACTCAAAAGTTAAGAGGTGGGATCGTCGCGAACAAATTTCAATTTTTGTACGCTGCTGAGCTTGATGATTTGAGAGACTGGATCATTTCGTTTGCGGGCTTGCAGCGTACTGATTTCGTCGTGCTATCTTTCGATACCCGAGCCAAAAAATGACGAGCGAATGCGAATTTGGTTGGGACCTACGGAGCACATTTTTCGGCGTGGAAAAAATTGGTTCTAGATGTCAATTCTGTGATATTTTGTTAGGTGTTGTACATATACATATGTATGTACATACAGTGGCTCACAGCTTATTTCGTGCAGCGGTATAGTACAATTTTAAAGCCGTATTCCCGCTAAACCAGTAAAGATATCCAAAAAATTTAAATGGGATCTTATTTAATAGTGATTCATTATATGTATATTAAAGCATTTCAATATTTTTCTGTTCCAACAAAAACAAAAGAAAACTAAAATAACTGGCTATATACATGTCACAGCTTATTTCGTGCACTTCACTTTCAATGACTTATTGCCCAAAAATTCTTAAATTAGGATTTTTTTTACCTCCTTTTTGTTTAATCACATCTTTTAAGCTTGATTTCATCAAGTTTAACAATTTTCTGGAGACTTCGATTGAGATTTTTGTATCCAAACCGATGAAAATATATGCAGATGAGCCGAAATTGAATAAATTTGCGTCGGATGGTTTCCAATATGATTGCCGCTAAGCAAATACCGAGCTCCAAGATCAGCACCTAAAACCAACTGTGAGCTATGGCAGTGGTTGTTGCATGGTTGCGCCTGCAGGTCGGGAGTTCGGGAGTTGGATACCTAAGTATTTTCATTGATGATAATTTTAACAATAATATGTACCTATCCTTCTTAAAGGAAAATTTGCGCCGAAATGCCGAAGAGCTGGGTCTACAAAGACGATCCCGACTTGATCAGGCTTATGACCCAAAATATAAATAGGGTATTGTCCAGTCTTGGTTGATCTGGAACCGTCCTCATGTGGTCAATTCACTAGCCCAGTGGTCATACCTAACCGTAAGAGAATTTTTGTGGGCAAAATTGGGCGTCGCCATTCGAAAACGGTCAATATCCACTAAAAATGGGCTCAAAACGGCCCTATTGAAGGAATGACCAAAATTCTAAAACGAAGTCACCCGAATATTGTTAAACTTGATGGAATCACGCTTAAAAGAGGTGATTAAACAAAAAGGAGGTAACAAATCCTAATTTAAGAATTTTTTGGCAATAAAGTCATTGAAAGTGAAGTGCACGAAATAAGCTGTGACATGGATATAGCCAGTTATTTTAGTTTTCTTTTGTTTTTGTTGGAACAGAAAAATATTGAAATGCTTTAATATACATATAATGAATCACTATTAAATAAGATCCCATTTAAATTTTTTGGATATCTTTACTGGTTTAGCGGGAATACGGCTTTAAAATTGTACTATACCGCTGCACGAAATAAGGTGTGAGCCACTGTACATACATATGTATGTATTTATGTGCATAAATGCATAAATGGGGATATTCATAAATTCTTACACTGACAAGAAAATATGCACTTATTCAAACCTACCATTTAAAATATGCAATTATGATAATCAAAACCGGGTTCAGTTGTGAAATTTTTACTTTTTAATAAAAATTGGTAACACAGGCGCACATTGTTAAAAGACTCTTTTGGTTCTTACGAGGGCTGCCAATCTATCGATGGCTTGTATCGATCTATCGATGGATATTGAATATTCCGATAGATCGATGGCTTTGTGACATTTCATTGTAGCCTGACCACTAACATTAACCAGAGAGCACATACATAGATGAGACAACTAGTGTTTTTTGTAAAAATGTTTATATTTTATTAACCAGCTCTCTGCTACCATAGTGGCAACTTAATCTAGTTTTAAATTAAAAATAATAACAAAGAGATCTAAGATATAGATTTAGATTATAAATGTACATGTATATGTGTTAATATTATTACTATTATTATTATGCTACTTTTTTTTATATTATTTCTTTTCTATTTTTATATGTATTTGTTTACATTTTATAAGATTATCCTTTTAGGAAGATCCGTTGGGTGGCACTTTTTGAGGCGTCTCTTCCTCGGCTTGGCAGTTAGCCGTCTGGCTAGTGGATTTCTATGGCTGTCAAGACGTTTGAGATATCTTGCCGAACATGATTGTAGGACATCTCCCACCTTTGGTACCTTTAAATCCTTTTCGATGTCTCGCGTTCTCATGTACCAAGGAGCATCGCATATTCGTCTCAGTACCTTTGCTTGGGCAACTCTAATTTTATTTAGGTTTGCTTTGGATGCAATGCCGTATATTTCCAGGGCGTATCTCCAGATAGGGCTTAGAATGCTCTTGTAAATCAAGGTTTTGCTATGTAATGATAGCTTGTTTCTTGGAGCGAGAAGCCACGTCATCTTTCTGGCTTTCGCCATTACTGAATGCCGTACCATCGTAGTATGGGCCCTAAAATTTAGTTTCCTGTCTAATAACACTCCAAGATACTTATATGAGCTTTTTTGTGGGATTGTGGAGCCCAGCATAGTAATGCCACTACAAGACAGAGTTCTTGTCGTAAACGTGACGTTTACGCACTTGCTGGTGTTGATGCCTATGTTCCATTTTCTAGCCCATCCTTCAAAGCTATTTACATATTGCTGCAAGGACTCCGTGACTAAATTTATGCTAGGACTCCTGGTCAAGACTACAGTGTCATCTGCGTAGGTTGCTATAAGGACATGTTCCTCTTCTAGTCCAGTGACTACATTTGTGGTCGGCATATCAGCTGTGTACAGATTATACAGCGTAGGTCCAAGCACGCTACCTTGTGGGACACCTGCGCAAACTGATCGTTTCGAGGACTTTTCTCCATTCACAACAACGCTGAAGCATCTATCCGTGAGGAAGCTTGTAACAAACTGGAATAGCTGCGGTGATAAGATGTTCTTCAGTTTACATCGGAGACCATCGTGCCACACCCTGTCAAAGGCTTGACGGATGTCCATGAAAACAGCAGCCTCATACAATTTTTGCTCCATAGCATCGAGGCAGAAGTTGACTACACGATGAAGTTGTTCCGACGTCCTTGTCTAAATCCGAACTGCCAATTCGGAATTTTTTCCTTTACAGACTCGAGCTGTAAGATTCGATCAAGGATTACCCTCTCTGCCATCTTCCCTAGCGCAGAAAGTAGGCTAATTGAGCGGAATCCTTCAACTTCTGTGTGGTCTTTTCCAGGTTTGGGTACCATCGTGATCAATGCCATCTTCCAGCAGGTTGGGAAGTGCCTCAGTCTCAGCATACTGTTGAGGATTAGGACAATAAACAGTAGCGCTTTTTTGGGTAGTAGTTTTAAAGTCCTGTTGTCCACCAAGTCCTCTCCAGGCGATTTTTTGATTTTCAGTTTATTAATTTGCTGCTAAATCTCTTGGAGTGTGACTGGAACTGCAGGTAGGGACATTTGAAAGGGCGTCTCCAAACTTAGCTCAACATCTCTTCTTGTGCTGTCAGAAGTAAGATTAAACGGCTTAAATCTTTCCTCTAAGCTGTCCGCAAAGATTTCGGCCTTCTGTTGACTGGAATAACACCAGCCACCCGATGGATTTTTGATTGGCATTTTCGGTATGGCGACCCTTTTAAACCGACTTGTAAGTTTCCAGAGTGTGTAATTGAAAGATGCATCAGGGCCCGCACTTTCTAGTATACTATCAATTTTCTTCTGCTTGAGTCTTGCAAGGACCTTTTGCAGCCGGTTCGATAGCCTTGTGTAGATCTGATGGACTCGAGTATCTCCGGTTCTTGAATACTCTCTTCTTACCCTTCTTTTAAGCCTTATGAGCGCGTCAGCATATGGGGGGAGAATATCTCTTCGATGTTGGGTTTGTGGGCGTTGGGTTGCTGGAGTGGCAGAAGATGCAGCTGAAGAGACGTTTCTCATGAAGATTGCAATTGCATCTTCGATATCATCCGGACTGTTTATTTCCATGTTGAGGTTGGTTCTGCTAGCCAGTTCAGTTTGAAAAACCTCTACACAAGAACCTCTAGGGAGAATATGTTGCCTCTTAGCTTTGTTTTGGTGTGCAGCATGCACTGTTGCTATGATAGGCAAATGATCCGAAGAGAGCTCGTACCTAATTTCAACTGTTAGCTTATTTCTCTCGATTCCATTGCTAATAAAGAAGTCCAGTGCAGAGGGTGTGATTCGGGTGTTGTACGAAAAGAAAGTTGGCTCACCAGTGGCTAGGATTTCGCACGTACTATTGGCAATGGCTTCTTGCAAGTGCTTCCCCCGAGAACATGACCTGCTGTTACCCCACCAGGGATGCTTTGCGTTAAAGTCTCCACCAACTATGAATCTGTTGCCCAAGCTAAGAATTAGTTGCTCAAAGTCGTCTTTTGTCCAAGATTGGTTGGGAGGCAGGTATATTGCAGAGATCTTAATGAATCCACCATGTGTCAATATGCTCACGCTGGCGGCTTGTATATTCAGTCTTGAGATAGATTCATTCTCCACATGAGAAATGCTCGATCGAATGAATAGAGCAGATCCGCTTTTCGCTGTTCCACTGGGGTGAGCAGCATAATATTGGTCATAACCTGGCAGGAATACTGACAAGCCGGGTCGCATGTGCGTCTCAGTAATCAGCATTATATCGATTGTATTGGTACTTATGAAAAGTTTTAGCTCTTCAATATTCTTCGCTAAACCTCTTGCATTCCACAATCCAATTTTTATTTGTGGACTGTTCATTTTGAAATCAATTTTTGAGCCAGGTCACGAAAGGCCTTGTTTGCCTCAATCGTATCCTGCATTATTTTGAACAGTTGATCCATTCTCTTGTTTAATTCGAATATAGCTTTTTCAAGCTCTTTGAATCTGCTACCAAACTGTTCATACTCGGTACCATCTTGCACCTGGGAGCTGACGAGTGCTGCATTAGTATTAATGTGCTGCACCCCACGCTGTCTCGTTATGTCAGCATAGGAGAATCCAGTTCTAATTGAAGCATTAGGAATGATTTGAGTTTTGGCCAGTGGTATTTTACTTCTGTTGCCGTTTCGAATCCCATCTTGGGGCAATCTTGCTGGCGGCTTAAGTTTTTTGCTCAGCTCAATTCTGACTGAACAGTTTTTGGAGCTAGATATGTGATCGCCACCGCAGTTAGCACATATCGATTCTTTGTTTAGCCTGAGATCACACGAATCTGACCCTGTGAGATGATTGCCTGAGCATTTACCACAGACTGGTTTTTTCAGGCAATAATTTCGGGTATGGCCAAAGTCTTGGCATCTGAAGCATTGCACCAAATCTTTGCTAAACTTAGCTTTAGTAACTGACACTCTGTGCCTTCCAATTTGCGTAATATTAAGTGCCTCAACTACGTTTTGACTCTTCTTTAAGTTTACGTAGAATAAGTTCTGTCTAGTTTTTAAGTTAATTACGTCTTCGTCATCCTCTGGGTTAATTTCTATGTTACGCCAGTCCGGCTTTCTGGGGCAATAGATGTTCTTGACTACGTATCCTTTTTCCGTGAACGTGCGTTCGATTAATTGTTTAGGCACATTAGGGTGGATACCTCTTACAATTACCCTGTATGGGGTATCCTCTCTCAATTGATGGTGCCAAAACTCACAATTTTTCGCCGTTAGCATTCTAACTATTGCGCGAAAGCTTTCTGGGTGCTTAGCGTATATACGTGACACACCCGATCTGGATGTACGAATGTCGTATTCGTCAGCTGGGACTACGGCATTGATTTCTTCTTCGAGCTTGTCTATTTTATTCACTTGAGGCACACATATAGCTGGAGGCTTAGGTGCTCTGCTTAATTGCTGTTCGTTGCCAGACTCACTAACTTGATCGTCCTGGCTTTCTTCTTCCAGATCCATTATAGCATCTACTTCCTCAGAAAGCGCTGCAAAGCGATTGTTACTTAATGCAGCAGTTGCAGAAGGAGTCTTGGTGGGCACCTTTAGTTGGCCAGTAGCTTGAACCTTTGCCTTGCGATATGGGTTGGATACATGCGCTCCACCTTTCCGCTTCTTGCTTACGCCTAATTGGAATGGGCATTTGGCATTTAGTGCAGCTATATGTGCCAGGGTGTCATTCAGTGTCTTATTGCCAGCAAACATAGTTGAGCAAATGTTAGACCCTCCAGTGGCCGCGACAGTGTAAGTGGAAGTGGAAGCGCAGCTTGCTTGGGTCGTAGTTATGGTATTTGTGTAGTTTGTATCACTACTCGTTGTTACAGATGAGTAGGATATATTTGTTAGTACCCCATTACTTTGAAGCTGGGTGCGCATAGTAGCAGGGTCAGCGTACGATATCTTTCTCATCGTCTCTGCCTTCGAGCTTCTCTCACTAAGAAGCGAGCCAGACGACAAGTTCTCATCCATAATTACAATTGCTTCTATTTAAATAGTTAAATAGGCAATTGTAAATAGCTTCAGCAGTTCAAAAAATCTGTATATGCGAGATAAAAGGGTGTCGACCTCTCGCTAGCGCGGAGCGCAGGGCGAGGGGCAAGCGAAACACCGCCTAAGTCTCTCTCTTTACTGTAATTTACCGTAATCTGCAGCCGCCACCGCTCAGCAGTGGCTAAAAATAGATCGCGTTTCGTTTTAGGTGTCACTCAAACAAATTGTAACAAGCTTATCACAATGCACGTCTGATGCAAACGACAAGCGCTTGCAGACTGACAACTAGTGTAAAGCGTTTTGCACACTTTTTCTGAGGGGCTGCGTCCCACACAACTTCGAATTCGAAATTTTCCTTACTTTTTAGGTTCGGGGTTCGAAAATATGCGTCAGCACAATCATTTCGCTTCATGCGGTCGGCCGAGATGATCGACTTTTGAACGGAAAATATGTCTATGCTCAATGTTTCCCTGCTCTCTCTCTCTCTCTCGATGCTCTCTGCTCTCTCAAATATTTATATGTATGTATGCATGTGAGCACAAGCAGCAGCTCAGAAAAATTGAAATTTCTTCGCAACAAGAACCCATGTCTTCCCTTCTGTGTGAAGAGTATACCGAACTTTTTAAGCCGTTTGCCATGCTCATACAAAATACATATTTGTGTTTTCGTTATTATTTGAGGGAAGGGTATGACAGCGTTGGTGCGCATAATGAAAATGTTTTCGCGACGACCGTGCATACATACACACACACACACTACACCCCTTGCTACATGTGTGAGCATTTGTATTTGTGTGCTTGAAGCTCTAGCTGCCTGTATCAATTTTAAAGTCCCGATTTAGCATTTGGTAGATCTTGTGAACTGCACACATACATACATATATATGTTTGATTGTGTGTATGCATGGGAAGCGATGCTTACAATTATGGGATATCACTTGTCGAAGCATTTGTATGCCTGTGTGACTTTACATGTGCGTGTGTGTTGTGTGTATGTGCATGTGTGTTGGCATGGGATATGAGCATTGGCGTGTGCCTACCACAACTTAGAATTACATACATATGTGAACGATTTTGGGTTCGAATTGCAGAGGCGCGCTTATACATATTTAAGCGCCTTATTTAATTTCAATGATCGTGGGGTTGCCTATCAGAATAAATTTTTTTAAATATAGTACCTGACCAAACCCAGTGCGAAAAAGGGATGTGTTTTTTTAACCCTTGCACTTGTATAAAAAGATGAATACGTTAACAAAAAAAATTAAAATCAGGTATGTACTTAAATATAGACGCGATTCTGCAATTCGAACCCAAAATCGTTCACATATGTAATTCTAAGTTGTGGTAGGCACACGCCAATGCTCATATCCCATGCCAACACACATTCACATACACGCACACACACATGTAAAGTCATACAGGCATACAAATGCTTCTACAAGTGATATCCCATAATTGTAAGCATCGCGACCCCAGCGTAAACACAAGCAAACATATATGTATATGTATGTATGTGTGTGCAGCTCACAAGATCTACCAAATGCTAAATCGGGACTTTAAAATTGCTACAGGCAGCTAGAGCTTCAAGCACACAAATACAAATGCTCACACATGTAGCAAGGGGTTGTAGTGTGTGTGTGTGTGTGTGTGTGCACGGTCGTCGCGAAAACAATTTCCCTATGCGCACCAACGCTTTCATACCCTTCCCAAAAATAAGCATGAAAAAGCTTACATTTTGCATGAGTATGGCAAACGGCTTAAAAAGTGCGGTATACTCTTCACACAGAAGGGAAGACTTGGGTTCTTGCTGCGAAGAAATTTCAATTTTTGTGAGCTGCTGCTTGTGCTCACATGCATACATACATATAAATATTTGAGAGAGCAGAGAGCATCGAGAGAGAGAGAGAGAGAGCAGGGAAACATTGAGCATAGACATATCTTCCGTTCAAAAGTCGATCATCTCGGCCGAGCGCATGAAGCGAAATGATTGTGCTGACGCATATTTTCGAACCCCGAACATAAAAAGTAAGGAAAATTTCGAATTCGAAGTTGTGTGGGACGCAGCCCCTCAGAAAAAGTGTGCAAAACGCTTTACACTAGTTGTCTCATCTATGTGCTCTCTGGTTAGTGCCACTAACCAGAGAGCACACGAAATAAACGCTTGCCTCAAAGCATCAAATCTGTGGCGATATGTAACCAAACTTCAACTGTCTGTAAATATGAGAGTTGCATTGTTGAACGATCTATCTGCTGATGATTTCTCGAAGCAATTGCTGAATATCGGTAATGTCCGTATTCCTGTTGAGGAATCAAGTAGCTTGATTTCATTTCCTCAAAATTTTTGCAATTTCGTCTCATCAGAAGATGAGCTTATCAACAAAGTATTTCCGAATATCATTGCTTTCCACAAAAATACTAAATGGTTAAGTGAGCGAGCAATTTTGGCAGCTAAAAATAAAGATGTGGATGACCTTAATTTTATAATTCAAAATAAAATCGTTGGTACTCTGTATTCATTTAAATCTATCGACTGTGTAACAACCGAAGAAGAAGCCACTAATTATCCAACTGAATTTTTGAACTCCTTGGATGTGCCTGGTTTACCACCGCACAATTTACAACTGAAGGTTGGCTCGGTAGTTATCATGCTTAGAAATTTAAACCAATCAAAACTGTTCAATGGAACGCGTTTGGTGATAAGAAAACTGATGAGCAATGTGATTCACGCGTCAATACTCAACGAAAAATTTAAAGATGAGGAAGTTCTTATTCCTAGGATTCCGATGATCCCAACAGATATGCCCTTTAAGTTTAAACGAATTCAATTCCCGATTCGTCTTGCCTTCGCCATGACGATCAACAAATCACAGGGCCAATCTTTGACTATTTGTGGCCTCAATCTAGAAAATGCGTGTTTTTCTCATGGTCAATTGTACGTGGCATGCTCACGTGTTGGCAAACCATCCGCATTATTTGTTCCTTCACCTGACCAAAAAACGAAGAACGTCGTTTACCACAAGGTGCTTGAATGAAAATCTGATTAATAACTTAATCAGAGTGTATCTCAACCTGAACAACATAGCTTTCAATCATTTTTTACCTAGAAGTAATGGATAGGTCAATGCAACGTTTGCCGGGCCAGCTTGTATATATATATATATATATATATATATATATTGTTGTAGTGGTGGCGACTTCAATAAGTACAGAGATCAGGTTATACAGTGTCCGGAGGGGTGTGAGAAGCAGTGCCCCGCGAACCAGTAGGAGAACTGGGGCTATGTTATTAACAGAGTGCTGTTAATAGCATAACACTGTCGTATGGCGCGGGAGGAGCAATTCTTGTTAATGGGATCTGGCATTAACATACTCCCCCCCTTGCAATTTAAAACGTGGTGTTCGAAGCTGGAGACCTCTTGGTGTGGAGACCTTAGGAGTTGAGGCGGAGTGACGTGCAGATCCCTGCAAATGCAGGAGCGTGTGGTGATCCTGGTCACACGTTTTGCAACGTCCCTTGCTGCGGCAGGATTGCCCGGAGTGTTCATGAGCCAAGCTGTTCGTGCAGTACTTATATATAAGTACCGCATGCATTCGTCTCTCCTCTGAAAGACTCAGAAAGCGCTGGCAGTTCCGAAGACCGTGAATTCCTCCGCATACGCGGCACTGGAAGGAAGTGAATCCGAGAGGCTTGGTACCTCCTAGCAACGGCATCTTTACCTGGAAGATCGATTGATTAGGAGGCTAACTTGCTTGGTTACTACAAGGAGGACGAGGGTCAGGTTGGAATGATGGGCCTGGATGAAGAATATTATTCAGGCTCTTGTTATTTAATGATGGACGAAGAGCATTGAAACCGACCCTCACTTTCGGAGTAGTGCTCTTGGAAGCTCGGAATGGAAGAGCTACAACAGATGACACGGTTGACGGAGTCTCATGTTTTGCCTCTTTCGAAACAGAAACATGAGTTGTGAAGGTGAAGACCGTTTCTGGTATCGTCTGTGAAAATGGGCGTGTCAGTACCCAACCAAAAACAGTCTCCAGACCCATAAGAGGTCCACAAATATTAGGATGGTAACCTCCCTGAAAGATAGTCGGAAGGATATCCGCGCCTATCAGGACATCAATTTCCGCACTCTTGTAAAACTCGGGGTCTGCTCGCTGGACTTTCGGAAGTTCGTTTAGCAAAAGTTGCGTAATTGGAGACGAAGGGATGTTACCAGTCAGATTTGGAACAACGAAGGCAGAAGCTTCGATTCGCAGTCTCGGCTTCACACGAGAACCAATGTCCAAATTGCATAGCTTTTGTACCTCAGCTGTAACTGCTTGATTCAAGCTGGAAACTTGAGTCTGCACGGATTTGAAGGGCAACTTGATTTTGCGGAATAGTTGCTCAGAAATGAAAGTTGCTTCGGATCCTAGGTCGACTAAACCACGGGGGGTAGATTGCATATGTTGATCACCGCCGTGCCGAGGAGGACATCGTGTTGGCAGGCAGATACGTTTGGACGTTGGACATAACTAGAGTACGAGTCGGAGCTATAGCTGTTGCGGATGCAGCAGCGGTCCGAAGAATATTTTCCCTATAGAGTAGGGTGTTATGTCGACCATTGCACGTGAAACAGTTGTGAGTACTGGTTCACTCTCGTAACTGGTGACCTTTAGCGAAACAGTTTAGGCAAAGCTTCTTTGATTTTATGTAAGTCTCTCGTTCATGAATGGATAGTTGGAGAAAATGAGGTCAGAATCGGATTGGATGATTCTCTCTTGAACACAGATCGCACCTTGCGCCGATTGTGTCCACTTTCGTTCTGAACGAGTTCAGTCGTTTGGGAAAGGCAGGGTTCGCAGATCTCGGAGTTGAGTTTGGAACTTTTGGAACAGAATGGTCACCTTCCATAGCCTCAAGAGCACGAGCGCGCTGGGATTTCTGTTTTTCGTGTCAATGAATGCTCCCAGAGAGATCGAGTGTGATGTGGTAAGTTGGACACGAACACAAGGATACAGTCCCAATTCTCCGTAGAGATTTGAGCATGCTCGATTTCAGTGACGCATCTATGAATGGTGCCATGCAACTCTCTGAGAGCCGAGCCTGATTCCTTGGTGATCTTGGAAAGGTTAAGAAGAGTTCTAAGCTGGCTGTTGACTAACAGCCGCTTATTCTCGAACCGATCACACAAAGAGACCCAAGCCGATGCAAAGCCGTCGTTTGTGAGAGGATACTCTGCTACTAGTGCGTTTGCATCGCCTGCTGTTTTCGAGTTAAGGTGGAATAGCTTTTCCACCGGAGTTAAACACGGATTTTTGATGTAGATCGCAGTAAAAAGATCGCGGAATGTCGGCGAAATGAGCGGACATAGGAGCGGGCGGTGTACGCGATGCGGAAAGTGCATCAATCTGTACACCCAGATGGGCTGTACACCGCTCGTAAACAGAGTAGCAGTTGTCGAATTTGGCCTCCATGGCTTCAACTTCACCACTGCTTGCCCCTTGGCTCAATGCTCTGGCACAGATCTTATATTGCTGCTCAACATCATCCCACAATGCCTTGACCCGATCTCGGCGGATCTCGAATGTTATCATTTTAGAAAGACTGGTGTAAAATTTATATGTTTATATGTCTACGCCCACTAGGGGCGTGGCAAATCGGACCTGAAGATATAGTGATTTTACAAATTCTGCTATATTTTAGGCATTATTGATGCTAGAGATCTGAAATTTGGTATATACGCGGATTGACCACCCAAGTCCAACGAGCTTTGGTGGATATATCTCCGCCCAAAGGGGGAATGCAAACAGCAAAAAGTTTATATCTCCTAAAGTATAAAAGCTAGAAGCTTCAAATTTAGTTACTGGTAACCTCCTCTATCGATTCCCTAAAAATAATTTTTACGCCCCTTTAGGGGCGTGGCATATCGAAAAATACCCTGTAATTTTCACATTTTTGGAGCGTAAGCATCCATACTTTACAGTTAGTTTACCGTTAGCTCGTTTTACGATCTGGCCAAAAATGAGATGTCTACGCCCACTAGGAGAGTGGCAAATCGAGAAAAACTGCATTTTTTTCATTACTAGAGCAAAACTTAGCTACTAAATTGCTGATGTGAATGAGTATCCCGCAGTCGGTAACGCCCGACTGCAACGTTCTTACTTTTTATACCCTGAACCCATTGAAAATGGGAAATCAGGGTATAATGGTTTTGTTAAAATGTATGTAACAGGCAGAAGGAGGCGTGGCAGACCCCACAAAGTATATATATTCTTGATCATGGCGACGAGAAAAGTTGATTTAGCCCTGTCCGTCTGTCTGTCCGTCCGTCCGTCCGTCTGTCCGTCTGTCCGTATGTTTGAACGCGTCGATTTCCGAAGATACAATAGCTAGAGACTTCAACTTTTTTTTAAAATGTCCGTATATAGCACGCGCATATCGAGTTTATCACATAATTTCGATAACTTGTCCGATTATTTTTTTATCGATGAAAAACCTTATCGAAAGCCAGTTATAAAATTATATCTCCTACATCTTTTGAGCTAGAGTCTCCAAATTTTAAATGTAGACTTATATGGACTTTATAGAATTTCGGTTTTTGTTATAATTCACCCCCCACCCCTATATCCACCCCCTCACCCTCACCTTTGTAAAATGCGTATTTCAAATACTAGAGACTTGAGATTCGGCACATACACGCATAGTAATGATATAATCACAATCTAAAAGTTTCATGAAGAACGTACATCCACAAAAAAAGTTATTAAATAATTAAGTTTCAATGAGAAGCTCACACTGCAGCCCATGCGTGTTAATGCGTGCGTGCCTATATGTGCCTATGTATGTGTGTGTGTGTGTTCCTTTTGTAAGCAAAAAGAAGGGTTCAGGGGATTTCGTAGTCGAGCAGTCTCGACTAGAGCTTTCTTACTTGTTTTAAATTAAGTTTGTAGTAAATATCCATGGGGTTTTTCTAGTTCTTTGTTTTTCTTCACCAAAAAGAATGTTATCGCATACACCATATGTTATATGTTACCATAAATATCTAAGCAGAAAATATCTAAGAAATAATCTAAAACAAAAATAATTCATTTAAACTAAAAACTCAAATAATATAGATATAAAATAAAATAAAACAAGTGCCTCCACGTTAGTTTTCAGAAAAATTAGCTTTTTAACTGTTTATGGTCTTGACGGATTATCCACGCACTTCTAAGCGTCCGCTCGCATTCTGAATGTTGCCGGAATACATAAGTATTTTTTTTAATGCAATAAAATTAAACCAATCAAAATTTCACAAAATTTAGCATAATTTAAAAAACGTGCATATTACACGGTCGAAACACTAACCAGTGGCACTGACCAAAGAACACATAGACGAGACATGTGGAAGAAAATTTTTCAGCGCCGAAATAATGTGCATGAGAGACTAGACAACTTCGTATTTGCTCGGCTCAGTCTCTTAAGGGTCGAGCAGTGAAAATGCTGCACGACAAATTCAGTGCGCTGCTAGCGCTCAATCGAAATGGTCCCGTTCCCATATGAAGCACGGCTATGTGTTATTTGTGCTACTCTCTCTCTCTCTCAGTCCCTCTCTCTTGCTCTCTATAGTCTCTGAAATCATCACCCTGAGCAGCGCACAAAAATTGAAATTTCTGTTCGCGACGATCCCAGCTCTTTTCTTTTAAGTGAAGGGTATACCGGAATTTTAAAAGCGTTTGCCACGTTCATACAAAAGTTTAGCGTTTTCATGATTATTTCTAGTAAGGGTATGAAAGCAGTGAGGCTCGTACAGAATATGTTTTGGCGACGAGCATACACACACACACACTTGTAGTCCCTTACTACGTGTGTGAGCATTTGTGACCTGCGTGCGTTACTCTTGCTGCTTGTAGCAATTTTAAAGCCCTGCATTTGCATTTGGTCTGTCATAACCAATTCACACAGATGTACTCTGTATGAACATACATATGTAAATAAGTACATTTATATATTATTATTGCTAATCATGTTTATAAATGTGTTTATATCCATAAAATACTATAATTATATACAATTAAAATTATTTTGTACGCATTTTAAAGCGAAAAAGTTATCGTGAAACACTAAAAAGTTTATTAAATGCTTTGCAATATATGAAATACACATGTCATATTATACTCAAGCTTTAATCATTATTGTCAAAAATTTCTAATTAAGTCATAATGGCCCATTTATTAATTAAACAATATTACAAAATAAAAGGTACATAAATAGAAACGCGATTCTGCAATTAATTGGTCAACCAATTCCAAGTTGAGGTAGGCACACGCCAATGTTCATGTCTCCAGCATACATACATGCACATACACACACATGCACATGTAAAAGCCCACAGGCATACAAATATTTCTACAAGTGCTATTCCATAATTGTGAGCATACCATCCCATGCGAACACGCACACAATCAAATGTATACATGTAAAAGACCGACTCTGGTTAGTGTCGAAACAAACGCCAATCGCCGATATATCGATACTAAGAAAACCATATCGATGTTTTTCAAAAATTCGAAACTATCGATTATAACGATACTGATCCGATATGCTTGCAGCCCTACCTCTTGTACACAGAATCATTCAGAATAGTTTATTTACGCTACAATATATTATTTTAGACAATATGTCCTCGGAACTTATAGCTACAGTTTTTGTTGCGATATCATTGAGGTCTATTATATCAATGAGTTCTTACTCTGGATTTAACAAGCCGCCGATGTTTGGTGATTATGAAGCTCAGCGACACTGGCAGGAAGTTACATTTAATTTAGAAGTAAAACTGTGGTATACTAACTCTTCGCGCAATGACCTACAGTATTGGGGATTAGATTATCCACCCCTTACTGCATATCACAGTTATTTACTTGGCCATGTAGCAGAAAGACTTAATCACAGCTATGTTGAATTATACAATAGTAGAGGTTTTGAATCAAAGGAGCACAAGAGCTACATGCGCTTTACAGTTTTAGCAGCGGACGTTTTCATTTTTGTTCCTGCTGTATTAGCTCTGTCTATTTGTATGGATCGGACTTTTAAAAAAAACTTGAGGCAACAAATGCAACTACTCTTTGCAATATATCCAGGCCAAATGCTAATCGACAATGGACACTTTCAGTACAATAACATTTCCCTTGGACTCGCATCTGTAGCTGTCGCTGCTTTGCTGTGTGATCGAAATTACTTTGCCGCTTTTACCTTTACGTTGGCTTTGAACTATAAACAAATGGAATTATACCATGCCTTGCCGTTCTTTGCTTACCTCCTGAGCACATCTTTATTTAAAAAAAGGTATATTTTTACAATTAATGATAATAGTAATGAATAATTTTAGCTTTTGATCAAACTTTCCTTTTATATCCTAAACCAATTGATAACGTGAAATCAGGGTATTATTGTGTTAAGTGTAAGTAATAGGCAGTAATACGCGTGTCAGGCACAAAAAATATGTACATACATACATAGTACATACATATATGCGACCCCCAGCACCTAATAAATCGAACAGCATGTTTTTTTGCAGTGCGGAATGCTCAATACATTTTATTGTCGATACTACCAAAAATAAAGCATACCAAATTTTTTTTTGTCGAAAGAGAATTTTATTATATTTACAATGAAAAAAAAGTTTTGCGCTATTGCCAACAGCTACAACAACAATATGAGTAACTTATTCAAACGGTAGACTTAGGAGTTATTAGAGTATTTACCACTAATTTACCAGACCGGACAACTAGTGTAAAGCGTTTTTCACACTTATTTTAAAGAATAATTTCCCAGACCACTTCGTATTTTCTCGGCTCTGCACTTTTAGGGTTCAAAAATTGAAATTTTTTCGCAGCAATAACCCAAATCTTCCCTTCTGTGTGAAGAGTATACCGAACTCTTCAAACCGTTTGCCATGCTCATGCAAAATGTTAGCTTTTTCATGATTATTTTTGGGAAGGGTATGAAAGCGTTGGTGCGCATATTGAAAATGTTTTCGCGAAAAGCGTCTACACACACACTACAGTCCCTTGCTACATGTATGAGCACTGTATGCCTGTGTGCGAAATTCTTGCTGCTGTATCAATTTTAAAGCCCAGCATTTGCATTTGGTAGATCTTGTGGAGTGTTCACATACACATATATTTGATTGTGTGTATGCATGGGAGGCGATGCTCACAATTATGGGATATCACTTGTAGGAAGCATTTGTATGTCTGTCTTTCTTTGTGTGTGTGTGTATGTGTGTGTATGCTTTGTTTGTATGAATGGGAGATGAACATTTGCGTGTGCCTACCATAACTTAGAATTATGTGAACGATTTTGGGTGCGAATTGAGGAGGAGCGCTTATATATAAGCGCCTGATTTAATTTCAATGATCGTGGGTTTGCCTATCAGAATAAATTTATAAAAGAATGTAGTACCTGATTAAGCTCAGTTGGCAAAATGTATATGTACATAAACATACATATATACAAATGAAATTTACATTTTTTAAAATAAGCATACATACTATGTTCATACATATACAGGTCAATATGTCGTAAAAATCATGCACGTTAAAAAAACGTATGAAAAGTATTGGGCAGTGCACGTGTCTTAAATATAAGCGCGCCTCTGCAATACGAACCCAAAATCGTTCACATAATTCTAAGTTGTGGTAGGCACACGCAAATGTTCATCTCCCATTCATACAAACAAAGCATACACACACACAAAGGCAGGCACACAGGCATACAAACGCTTAGACAAGTGATATCACATAATTGTGAGCATCGCGACCCCAGCGTACACACAATCAAACATATATATGTATGTATGTGTGTGTAGTTCACAAGATCTATCAAATAATAATTCAGGACTTTAAAATTGCTCCAGGCAGCTAGAGCTTCAAAAATACGTATGCAAATGCTCACACATGTAGCAAGGGGTTGTAGTGTGTGTGTGTGTGTGCACGGTCGTCGCGAAAACATTTTCAATATGCGCACCAACGCTTTCATACCCTTCCCAAAATTATCATGAAAAAGCTAACATTTTGCATGAGCATGGCAAACGGTTTGAAGAGTTCGGTATACTCTTCACACAGAAGGGAAGATTTGGGTTATTGCTGCGAAAAAATTTCAATTTTTGAACCCTAAAAGTGCAGAGCCGAGCAAATACGAAGTGGTCTGGGAGATTATTCTTCAAAATAAGTGTGCAAAACGCTTTACACTAGTTGTCCGGTCTATGTGTTGTCTGGTTAGTGATAATATAAAGTGTTGAACATTGCGCACTGAAAAAAAACAAAAAAAAAAAAACAAGTAAGAAAGCTCTAGTCGAGACTGCCCGACTAGGAAATCCCCTGAACCCTTCGGAGAACTGATATTTCAATAATTCTTCGCGTCTTTTTGCTTACAAAAGAAAAACACACACACATACATACATACATACATAGGCACATATAGGAACGCACGCATAAACACGCATGGGCTGCAGTGTGGGCTTCTCATGGAAACTTAATTGTTTAATAACTTTTTTTGTGGATGTACGTTCTTCATGAAACTTTAGATTGTGATTATATCATTACTATGCGTGTATATGCCGAAACTCAAGTCTCTAGTATTTGAAATACGCCTTTTACAAAGGTGATGGTGAGGGGGTGGATATAGGGGTGGGGGGTGAATTATAACAAAAACCGAAATTCTATAAACTACATATGAGTCTACATTTAAAATTTGGAGACTCTAGCTCAAAAGATGTAGGAGATATAATTTAATAGTTGAATTTCGATAAGGTTTTTCATCGATAAAAAAATAATCGGACAAGTTATCGAAATTACTTGATAAACTCGATATGCGCGTGCTATATACGGACATTTTAAAAAAAAGTTGAAGTCTCTAGCTATTGTATCTTCGGAAATCGACGCGTTCAAACATACGGACAGACGGACGGACGGACGGACAGACGGACATGGCCAAATCGACTCGCCCTGATCAAGAATATATATACTTTGTGGGGTCTGCCACGCCTCTTTCTCCCTGTTACATACATTTTAACAAAACCATTATACCCTGATTTCCCATTTTCAATGGGTTCAGGGTATAAACAGTAAGAAAGCTCTAGTCGAGAGTGCTCGACTACGAGATCCGCTGAACCCTTCGAACATCAACTATTTCAATAATTTTTAGCGTCTTACTGCTTATACAAACACACACATATGTACTTTCAAATTTGGAGACTAGCTCTAAATAAGTAGGAGATATAATTTTATAACTGCCTTTCGATAAGGTTTTTTATCGATAAAAAATAACGGGACGAGTTATCGATTTTTGGTGACAAACTCGATATGCGTGCTGTATATACGGACATTTGAAAAAAATTCAAGTCTCTAGCTCTTTTATCTTCTGAAATCGACGCGTTCATACATACGGACAGGGCTAAATCGACTTAGTTCGTCGCCCTGATCAAGAATATATATACTTTTTGGGGTCTGCCATGCCTCCTTTTACATGTTACATACATTTGAACAAAACCATTATACCCTGATTTCCCATTTTCAATGGGTTCAGGGTATAAAAAAACCTGCCGTTCGAATTATTAGTGGTTGGGGCTCGTATGTACATACATACATATATTCCTGATAAGGTGCTGATTCAATGTAACCCATCTCACTATAAAAATTATATGTTGACCCAATGATAGAGCTAGAGTCTTCAAATTTTCTATTTAGATTCATATGTTCATTATATAATTTGATTTTTTTTAAATTTGGATACCACAAATTCAACAAAATAATAAAAAAAAAAAAAAAAACAAGTAAGAAAACTCCAGTCGAGAGTGCTCGACTAGATACTACCCTGAACCAAACTAATAAATATTCACGTTTAGTGTGGTTAAAATTTCAATTTTTGAAACAATTAAAAAAAAATTAAACATTAATTCCGCCCGATCTGGGGTTCGAACCCGAGACCTCTCGATTGGGTGGCGCGCTGCTATTCACTACGCCACTTCACTTCCTGACGGTTTGATGGCAAAACAGTAATACATTCACTGCTGCAGCGCCATCTAGCAAATCTAAACTAAACTAATTGTTTTTTTGAATGTATGTGTGCACACTTATAGAAAAACTGTTGTGGCTGCTGCATGTGCGTTTGTTAATTGGCCTAATATTTAATGATTTTTTCAAAATTGATAGACTTAGCGAAATTTAATGAAACTTTCAGCATATGATCTACATATTCAATTGAATAGTAAGCCCATTTAAATAAATATATGTATAAATATTTTGAAACAATTAAAAAAAAATAAATAAACATAAATTAATTCCGACCGCTCTGAGGTTCGAACCCGAGACCTCTTGATCGAGTGGCGCGCTGCTATCCACTACGCCACTTCACTCATTGACAGTTTGATGGCAAAACAGCAATACATTCACTGCTGCAGCGCCATCTAGCAAATCTAAATCTGCTGTGGCTGCTGCATGTGCGTTTGTTAATTGGCCTAATATTTAATGATTTTTTCAAAATTGATAGACTTAGCGGAATTAAATGAAACTTTCAGCATATGATCTACATATTCCATTGAATATTTGACAAATTTAAAAAAATGAAAAATCATTCACAATTAGCTGTAATGGCATCTGATTTGAACTTGAATGTTTGTATTCGATAAAAACATAACGGGATAATTTATCGAATTCTAAAGCTAAACTCGACATCCGCGCTGTATATACGGTCATTTAAAAAAAAAATTCAAGTCTCTAGCTATCATAGGTTCGGAAATCGACGTGTTCAAACATACGGACAGACGGACAGACGGACAGACGGACGGACGGACAGACGGACAGACGGACAGACAGACAGACGGACAGGGCTAAATCAACTTATCTCGTCGCCCTGATCAAGAATATATATACTTTGTGGGGTCTGCCACGCCTCCTTCTGCCTGTTACATACATTTTAACAAAACCATTATACCCTGATTTCCCATTTTCAATGGGTTCAGGGTATAAACAGTAAGAAAGCTCTAGTCGAGAGTGCTCGACTACGAGATCCGCTGAACCCTTCGAACATCAACTATTTCAATAATTTTTAGCGTCTTACTGCTTATACAAACACACACATATGTACTTTCAAATTTGGAGACTAGCTCTAAATAAGTAGGAGATATAATTTTATAACTGCCTTTCGATAAGGTTTTTTATCGATAAAAAATAACGGGACGAGTTATCGATTTTTGGTGACAAACTCGATATGCGTGCTGTATATACGGACATTTGAAAAAAATTCAAGTCTCTAGCTCTTTTATCTTCTGAAATCGACGCGTTCATACATACGGACAGGGCTAAATCGACTTAGTTCGTCGCCCTGATCAAGAATATATATACTTTTTGGGGTCTGCCATGCCTCCTTTTACATGTTACATACATTTGAACAAAACCATTATACCCTGATTTCCCATTTTCAATGGGTTCAGGGTATAAAAATGTATGTACATTCCAAAGCACAAAGTAGGAGTCGCCAACTTTTAAATGTAGACCCATATCACTAACCAGACAACACATAGACTAGACTCGTAAAGCAATTTTTTTCAACGAAGGATATATTCTCTGAACCGACCAGAGAACTTCGTATTTGCTCGTCTTGGTCTTTTGAGGCTCAAGCAGTGAAAATAAGGCACGACAAAATCAGTGCGCTGTAAGCGCTCTAAAAAAATGGTCCCGCTTTTATATGAAGCACAGCTATGCGCTATTTGTCTTCCTCTCTCTGTCTATAGTCTCTGAAATCATCACCCTCAGCAGCGCACAAAAATTGAAATTTCTGTTCGCGACAATCCCAGCTCTTTTCTTTTAAGTGAAAGGTATATCGAAATCTTAAAATCGTTTGACACGTTCATAAAATATACACACACACTTGTAGTCCCTTATGTGAGCATTTGTGTTCCCTGTGAGCATGTACTAAAAAAGGTCAAATTAGCATGCAGCTGCAAATCGAAAATTTGGGTTTTTTGGTACATTTTTTTTTTAATTTTTGTTATTTTTATACCCTGAACCCATTGAAAATGGGAAATCAGGGTATAATGGTTTTGTGAAAAGTATGTAACAGGCAGAAGGAATCATCGCAGACCCCATAAAGTATATATATTCTTGATCAGGACGATGAGCTGAGTCGATATAGCCCTGTCCGTCTGTCCGTCCGTCCGTCCGTCCGTCCGTATGAGTGCGTCGATCTCAGAAGTTATAAGAGCTAGAGAGCTGAAATTTTGTATGTAGACTCGTGTATACCATACGCAGTACGAGTTTATCATATTTTTTCGATAACTCATTCATTTTTTATCGAGGATAATCGATAAATTGATATTGTTTTTTCAGCCTAATTTCAACACTTTTAGACATAGAGTCTTCAGATTTGTTGTGTATTTTATACATTTTATGAATACACACATTTTTCCATTTACAGATTTTGGATACCACGCCCCCTTCGCCCCCAATTCATAAAAAACGTATTTCAAGTACTAGAGACTTGTGCTTTGGAATGTACACACATTTATACATTATGATTACGTTCTGAAAGTTACATTAAGATCATACGTCTACAAACGAAATTATTCAACAAATAAATTCGCATAATATGGCCCACACTGCAGCGCTGCCCAAGCGCAGTCGCTGCTTACTGCGTAGTTAGCAGAGCGCGGTCTTATGCGTGTGGGTGGATGCATGTGTATGTATGTATGCATGAAAGAAGTGCAGAATGGAGGTATCAGTTTGGAGGGTTCAGGGTATCTCCTAGTCGAGCAGTCTCGACTAGAGCCTTCTTACTTGTTTTGTTTAAATATTGCAAGTAATTAAAAATATATCAATAATTTCAAGAAAAAATGTTATAGTTTTTCATACAAAAACATGCATTTTAGGAGGAAAATCACAATTTTCAAGTTTGAGGTCAAACTGTGAAGCCTGTTAACGCATCACACTTTTGTTTTTTTTGCTTATTTATAGCTCTCTGTCGAATGCTTTTTAAATTTTTGAAATATCTTGCTTGGTTCAAAAGTTATGATTTTTGCAACGCAAAATGAGTAAAGGCCCCACTGTGCGTCGTTGAAAAAATGGCTCTACGTGTCTAGTCTATGTGTTGTCTGGTTAGTGCCTATGTGTACCTTATAGAATTTTTATTTTTGTTTACTTTTATCCTCCCCCTCACAACCAACTTTGTAAAAAGCGTTTTTCAGATACTAGAGACTTGTGCTTTGGCAGATTCACGCATTTCATTGTTATAGTCATGGTCTTCAAAATAGCCTCTCCACAAGAAAAGTTATTAAACAGTTAAGTTTTCATAGTAATCCACACTGCAGCCTATGCGTGGATGACTGTGTGTTTGTGTGTGTTTCTTGTTTAAGCAGAAATACGCTAAAAATGATTGAAATAGCTGTTTTTCGAGGAACTCAGAGGATCCGTAGTCAAGCAGTTTCGACTTACTGGTTCGTTTTCATGTCGAGCATGTTCGCACAGCTACTGAAATATACATAGCTCATTTTTCATTTAAATTGTGGTATTAGGTTGAGACATATTCACTATTATAATATATTTCTTTTTTAGTGTAAAGTCGGCTATCAAAGACCTTATTATAATATCTACCATTGTGCTATCAACTTTTGTGATTTTATGGAATCCTTGGTTAAGCTCAATTGACGCAGCTTCAGAAGTATTCCACCGCCTCTTTCCTCTTGGACGTGGCGTATTTGAAGACAAAGTCGGTAATGTTTGGTGCAGCATTAATATCGTTTATAAATTAAGGTAAAATAATATCTTTATTTGTTTGTTAAGTGCAGATATGTAATATTACATACTATATATTTTTTTTAGAAAGTACATTAGTAATTCCAAAATGGCATTCATTTGTTTTGGAACTACATTATTGGCAGCTCTACCTATTAATGTGCATCTCTTTTTCCGGCGAAGTAAATGTAAATTCATATTAACTTTATTTAATACGGCCGCTGCATTTTTCTTGTTTTCATTTCAAGTATGTATAAACTAAATAATATGTTCCAAGTAAGATAAAATTTAACAATATGTTTTTAAATTTATTTTTTAGGTTCATGAAAAGTCAGTTTTGCTTGTAGCCCTGCCGTCGGTTTGCTTAATTTACTGGTGGCCAACGGAAATGATATGGTTCCTTAAAGTTTCCGTGTTTAGTATGATTCCACTCTTAAGAAAAGATAATTTGTTAGTTCCAACGGTGGCTCTAATGATTATTTTTTGTTTCACTTTTAAATGTGATGACTTTATGATATCTAACAGGTTTATTAAAATGTCAATCGGAAAAGTTTCAGAAATTTTAATGTTTGCTACTTTGTTAGCGTTTTTATTAATAGAACCACCCACTAGATATCCGGACACTTGGCCATTAATAATTTCCGTAATAAGTTGTGGTCATATATTGACATTTCTAATTTGGGGGTATGCTAAACAGTTTACGTAAATCTCATTATTAATAAACTGGATGCATTTTATATTGTTGTTTTTATTTGTTATTATTATATATAATATTAAAATTTAACATGTATTGAGTTAGCAGATAGTTCAATAAAACCTTAAAGACTAAGTGAAAGTTGCCCTTTTTATGCCCTGAACCCATTGAAAATGGGAAATCAGGTTATATTGTTTTTGTTAAAAGTATGTAACAGGCTGTCGAGTTTAGATTTTTCTCTTATATTTTTAAATTCATCGAAATTGAAATTTCAACCACACTAAATATGCCCTTTTATTAGTTTGGTTCAAGGTAGTATCTAGTCGAGCACTCTGGACTAGAGTTTTCTTACTTCTTATACCCTTAACCCATTGAAAATGGGAAATCAGGGTATAATGGTTTTGTTAAAAGTATGTAACAGGGAGAAGGAGGCGTGTCTGCCACTACAAAGTGGTGTCTGCACCACAAAGTATATATATTCTTGATCAGGGCGACGAACTGAGTCGATTTTGCCATGTTCGTCTGTCCGTATGTTTGAACGCGTCGATTTCAGAAGATATAATAGCTAGAGACTGAATTTTTTTTTTAAATGTCCGTATATAGTACGCGCATATCGAGCTTATCGATAAAACCCCTTATAGAAAATCAGTTATAAAATTATATCTCCCACATCTTTAGAGCTAGAGTCTCCAAATTTTAAATGTAGACTCATATGTATTCATAGAATTTCGTTTTTTTATAATTCACCCCCCACCCGTATATCCACCCCTTTACCCGTAAATTCGTAAAATGCGTATTTCAAATTCTAGAGATTTGAGCTTCGGCAAATACACGTATATAAGATATGTATGATATAATCACAATCTAAAAGTTTCATGAAGAACGTACATCCACAAGAAAAGTTATTAAACAATTAAGTTCTCATAGTAAGCGCACACTGCAGGCTAAGCGTATTAATACGTGCGTGCGTATGTGTAAGCAGAAATACATTAAGAATTATTGAAATATCAGTTCTCCGAAGGGTTCAGGCGATTTCCAAGTCGAACAGTCTCGACTAGAGATTTCTTACTTGTTTTTTCTAAGTGTAGTTAACGGGAATTGTTTTTAAAAACTAAACTTTTTGAAAAAAATTAAAATCACCTATTTGCTGCCTCGTCATATAATGATGCCTGGACTCAATACATAATACCATTGACTCTTTCCATTTCATTTTTATTTCATAAGGTATACCTACAGAAAACTTTTTTTTTTCAGCAACAGCCGACAGTGCCAGCTGCCGCCGAAACAGCTTCAATTCTCTTCTTCCCTTTTCCTCTTAGGTTGCTTTGAGTTGCATTTACATTTCTTCCTTATGCTATTTCCTTTTTACTTAGTTTTGAAATTTCAATTCAGCTTATAACGACTCGGCTTATAGCGTCCGTTCCGTTCCCAGACAAACTTTTCTGAGCAAACTTATACGGTTATAGCGACTTCCGGCTATAACGACGCTAAAACGACGGTCCCTTGAGCGTCGTTATAAGCGGATTCTACTGTATATATAAGTTAAGACTATCGAAAATCTATGGAGGCTGGAGAGTCCAGTCAGACATTCAACGAGAGATTTTAGACCTATTTTTCCAAATTATATAAAAAATATTATTTCATTGATCATCAAGTTGTCATATATTCACAAGAACCCAACACAGTGTACCCAATCACTAGTACTCTAGTGTGGAAGCACTTAATTTATATATATGTATATGTATATATGTATATATATATATATATATATATATATATATATATATATATATATATATATATATATATATATATATATATATATATATATATATATATAATTATAAGTTTTACGTTGCGAGTTAAAAAAAAAAAAATAATTTTATTTCACAACGGGGTTACAATTGATCTTAGAGTTATTTATACACAAGAATAATTTGCGCACTGCAACTCGATTACTGAACAACTGAACTGCTTAAGCTAGAATTTGGGGGTGTTTTATATGCCTGGCTCCGAGCTTTCGTTTCTTGGACTTTGAAGTTTGCTGAGCTTTGGTTTTCTGGATCATTCTTAGAGCTTTGGACTTTGGATTATGCTGACCGTTGTTTGTCGTAAAAAGGATGTAATGTGATCTTGTCACGTCTTCGAGCGTAGGAGCGATTGATTTGTTTATGATGGGGCGAACGTGATTTTCCATAGATTTGTCTAGTAGTTTTCCATAAATTTGGCAATGCGTTTTTGGTGCGTGTTGCTAGGCTTTTTGGTGCGTGTGGCTGGTGAATATATCACTTCCCCATCCCGAAGAAATTAGCCTGTCCTCAGGCGGGAAATATTGGGTATAATTGTTGTGGAGTGGATTCTAATTGTCCAAGGGGTATCTTTTCAGCGGGTAATTGTTCTTCTGGTGTCGAATTTTTTGATTTTATAGTTGCTTCGTGCCTTATTGTAATTCTTTTGGGTATTAGCTTAAGTTTGACAATAGTGAATAATATTATTCCTAGTAGTGTGATTACAAATGTTGTTGATGTTATAATATTAAATACCTTATTGTATTTTGTGTTTTCTAAAACTATTTGTTTTGTTTGTAGATAAGATATTGGTTCAATTTTTGTTATATTATTTGTTACATAGATATTTTGTGTGTAGTCTGATAGTGTACTAACAATTTTTATGTCATTTATCTCTATGCTACAATCGTATATTTTGATTAAATTTTTTCCTTGAATATGAATATTATTTTTATTACAATCTTGGGTTATTTTAGGCTTGGGATAATTCCAAGTTACAATACTTGGTTCTATAAAATTGATTTGATGTGTTTTATATATTTTAGTATATTTACATTTGGCTTGTGTTTGAGTTATTATATTATTTATGCATTCATTCATTTCTTGTTTTTTTGTTGATTTTACATATGCTTTGTTATTCTGTATGTAGTAAGTCTCGTAAGTATTTTCTGTCAGTGTATTGTTATGTTCGTCCGGATAGGGCAAAATTTTGTAAAGTGGTGTTTTCGTTATTTGTCTTGGTACATGCGAAATTATGAGGATTTCGTTAGTGTCTGATCAAAACCAAGTGGAAGTTTTGACATATAGGATTTTCTCAGAATTTAAATTTAACATTTGTTGATGTTTTAATAATTTTGGATTAAAGATTCCTAATCTGGTTAACTGCATACCTAATTCAATGTCTTCTATGTATTCTGTGAAATGTTCTATATTGAACATAAGATAATTTAATTTCTTGTCTGACTCTTGTGAGATGCTTAAGTTGTTGTAGATTTCTATGTTTTTATTTACTGCATTTATTAAATAGCTCAAGTCATTGTTTTGTGCTAGACTATTGATTTTAAGTTCTAGTTCTTTATCATTTTGATCTAATGTGCCGAAAAGATATTTATTTACTTTTATTTCTTTTAATTATTCGTACTCCATTCATTTGACGATGCAATTTTTCTATTAGATATTCTATATGTGAAATGTTTTTAAATGTTTCTGCCTGTTTCAACAAGTTTTTATATATAGCTTGTACGTTAGTTAAGTTTACTGTGAGATAATGGTATTCGTAATCTGATGGTAAGTCCATTGTTCCTGTTTTGAAGATTAAATAGCCATTTGGTGCTTTTATTGGATTGATTTCAATGCTTTGTGAGATGATTGATGGTATCAATGATGTAAGAAATAAGAGTAGTAATGTGTTGGTCTCTGAAATTATTGATCGTATTTACTTTTGTTAGTTTTCTTTTTTCTTTTTAATTTAGATTTATAGTGAGTAGTCTGTCTACTGTCGTAAACGCAGAAAGTTCCAACATATTTACTTGGCTGGCGGACAGCGAATCCTCTCCATATTTTATTGAAATAAAGTCTTAGCCTAAAATACATAAGTTTTACATAAGAATTCTGTCGCTCATAGCAGCGACAGAATGGGAGTATATAGCATGCTGTATGTGTGTGTATATATGTTTGTATGCATATGCAGAAGGCATATACATTTAGCGTTTAAGCTGCGGCGTGGACGTAACAATGCTTACGTTGCAGATCCCACGCTGCAGTTCAGTCTATACATAAGTGACCGATCATATTACGGCGCTTATGTATAGCTGTTATAATATAAAAATATATAAAGCAACAAAGTGTTGCTATGTTGTGAGCATGATACTCTTACTTATATTTTGGGCATATGTCAACTTCATATATTGTATACACTACAATATTGTGAGCATATGCTTATATGACATACAACACACTACACCTCCCCTCTTTAAAAAAATAACGTAATATAATGTAGTTATTTAAAGTAGATTTTTTTTTTATATGTGTTATGTTGTATTCTTAAAACTAAATATTATATATATATTTTTTTTAATTTAATTTTTTTTTTTTAACATCCTTTTTTTTTCTTTAAAAAAAAATTTTTTTCTTTTAACATATATATTTTTTTATATTAAAAAGAATTTTTGTTTCCAATTCTTTTTGTTTTTATAATTTTTTTTTTTTATAAAAAAAATACAATATATTAAAATTTTTTTTCTTTTTTTTTTTATATAACGTATAACCACATATATAAAAAAATTCAATGCATTTAAAAAAATTGACTCCATTGTTCAAGAAATGATGGCATTAGTAAAATGATAATTATTATGAATTTTTTTTTTACTCATTTTGATTACCTTAAATTGGTTGATCAGACCAATTTTATGTTTTAATTTATTTTTCGAAACTGTCTGGTGGTTTTGTGCAGTAGACGTTATATCGTCTATTTTTAAATATTTGCACAAGTCACTTATAATGGAATTTTTATATTCTGTTTCTGTGTCCATAATGAACGTCTTCATTGGACCATGTTTTAGAATAAATTTTTGAATATTGCTTTGGCAACTGTTGTTGCACTTTTATTTGCAATTTCAGATAGTAAATTGTCATGTAATGTAAACAGTATCGCTTCTCGATCGTTATTAATTATTATATGGGTCACCGGCTTGAGTAGCGCTACTCTAATATATATTATTGCCCATAATATTAAAAGAATCTGTTGAAACTAGTTCAAAGATCTTTTGCACGGTGCCTCTTGTGTTGCTGATTATATATACACCGGCTTGTCATGCAAGCCTTTGGAAAATCTGACCTAAGTCGAGGATTCCATTGGAGTACAAAATCGCTAACATCAATTCTTGCTATAATTTCTTCATGTTTCTAAAAACATGTCGATTTGTTATATGCAAGGCCACTACTATTCATATTTCGTCATTAAAATGACGTTGGGCTTAGAAGCGTTTGTTAAGAGATTGCACAAGCAAATCTTCTTGAACATGTCCTGCAGGATTTTTCTGTTTACTTGCCTGGTAGTGACTTCAGGACTTTTATAAAAAAAATTTTTTTTTGTTTTTGCCAGTTGAGCATCTTAGTCGCCTCTTACGACAAGCGTCTCTCACTGTGGCTGTATTCTAAAGTCCCGCGACCACACGGGTGAGTCTAAGCAGGGTTTAGTTACATTTTAAATCATTAAATATTTGTATTTTGGATATTATTATATCCATTATTTGTTGCCAAGACAAAACAGGTAATAAGTTCAAGGCTGACTTCGACAACATCGAGTCAGCAAGCACATAAAATTTCAAGTTAAAAAGGGTCATGACGAAGTTGTGTAGGTATAAATCAAATCAAATTTGTGGTTTTTTTTTTTTTTGTATAGAAAACAAAAAAGAGTGTATACCCTTTCATTTCCTGAACAAACATAAAAAGTTTGTTTTTTTTTTTTTTTTTTAGTATATAGAGAAATCAAAAATTAGTTTTTATACTATCATTTCTTGAACAAAGTCAAAAAGGAAAATTTTTGTTTATCTAATTTTATATAATATTGATTATAAGCAACATATATTTGCTACTCTCTTGCAATTGTTTAAAATATTTTTTTTTATGGTTTATACAAAAAAAATTTGTATATATCCTATTCGACCAACGCAGTGGTCTTCCTGTCTAAAATTTGCATGGCTTTACGGGCCATGCGCTATACCGAGCAACGCAATCGTCGCTCAGTAGTACAATGTTTACAGTGTATAATTAAAATTAAATTTTATATCTTAATATATATTATTATAGCCTATAACGTTGCGCGCTCTAAGTAGCGCTGTCGGCTCACATCTTAATGTTGATTGGCCCAGCTTGACGCGCTGGGCGTGGCCGGTGCTGGTCTGCACAGGCTTCTATATTTATAGATGATTGATGTCCGCTGTTGCTGCGGCTATTGTTGTTTTTGTTGGCACTACTGCGCTGCTGTTGTTGCTGTTGTTGTTTTGTTGCAGTTTTGTGGTTTTTGTTGTCACTGTTGCGCTGCTGTTGTTGCTGTTGTTGTTTTTGTTGCAGTTTTGTTGTTTTTGGTGTCACTGTTGCGCTGCTGTTGTTGCTGTTGTTGTTTTTGTTGCAGTTTTGTTGTTTTTGGTGTCACTGTTGCGCTGCTGTTGTTGCTGTTGTTGTTTTTGTTGCAATTTTGTTGTTTTTGGTGTCACTGTTGCGCTGCTGTTGTTGCTGTTGTTGTTTTTGTTGCAGTTTTGTTGTTTTTGGTGTCACTGTTGCGCTGCTGTTGTTGCTGTTGTTGTTTTTGTTGCAGTTTTGTTGTTTTTGGTGTCACGCTGCTGTTGCTGCTGTTGCTGCTGTTGTTGTTTTTGTAGCATTTTGTTGTTTTTGGTGTCACTATTATGCTGCTGTTGCTGCTGTTGTTGATGTTGTTGTCTTTGTTGATGGCATGGGTCAGACGCTTGGAGTCGGCTTTTATACCCACAAGGCTGAGGATTTTTTTTTCAGATCAGCATAACAATTTGGCAGCCACGTAACACTTATTTAAGTCTTAAGTTTTTGACACGAAATATGAAAGTGACGCCAGACAGTAACAACTGTCACGGTCGCCATGTCGTAAACGCAGAAAGTTCCAACATATTTACTTGGCTGGCGGACAGCGAATCCTCTCCATATTTTATTGAAATAAAGTCTTAGCCTAAAATACATAAGTTTTACATAAGAATTCTGTCGCTCATAGCAGCGACAGAATGGGAGTATATAGCATGCTGTATGTGTGTGTATATATGTTTGTATGCATATGCAGAAGGCATATACATTTAGCGTTTAAGCTGCGGCGTGGACGTAACAATGCTTACGTTGCAGATCCCACGCTGCAGTTCAGTCTATACATAAGTGACCGATCATATTACGGCGCTTATGTATAGCTGTTATAATATAAAAATATATAAAGCAACAAAGTGTTGCTATGTTGTGAGCATGATACTCTTACTTATATTTTGGGCATATGTCAACTTCATATATTGTATACACTACAATATTGTGAGCATATGCTTATATGACATACAACACACTACACTACCTCTGTTAGTTTCTGCAAAATGTTTCTCATCTGTTTGTGTTACTAATCCTGTCTTCTTGAATGGTGTTGTAGTTTTTGTTTTTACTAAAGGAGCGTGCTTATAATCTGTGTTAATTTCATAGTTTATTCTATTTTTATTGAGATTCTCAATTTTTCTTATTAGTCTGTGTATCATAAAGAGGGGTACCTGCGTAAATAAATATGTCTGCGGGAGTTCTATTGTTAAATGTTTTGTTTTATGATTGTAAATGTATAAAATAGTTTCAAATTTAGTTTGCTTGTTTTCTATGTCAGATTCTGTATTAATTATTCTGAGTTTTTCATTAATAGTTCTATGAAATCTTTCTATATCTGCAATAACATTTTTACTAGTGGTTATGCTGATATTTACGTTTTCGGATTTTAACCAATTTTGAAGTGCTGCGCATATAAATGCTGAATCTTTGTCTGCTTTTATTTCTATAGGTTTTCCTATGTTATTAAAGATTTTGATGATTGCTCTTTTGGTTTCGAGTCAATCTCGACTTTTAACTTCCTAAATTTCCAAATTTGGAATAAATGTCTTTACATGATAGGAATTGTTTGTTATCAATTAAGTAAAAGTCCATAACGTACTTTTCTCTGGGGTTATACACTTCTGGAGTGATTTCGAAAGCTAATTTTGTATTTATGTTTTCAGATTTGCATAGGTTACAAGTTTCACATTCATTTATAATATTTTGTATAAGGTTTTGGTGGTCTGGAAAGTAGTATTTTTCTCTGAACCAATTAAGAGTTTTTGTTATACCTGGGTGAAGTAATTTTTTATGATTTGAAAGGATAATTTCTTTGAATTCTGCGAATGTAGGGATATCTTTTATTTTTGATGTGGTTCTTAAAGTTTTGGTTTTATTGTCTGGACTAATGATTTCTGCATATGCTTTTTGAAATATTGGGAAATCTGAGATGTTATGAAAATATAAAGCGTTATTCTTTAAACAGAGATATTCTTTAATCATGTCTTTTGCGAAAGTATCGGTCATTTCTGTATACGTTATTTTTATGTTAGTTTTATGGAAATAGCGTGTAACATTCACTTGGTTTTAATTGCCTTTTATGAATTCTATTTGATATGTGTATTAGATTTTGGTTATCTTCTTGAGCACTATGAACGGTTGCTAGGGAAGTGTTAGCTTCTTCTCCTAAAAAGTTTTCGTCTATTTTGATTCTAGAGAGGGCGTCAGCTACACAGTTTTCTTTTCCTGGTAGGTATTTGATATCATAGTCGTATTCACTTAATTTGATTTTCCATCTTTGTAATTTCATATTTGGTTTTGTTATATTATGTAGCCATACTAATGGTTTATGATCGCTAAGTATTTTGAATTTTCGACCGAAGAGATATGGTCTGAAATATTTGGTTGCCCAAACGATAGCTAATAGTTCTTTTTCTATTGCTGAGTAATTAAGTTCATGTTCATTTAGATTTTTACTGGCAAAGCAGATTGCTTTGTGATCTTGTGAAAGGACTGCTCCTATAGCTACGTTGCTTGCATCTGTGGTTAATGAAAGTGTTTTATTGAAATCTGGATATACTAATATGGGATCACTTGTTATAAGTACTTTTAATTTTTCGAAAGCTGAAATGAAATCTTGGTTCTTTATATCAATTTTTGAATCTTTCTTCAAACCTAATGTAAGGGGTTTTGCTATTTTGGCAAAATTTGGGATGAATTTGCGATAGAATCCACAAAGACCTAAGAAAGATTTGATTTCTTTCGGTGTCTTGGGAATCGGAAAGTTTACTATTGCTGTTATTTTGTCGGGGTTTGGTTTTATACCTTCTGTAGTGATAGTATGTCCTAAGAATTGTGTTTCTTTCTTTAAAAATTCGCATTTATCTAACTGTAATTATACACTGAACCCATTGAAAATGGGAAATCAGGGTATAATGGTTTTGTTAAAAGTATGTAACAGGGAGAAGGAGGCGTGGCAGACCCCACAAAGTATATATATTCTTGATCAGGGCGACAAACTGAATCGATTTAGCCATGTCCGTCTGTCCGTCCGTCCGTCTGTCCGTATGTATGAACGCGTCGATTTCCGAAGCTACAATAGCTAGCGACCTCAACTTTTTTTTTAAATGTCCGTATATAACGCGCGCATATCAAGTTTATCACTAGAAATCGATAACTCGTCCGATTATTTTTTTATCGATGAAAAACCTTATCGAAAGCCAGTTATAAAATTATATCTACTACATCTTTTGAGCTAGAGTCTCCAAATTTCAAATGTAGACTCATATGTACTTTATAGAATTCCGGTTTTGTTTATAATTCACCCCCCGCCCCTATATCCACCCCCTCACCCCCACTTTTTTAAAAGGCGTATTTCAAATACTAGAGACTTGAGTTTCGGCATATACACGCATAGTAATGATATAATCACAATCTAAAGTTTCATGAAGAACGTACGTCCACAAAAAAAGTTATTAAACAATTAAGTTTCCATGAGAAGCCCACACTGCAGCCCATGCGTGTTTATGCGTGCGTGCCTATATGTGCCTATGTACATATGTGTGTGTGTGTTTCTTTTGTAAGCAAAAAAACGCGGAGAATTATTGAAATATCAGTTCTCCGAAGGTTTCAGGGGATTTCCTAGTCGGGCAGTCTCGACTAGAGCTTTCTTACTTGTTTTAAATTGGCTTTGCGCAATTTATCAAATGCTCTTTTTATAGATACTAGATGTTCTTCTAATGACGTCGAAAAGACGTCATTAGAAGAGATTGTTCATGCATCTTTGGAAAGTTGCTGGGGCATTTTTAAGACCGAAAGGCATACGTGTGAATTCGTAATGACCGTGTTTTGTTGAAAATGCCCCATTTACCTAATTTGTCAAGTATTTCATCCATGACTGGTATTGGGTATTTATCATCAATAGTTATTTCGTTTAATCCGCGATAGTCTATGTGTTCAAACATGAACATACATAATAATAAAAATAGAGACAGTACTCGAATAACCTGCGCGTTATCCGACACAAAGTAATAAATATGTCATCCCTTAGTTGCAGCGACCAATGCAGCGTCTAATATATGTAAATGTAACGTGAGCCTGGGCCCAACGATTCAAAAAAAGGGACACTTAAGTAAACATCTGTGCACTTGTTTGTGTGAGAAAATGCACCCTTCCAGTGACTGGAAGTAGTTTTAAGAGTCTCTGTTAGGTATATAAGAACTAGGATTTTAAGCAATAAACAGTTCAGTTAAGATCTTGAATTCGGCAAATGTGGAGTGTTTTTCATTTTAACGCTCTAACACTATGACTAAGCGATACTTTTTCTCTTTGGAAGCGTCCTCTTTCTTAGGTACGATCCATATGGGTGAACAATAAGGTGAATTAGATTTTCTAATAATTCCCTGTTCTAACATTTCTTTAATTTGTTTGTTGACTTCATCATCAAGAAT
Organism: Drosophila aldrichi; assembly: GCA_035045965.1. NCBI lineage: Eukaryota > Metazoa > Arthropoda > Insecta > Diptera > Drosophilidae > Drosophila > Drosophila aldrichi. The sequence continues at coordinate 301,421 of JAWNOM010000534.1, forward strand.
TTGAGGGTACCTATAGGGGTGCTTGTAAATAGGGTCCTCATGCTTAGTTATGATTTTATGTTTAATTGTACTGGTAAAGGTCAAATTTTCACCCTTCCTGTATTGGATGTCACTATAGTCGTGAAGTATTTTCTTGTCCTTTTCTTCTGGATTTAAATGATCCAACCTATATTTGCTTCTCTCCTCGATATTATTATTAATCTCATACGAAAATAAGTCGTATTCGAATTCTGCAGGAGGGTAATGTGTTTGCTCAAGGATTTCATTGTCGTTTTGAAAATGAAATATGTAATTCCCTATGTTTACACTATTCTCTGCATAATTATGGCTTTACACGCCGAAAGGTAATTTCTACCTAATAATATATCGTAAGTGGATGAGAATTTATGACAAAAGAATTTTTGTTTGATCGGACAAAGTTTGCTAGGTGCAAATGATACGCTTTTGTTAAGTTCTATTATACCTTTGATAGTCTGCACTCTTAGATACTCCTTGGTCTCTGGGAAGTTAAAATAGTTTTCATTAATAAGATTTACGGATGACCCAGTATCTATTATACATTTAAGAGGGGTATTGTTTAAGACGAGTCTGATGTAGGGGTTTCAGTTAGTTCTACTGAATTCGGTTGTTCCGAGGCAGTTTGATGAAAATTTTCCGACCAATCCATTTTAGATTGACCACTGTTGCTCTCTCTTACTCTTTTAGTGGGCTGATTGGAAAATGGACTTTGATTTTGGGTTTGTTTTTGATAATTTAAAGGGTTCTGTTGTATTCCCTGATTAAGTGTGTTATTCATGGCATTTGTATACAATGTGGTATTGGCGGCATCGCTTTCTAATATTAACTTATTCATAATTATGTATGTCTTATTTTCTAAGTCCTCGATGAACTTACGAAGATTTCCGGTGAAGTTGGTGTTGTATAAACGTAATAGTAGTTCTTCGCAAGGTGTATGGGTTTTAAATTCGTTGATTAAAGCTGCTCTTAGATTTGGCCAATTTCCAGGTTGTGTGAGTTGTGAGACACGTTGTGCTTCTCCAGTTAGTTGCATCTCTATGGTCCCAAACATCACGCTGTGCTGACATCTCTCATCGGGTAAAGTTGCATGATATAATCGATGCGTTTAACAAAGGTGCTCAGTGACTTAGTGTCACCATCAAACGTAGGCACCTGTCGCAGAAGGGTAAGGGCCTGGTTGAGGTGAGTTTCCGACAATTCTAGAGTCATTGTTAAGTCTTTTAGCACTGCTTTACTCGAGAGTTTTTGATTTAGATGATCGAGCTTCGATTCGCGATTCTTTGGCGGATAGAGGTTTCGTAACGTCAACGCAATTAAGCAAATTACCGGTGCCTTAGAAAATCAGTTTTTTCTTTAGCGGCACTAGTCGCGACTGGGTTTTATAAAACGCACTTTCACTTCTATCCTACCGGCTGCGCCAATTATAAGTTTTACGTTGCGAGTTTTTTTTTTAAATAATTTTATTTCACAACGGGGTTACAATTGATCTTCGAGTTATTTATACACAAGAATAATTTGCGCCTGCAACTCGATTACTGAACAACTGAACTGCTTAAGCTAGAATTTGGGGGTGTTTTATATGCCTGGCTCCGAGCTTTCGTTTCTTGGACTTTGAAGTTTGCTGAGCTTTGGCTTTCTGTATCATTCTTAGAGCTTTGGACTTTGGATTATGCTGACCGTTGGTCGTCGTAAAAAGGATGTAATGTGATCTTGTCACGTCTTCGAGCGTGGGAGCGATTGATTTGTTTATGATGGGCCGAACGTGATTTTCCATAGATTTGTCTAGTAGTTTTCCATAAATTTGGCAATGCGTTTTTGGTGCGTGTTGCTAGGCTTTTTGGTGCGTGTGGCTGGTGAATATATCACTATATATATATATATATATATATATCGCAAATAACACTTTTTCGTTGTCTGCAAATAAGTGCTAGAGTTAAATGAAGCAAACTGTCTTTTGCGCATGTATGAGTAATTACACGCGATTGTTGCGTTCTTTTATGTATGTATGTATGTATGTATGTATGTATGCATGTATTTACATGCACACGAAGGCAAAGACCATTTCTGCTGAGTTTTTTAGTCAAACTGTCTTTTGCTGAGAGTCTTTGTGTGAGCGAAAATCGTATTAGTCTTTACGCGACATTTATTTGAAACCGATTCTAAACAAAACAAAGAGTGCCGCCCAGAGCGAGATCGTGTCTGCACATTTTTGTCGGTTATGATGCGAAGCAAGTTAAATATTTCAGAAAAGTCTATGTAATGAAAATAGTATACCCCTTAAATATCATAGTGAATATCTTCAAAATTGTATAACAATCGCAGATTGCTTAGATGAAACCGATGAAGATGAAAACTGAAAATGTTTGTTTCCTACAATATTTATTATCACATAAGTATACCTTAATCTCATACTAAAAAATAAAATTATTTAATACATTTTTGGCTTAAGTTTAATAAAAACATTAAAAAAATATTTTTAAACCTTTTTTTTTTTACATATAAAAAAACATTTTTCCATATGAACTTTCGTTAGCTTGCACCAAAAACATGACGCTCGAAATGATCGAATGTTTAAATAAATTGCTGTTGTAAACAAAATTAGACATGAATAAAAACACGTAAGAACGTTGCCCGACTATTACCGACTGTGGGATACTCATTCTCATCCCATCAGCAATTTAGTAGCTAAGTTTATCGCTAGTACTGCAGAAAATGCAGTTTTTCTCGATTTGCCACGCACCTAGTGGACGTAGACACCTTATTTTTGGCCGGTTCTTAGAACGAGCTAACGGGACTCTAACTGCAAAGCTTAAATGCTTACGTTCCAAAAATGTGAAAATTACAGGGTATTTTTCGATATGCCACACCCCAAAGAGGCGTAATAATTATTTTTAGGGCATAGATAGAGGAGGTTACCAGTAACTCAACTATCTAAATTTGAAGCTTCTAGCTTTTATACTTTAGGAGATATAAACTTTTGCGGTTTGCCACGCCCCCTTTGGGCGGAGATATATCCACTATATCTCGTTGGACTTGGGGGGTCAACCCGCGTATATATACTGTAAGGTGGCCTTTTCGCCCACCTTACATGTCGAATCACAGTTGTTAAGTTTTTATTATATATTAGTAGCAAGTAAGTTGATAAGTTGAATTGGATTTATTTCGTAGCCATTAAGTTTATATTTTGTAGTTGTTGCACATTTTGGTAGTAAGCAGACTAAGTGTTAGTTTGTAAGATAGTTAAGTAGATATAGGTTAACAGCTATGGCACCTCTAGACAGTAAGCGAAATTCAAATTAGTGGGCGGGCACGCGATCAGCAATGCAACCGTGCGGATTGAAAGCTCGCGGCGGTGGATTGCATTGCTGGTCGCGTGGTGAAATCTGCAGAGCGCGAGGAGAAGCTTGAAAGCTGCGCGCAGAAGTTAGTCAGTTTTTAGCTCTCGTTTCGAGCAGTGAGGATGGAGCGCTCGACAGAAGCAGGCGCGCAATGGAGAGAATAGAATTAATCAGTTGGTATAAGGTTACGAAAAAGCGAATTTAATAAAGTAAGAACATGGTTGTAGAAACGTTTGAGTATTTATTTGTAGTTAGTTCACTAATTAGTTTACTAGTTCGTTAATCCCCATTAACCATAACCACTAATATCCCACAATAGAGTGCGCTTGATCGCGCCACTCGATCGCTGCAGCCATCCCACGTGCAAACGTGCGGGGGCGTGGTCGGCGAGTTCAGGCCATGTGGCTGTCTGACGAATAATAACTCCCCCTCCCTCTCCCATTTCTCTAACCATGTACGGTCCCGTACTAATTTACAAATGTCTTGTAAGTTGTGGCCCTGGGCAGACTGAGACTCTGACCCCGGCTGAAAATATAACTGTAAAATTGTAACCTTACAAGTGGCGCCCGAGCAGGGACTGCGGGGCTAGAGAGAGTGTGATATACGGGCGGCGTAAAATCCCGCCGGCATACCCAAATAGAGGTGATGGTAAAGTTATTGGTGGCGGTTATTTCATGCAAGGTAGTGAGCATAGAAAAGTGAAGAAAAAACTAAGAACATTCGCGAAAAGTGTCGTAAATTTAAAAGCGAATATACCCTACGACGGCCACGGGGTCGAGGGTAAAAACTTCGAGAAGCGTCGAGCGATAGAAAAGAAAAAAAAAACGGGATTAGAAAACCGTTACGGCGCCGAAAAAGTACAGTGCGCGCGAAAATATTACGCAGATGCATATGCATAAGCATATGCGCGCGCGGGGGCAGCATAGCGAACGTCGCCGAAATCCAGCGAGAGAGGAAAAAGTGAGCGAAGAGAGGTGGTAAGAACATAAAACGGGTATATGCGCCCGCTCCGAGAGTAAGTAACAAAAAAAAAAGGAGAGAGAAAGAAGGGTATCATGAGTGCAGCAGGAAACCAAAAGCTGAATCTGAAAGTGGTAAAAAGTGAGCGAAATGAAACATCATTGAGAGACAGTGTAATTGCAGCGAGAAATTGATAATTGAATTTAAAAGTGTTTGCGAGCGAATGTACCCGGTGACAGGGAAGTTAAATTGCGAAGGGTATTAGCGCACGCATATGCAAGCGTGCATAGATGTGTATATATATGTATGTGCGCATAAGGATTAGTGAGAGAGAAGGAATAGTGGTGAATATCTTATAATACGCGCATAGATGAATGCACATATGTACATATATATACAGGCATATAAAAATTGGCATAGAGAGAGTAAATAGTAAAGTGTTCGATAAAGCGCACATATATATATGTACGTATGTATGTGCATGTGGAAATTAGTGGAGAGTGAATAGTGGTGAATATCCTATAATGCGCGCATAGACGAATGCGCATATGTATGTATGCATATATATAATACATATATATACTTGCGTGTAAAAATTTGCGAGAGAGTGAAGAGTTTTGTGCATAGGCAAAAGGGCAAGCGCGCATGTGTATACATACATAGGTGCAAGTGAGAAGGCGAGCGCAAATGCATATATATGTATGCGAGAATAGATCAAGAGAGAGAGAGAGTAATTGGTCAAGCGTAGGCGTGTGATTGTGCGCATATGACACTGGGTGAATTTTGGCATATATGATCTTGCGTGTGAAAGAGAGTGCATGTGTGATTATGCGCATATGACACTAGGCTAATATTTGAAAGTGAGAGTGGACAGTGGGCCGAAGCCGATATAAAATAAAGTGAATAGTGAAAAATAATAAGCGATACTTAAATAAATAATAATAAATAAATAAATAAATATTAAATGAATAAAAATAAATAAATATCAAATAAATTAAAATTATAAACAAATAAAAATTTTAATTAAATAAATTATAAATAAATAAAAATTATAAACAAATAAAAGTTTATAAACAAATAAAAAATTATTAACAAATAAAAATTTATAAATAAATAAAAATGATAAATGAATAAAAATTTATAAACAAATAAAAATTATTAACAAATAAAAATTTATAAATAAATAAAAATTATAAATAAATAAAAATTATAAATAAATAAAAATTATAAATAAATAAAGGTTATAAATAAATAAAAATTATATACAAAAAAAAAAAAAAAATAAAATGTTGAAGTGGTGGCGTCGCCGATAAGTAAAAGACCGGCTTGTAGTTTCCTCGTCTTTATTTGTAGATTAGAGCTGTGTCGCTCGTATAGTAGTGTGAATATATATATGTATGTATCGAAGTGTCAGTACCAGGAGAGGCAAGTGACAAGTGTGTGAGAGGAAGTACTCAGCAGGGCGCTCAGTACAGCGAACCAGTAGGAGAACTGGGTTATGTTATTAACAGAATGCTGTTAATAACATAACATTGTGTGGTGCGGGAGGAGCAATTCTTGTTAATGAGATTTGGCATTAACATACTCCCCCCCTTGCAAGGATTGCAAATTAGGACGTCGCGTTGGAAGCTGGAGACCCTTTGGTGTGCGGATCAAAGCCGTCAGCGGAGTTGTGGGCGCCTTTTTGAGAGTCGAGGCGGAGTGACGTGCTGATCCCTGGAGATGCAGGAGCGTGTGGTGATCCTGGCCACACGTTTTGCAACGTCCCTTGTTGCGGCAGGATTGCCCGGAGTGCTCGTGAGCCAAGCAGTTCATGCAGTACTTATGTATAAGTACCGCACTCATCCGTTTCTCCTCTGAAAGGCCCAGAAAACGCTGGCAATTCCGGAGTCCGTGGGCTCCTGGGCATACGCGGCACTGGAAGGAATTGGTACCGCGTGGTTTGCTGCTTTTGGATGACGGCGTCTCTATCTGGAAGATCGGATGAGTTGGAGGTTGAATTGCTTGCTCATTAGAACACAACATGGAGGTTAGTTTGACAGCACAAGGAAGACGGGGATCGGGTTGGAATAATGGGCCTGAACGAAGAATATTATTCAGGCTGTCATTCAGTGCTGGACGGAGAGCATTGAAACCGACCCTCACTTTCGGAGTGGTGCTGTCGGGAGCTCGGAATGGAAGAGCTTCGTCAGATGATACGGTTGGCAGAGACTCAAGTTTCGCCTCTTCCGAAACAGAAACTTGAGTTGTGAAGGAGGAGACCGTTCCTGGTATCATCTGTGAAAGTGGGCCTGTCAGTACCCAACCGAAAATAGTCTCCAGACCTATAAGAGGCCCACAAATATTAGGGTGATAACCTCCCTGAATGATAGTCGGAAGGATATCCGCGCCTATCAGGACATCAATTTCCGCACTCTTGTAAAACTCGGGGTCAGCTAGCTGAACTTTCGGAAGTTTGTTTAACAAGAGTTGCGGAACTGGGGACGAAGGGATGTTACCAGCCAGGTTTGGAACGACGAGAGCAGAAGCTTTGATTCGCAGTCTCGGCTTCAACGGAGAACCAATATCAAAGTTGCATAGCTTGTGTGCCTCAGCTGTCACTGCTTGATTCAGGCCGGATACCTGAGTATGCACGGATTTGAAGGGCAACTTGATATTATGGAACAGTCGCTCAGAAATGAAAGTCGCTTCGGACCCTGAGTCGACTAAAGCACGGGCGGGATAGGTTGCGCCGAAATGGCATATATTAATCACCGCCGTGCCGAGGAGGACACCTCGCGTGTTGGCAGCCAGATACGTTTGGACGTTGGACATAACTGGAGTACGAGTCGGAGCTATAGCTGTTGCGGAGGCAGCAGCGGTCCGAAGAGTATTGTCCCTATGGAGTAGGGTGTTATGTCGACCATTGCACGTGAAACAGTTGTGAGTACTGGTACACTCTCGTAACTGGTGACCTTTAGCGAAACAGTTTAGGCAAAGCTTCTTTGATTTTATGTAACTCTCTCGTTCATGAATGGACAGTTGGAGAAACTGAGGGCAGAATCGGATTGGATGATTCTCTCTTGAACACAGATCGCACCTTGTGCCGATTGTGTCCACTTGCGTTCTGAACGAGTTCAGTCGTTTCGGAAAGGCAGGGTTCGCAGATCTCGGAGTTGAGTTTGGAACTTTTGGAACAGAACGGTCACCTTCCATAGCCTCAAGAGCACGAGCGCGCTCGCTAAGGAAGTGACTAACGTCCTGCCAGGCTGGGATTTCGGTTTTTCGTGTCAATGAATGCTCCCAGAGAGATCGAGTTTGTTCCGGCAAATTTGAAGTGCACAGGAACACAAGAATGCAATCCCAACTTTCAGTGGATATCTGAGCATGCTCGATTGCCGTGACACATCTGTGCATAGTGCTATGCAACTCTCTGAGAGCCGAGCCTGACTCCTTGGTGATCTTGGAAAGGTTGAGAAGAGTATTAAGCTGGCTGTTGACTAACAGCCGCTTATTCTCAAACCGATCACACAAAGAGACCCAAGCCGATGCAAAGCCGTCGTTTGTGAGAGGATACTCTGCGACTAGTGCGTTTGCATCGCCTGCTGTTTTCGAATTAAGGTGGAATAGCTTTTCCACCGGAGTTAAACACGGATTGTTTATGTAGATGGCAGTAAAAAGATCGCGGAATGTTGGCCAGCGCAAGTAGTCGCCATGGAAAACTTCCATGTCAACGGGTGGAAGGCGACAGCCTTCAGACGTGGCGAAAGGAGCGGACATAGGAGCGGGCGGTGTACTCGATGCGGAAAGTGCGTCGATCTGTACACCCAGATGGGTCGTACACCGCTCGTAGACAGTGTAGCAGTTGTCGAATTTGGCCTCCATGGCTTCAACTTCGCCACTGCTCGCCCCTTGGTTGAATGCTCTGGCACAGACCTTATACTGCTGTTCAGCATCATCCCACAATGTCTTGACCCGATCTCGGCGGATCTCGAAGGCCCGGAGCTGAGCCGCGTGGGTGGCATTAGAATCCCCAGGACCATCAATGCGGGCTTCGAACTTAATAAGCCTATCCGCAGCCGCGATGAACTCGGACAGAGACATATTCAATGGATTTGCGGGCTTCGGACTGGACCGGGTTACGACTGGACTACGTTTGAAAGTGCTGGTGGTCTGTGCTTTCCCGGACGGAATGGGAGATGCGGAGGCACTGCGTTTAATCAAACGCGAAGCGGGTACCTTAAGTTGCGCTCGACCCGAACGATCAGACATGGATGCTAACTAGAAGTTAGCTGCTGGAAATTTCTGATATGGAGACAGAAATTCACTCAAAGAGCAAAGTAATTCAGTTGACAAGAGCAAGAAAGTTGTCAACTGAACGTAGAGCAAATTAGAAAAGAATTATTGCCTTGTTAAGCAAGTGAAACGAAAACAAAGAAGAAGAAAAGGCAAAAAATTTAATTATTTAATTAGGATAAATTAAATAATCAAATTCTTAATTTGAAATTCGACTTTGTAATTAATTATTTTAATTAGGATAAATTTAATAATTAAATTTGCTTTACAATGTCTCTTTGAAATACGATAAATACTGATCGTGACACAACTATCGTTACGAAATTGTGGCGGCCGCTGATAGCTATTGAAAATGTTATCGATACTAGTGACGATCTCAGCTGCTTGGACACAACACAAAACAACCAATTTAACAATTGAAGATTATTGTTTAGTAAATGTGTAGTGTATATGTATGTGAAAGTTGCAATTGTGAATTTACATATATGCTAATTGTGTTGCTGGGCTGTTTGTACGCCATATGTTGTCATATGTGCATACATGGATGTGTACATATGTATGTATGAGCGTATGTTCGTACAAACAGAAGAAAGCGGACACACAATTAGCAAATAGATAAATAAAACTAGTAGAAATTAATTATTAAATTGCAAAATAAAACTATTAAAAACAACAAAGGATATTGTGTTTTATTTAATAGTTAAGCGAGGAGCATGTATATATGTATGTACACATATATACATATGTCTCTCTGCAGCCGGCGACTAGTTACATATGTATATGAGTACATACATATGTATGTGCGGATGGATGAAAAGGCAGAATATGGAAATAAATTTATTAAACGATCAACAAAGGATATTGTTCTTTTCGTGTTAATAAATATTAATCGGATTTAAACACAGCTTAATACATATCTATATATATAAGAATATATACATATAGGCATGTAGTCGAAAGATTGCTAAATTAGTACATATGTATATACAAGGGAAGGCGGATAAGAGGTGCCAGTGTATTTATGCATATATGTATATATGTATGTACTACTCTAGACAAGAATGGGGTACTTATCTCGACGGCCGATGGAATGCTGGTGTGAAGGTGGATGAATATCCGGCTCGAAGGACCAAATGTTGAAGTGGTGGCGTCGCCGATAAGTAAAAGACCGGCTTGTAGTTTCCTCGTCTTTATTTGTAGATTAGAGCTGTGTCGCTCGTATAGTAGTGTGAATATATATATGTATGTATCGAAGTGTCAGTACCAGGAGAGGCAAGTGACAAGTGTGTGAGAGGAAGTACTCAGCAGGGCGCTCAGTACAGCGAACCAGTAGGAGAACTGGGTTATGTTATTAACAGAATGCTGTTAATAACATAACATTGTGTGGTGCGGGAGGAGCAATTCTTGTTAATGAGATTTGGCATTAACATAAAAATAAAAATAAACAAATGAATAAATAAATAGAAATTAATAATAATTGATAACAAGTAAATAAATAAATGATTCATGAATAAACAATAAATAAATAAATGAAATTAGGTTAGAGTGCATGACAATAGGGTCGGTGAGAAGTGAAACGAAGAGAGACAAAACCCAGTGGGGTCAAAAGTAGGTCATGAAATGAAATGAAACGAAGTCAGTTGAACTAGGAGTAAAGAGGAGCAAGGCGAAGTAGATGAGAGAAGGTAGAATGAAATAAGCGGATATGAAATAAAAGAAATCGGGAAAACGGAAAGCGAAAGATAAGAAAAAAAAAGGAATAAATGAATATAAATAAAACAAAAGTAAAGAAAACGAAACAAAACAAATTAAGAAGAATAAAGAAAAAAAAAATAATATAGATTAAGAAGAGAAATAAAGAAAAGAAAATAAAATAAAATAGATTAAGAGAAATAAAGAAAACGAGATAAAAATAAAATAGGTTAAGAGAAATAAAGAAAACGAAATAAAAATAAGTAGATTAAGAGAATTTAAGAAAACGAAATAAAAATAAAATGGATTAATAAGAAAAATAAAGAAAGCGAAATAAAGCAAGAGAGATTAAGAATAATAAAGAAAGCGAAATTAAAAAATTAAGTAGACCAAGAAAGGCAAAGAAAGAGAAATAAAGCAAATTGAGAAAAGTAAAGGAAAAGAAATAAAAGAAAGTACATTAAGAAGAACAAAATAAAAGAGAAGGAGGTAGATTAAGACGAATAAAGAGAAATAAGGCAAAGCTAGAATAAGTGTGTAAAAGCAAGGAAGAGAATGAGGAAGTAAAACAAGGTAGATTAAGATGGTAAAAGTTAACAAAATTGTATATATGTAAGATTAAATTTAAGAGAAGGGAAAAAAAAAATACTAATAATAATAAAGAAAAAAAATAGAAGAAAAAAAAGATAAAAAGAGAAAATAAGAAAAGCGGAGAAAATGAATCGAAGAAAAAAAAAAGAAATAAATAAATAAGGCAAAAAAAAAAAAAAAAAAAAAAAAGGCAAAAGAAAAGAAAATAAAAGGAAAGAGAACAAAACTAGAATAAGTGAATAACATAAAATAAGAAAGAACGAAATAATGTAAGAGAAAACGAAATAGAATAAGACGGAATGCGATAATGTATACAAAATGGAATATAATGAGTAAAGAACAGTGAAATAAGCGGAATAGATTAAGATGGAATAAAGGAAATAAAACAAAGCAGAATAGAAAAGGATGAAGCTCGGAAAGAGGAGACGAAAAAGAAAGATGTAAAAGAATGTAAAGATATAAGTAAAAGATGTAAAGATGTAAAAGATGTAAAGTTATGAAGATGTAAAGATGTAAAGATATAAAAAATGTAAGAGATAAAAGAGGTTAAAGAAAAGAAAGGAAAATATAAGAGAATAGCGGTGTAACGAACCTTCGGTTTATCCCGAGTCTAAGCTGGGCTAGTTTCAGCTGACTGTGGATTCGTGCCAACAAATTTATTTGTTGGCACGAATCCACAGTCAGCTGAAACTAGCCCAGCTTAGACTCGGGATAAACCGAAGGTTCGTTACAACTGGCGCCCAACGTGGGGCCCTGCGATAAGAGTCAATTAGTGAATATTTGTGAATATGGTGCGAGCGTGGGTATATAATCTTAAAAAGGATGAAGTGCTCCGTTACGGCGAGGAGTTTGGAGTGAGCTTGTCAGGCACATTGGACGTCATGCGGAGACAGTTCGGCGAGTGGGTTGAGAGGAATGAAGGAAGCATTCCTTACTCACTGAGGATCGCCGAACTGGGGCGACTGCATGGACGCCGTGCCTCGCTCAGAGATGAGGCAACGACCGCCGTCGGGGACGACGAGCTGGAGTCGGAGCTTGCACATGTGGCACGGCTGTGTGTGCCCTCCACAAGCGCGACGGCGCGACTCCAAAGTACGCGTCAAGGTGAGATGAGGGCCACATCCACCCCGCAACCGGAAATCAGGCCACGAGGACACGACAGCACCGCTCAGGAGTATCCAAAGGTGGCCAAACAAGTGCGAGAGTGGAGTTTTCGCTTTGATGGCACCACGAAGCCTTTGGAGTTCCTGGAGCAGGTGGAGTGGTCGGCTGACACATATGGCCTGGATCTGGACATGATCCCAAGAGCGATGCCAGAGCTGCTGAAAGGCATGGCCTTAAAGTGGTATGTGGCCAACAATCGGCACTGGACGGCGTGGGCAACATTTGTGCGCAGCTTCCAGGAGTTTTTCCTGCCCAGAGGCTATCTGGAGAAGCTGGAGGATGATGTCAAACGCCGGAGGCAGATGGTAAATGAGTGCTTCAAAGTCTACATGGTGGAGATGCAGACTCTCATGCGGCCTCTGCGCTATGGAGCAGACCGCGAAATGAAGCTCATTTATAACAACAGCCTGCCCGATCTGCGTGCTTATGCCAGGCCGTATCAATTCCACAATCTAGTGGAATTGATGCACCTGGCAGATGAGTTCGAGGAACTGGAAAGGGACCGCGAGAGATTACGGCAGCAGCCACGGCCTGGTCGGACACGACTGATGGCCATGGACGACGCGGGAAGCGACGTGGAGTATCGTCGCATGGAGGATGCGGCGAAGCCTACTCCTGCGCCGAGAGAAGGCGCAACCGGAGCAAGGACGCACATCCCGAATCCAGCCAGGGCATGCCGAGTGTGTGGCCAGGAGGGGCACCGCGCTTTTAAGTGCCGCAACAAGGCACTGGATTTCTGCTGGCAGTGCGGGCGCATTGGAGTGAGAACGTATGCCTGTTGCCAGTCGGGAAACGAGCAGCGGCACCCGCCATGCAGGGGCGAGCGGGAGCAGCAGCCAGGAGCCCCCAGGTACTAATGGGCAGTCTTCAGGACGAAGGCAGCCGGTTGACGGCGATCGTGGGCATTGGAGCCGCACGGCAGAAAGCCACGATCGACACAGGAGCCGCGAGCAGCTTCATCAGTGAAGGGCTCGCTGAGAGGCTCAGAGATGTGGGCGTGGTGCGTGCCACACGGCGGCGCATACGCTTGGCGGACGGCAGTTGCAATCAGGTGGATTCGCAGCTGGAGACGACGATCAGCCTGGGCAATCAGCAAATCCAGATTCCGTTGCTGATTCTGCCAGGAGTGATCGACGATCTGGTACTAGGCTGGGATTTCTTGGCCAGCATGGGCACCACACTGGAGTGTGGCGGTTTGGCGCTAAAAATTGGGCCAAGAAATCCAAAACCAAGCCGCCAACTGGAGACGAAGCTATCGATGGTTGCTGTCAGCTTGGATGCGGGTCCCAAGACGCCAGTGGAGGCGACTTCGGATAGAGAACCGCTCCATGCAGATAAGGAGGTGAAGGGCTTCAAAAAGCAGCGATATTTTCGACGCCGGAAGGACAGGCGGAACGAGGTAGCAGATGCGCTCTCACGGCAGCCTCTGAGGAAAGAGGCGAGCCACTTGGTCGCTAGTAAGGAGACGCCAACTGGGACAGGATGTCGTTGGCTCACCAAGCTGTGCCAGAGCCTGCGCAAAGCACCACAGAAGTGGCCAGACTATCGCGAAAAGTCTGGAAACTTATATCGGCTCAGCCAGCATCAAGCCGGCCACAAGAGTGTGGCAGCGTGGAAGCTGTGTGTGCCAACGGAGCGGCGCAAGCAAGTGCTGGAAGAGAGCCACGATGCAGTCGCCGCTGGCCACCTTGGGAGCCGAAAAACAATTGCTCGGGTGGCCGCACGATACTACTGGCCCGGTATGTATCGGGATGCGCGGGCGTACGTGCAGCGTTGCGAGCAGTGTCAGCACTGCAAGACCAGTCAGCCGCAGGCAGCTGGGCAGATGCTGACGCAAGTGCGTCGGAGCCTGGAGAGAGCTGGACAGGATCAGGCGCGGCATTACAACCTACGGAGGCGGCAGTGGAAGCCGGCCGTAGGTGACAAGGTGTGGGCAAAGGAACGCCACTTGTCTAATGCCGCAGAGGGATTCGCAACAAAACTGGCGCCACGCTATGGAGGCCCATATATAGTGGCCAGTTTTGTGTCTCCAGTCATCTGCCGGATAAGGTCGGAGGCAGAAAAGCGGACCAGGACGGCGCATGTGGCGGATCTCAAGCCGTGGAGAGGAGACACGGGTGAGCAATAGAGCTGTTTTGATTTTTTTTTTCCAAAAAAAAAAAGGGAGTGAATACACAGCGAAGTGTATTGCTTCTTACAAAAAAAAAAAAAGAAGAAGAAAAAAATAAGACGACAAAATTTTTGCTCAAAAGTGCATAATTTCGGCTGCGAAATGCATTTGTGATTGGAAAATTACAGTTGCCACCGGGGAAATTACGGTACATGGATGTGCAACAACAATTTGTTTGAACTGCGCGCGCACGACAGCAAGCAGTGTACAGTACTGCACAGAAAAACTTAGCTGTCGGTGCATGCGCAGTGCATAGATACAACAACAAAGCAGTGCATAGATACAACAACAAAGCAGTGCATGCGCAAGCACATCCACATACGGTAAATGCACAACAACAATGCGCGCAGCCGAAATTATGTATTTAATCGCACGAAAACGAAAAGCGGAAAAACAAAAACAAAAACCGCTTACGTTCCAGGCAAAAGTTTCTGCACACACATACATGCATAGGCGAGGGCAAAGGCCTTCGTCGGCTGCTTAGCGAGCGCTAACGCACGAAGAGGCTGTGTGTGCGATATATAAAACAGCCAACAACAAAACACACAGCGACATGCAAAACAGCCAACAACAAAACACACAGCGATACATAAAACGGCCAACAACAATGTATCTCAGCGGAAGAGCTGCATTAGAGTGTTCGGCCACCGAAGGGCTGTGTGTGTGCATGTTGTTGTGTTGGTGAGAGTGGGGAAAACGGTATCAGGGCGATACCGTAGCCTGCCTAGAATTCAGCCATAAAGCAGGGAAGGCTAGAGTGGGCTGAATAGAGGACACGCAGGACCCGTTATATGCTGCCGTCTACGCAGTCGGCGACACGGCAGCAGAGGGTATATAAAAGGGCATGTGGGCATCGGGCCGGCCTCTTGTGGATGAGTTACCAGAGTGGACCGGCGGCGCTCGAGTGCGCCGTCCACACGCCGAAGTGGTCAAAATGGAGACGAGGAGCATGCAGGCATAAGTTGGAGTTGCCCGTTGGGAGTTTGGTTCGCCATCAATGCCTGCCACGCGACTGTCCATCCGGTTGCCCGTACTGAGGCGTAGACGCGTTTTGCTGGCCGAATCCTCGCGCACTGGCCAGCGATTTTGCTGTGAGCTGTGCGCGAATGAGGAGTGTGCCGCAAAATGCCAGTCGGCGTCAAAGTTCGGCACCGGTGGCAGTTGCGAACGACATCGATGTGGCCAGCTCCCAACAGCAATCCAAAATGTGTCTGTAGAGCCGCCACGGAGACATAGCAGCAACGAAGAAGTTACTGCTAACATACGAAGAATGGATTCGCCAGCAGCAGAGAGGTCGACGAGGGATATGGTGAGGCAGGTGGCCGCCGCACGAGTGCCAAAGCCACCGGAGACTGCAGAACCAAAAGGTGAGTTGTGCAGGAGCGTCCGGCGTGGGCGGAGGCAGCGGCGGCCCATAGTGCACGCGGGCATGCAGTCGGAGACGTGGCTGTTTGCCGTGAGAGTGTGAGTACAGACGCCTGCCACGCGAATGGCTCCACCGGCCATGGATCGCCAGGTGTCGGTAAAGCTTGGCAACCGAATCCTCGCGCACTGGCCAGCGACTCCGCTGGAGCGGTGCGCGAAAGAGGAGTGGCCAACAAGCGCACCGACACCAAAGAGCTGACGCCGGTGTCCATTTGCGAACGACGTCTGTGGCTCGATCTCACGGCAGCAGTGCATGTATTGACTGCGATGCCCCACCGGAGCATCCCCAAGGGCCCAAGGAGCAGCAGAAACCAGCAGAGAGACGTCTCCAACGGCGAGGGACAGCATGCGCCAAATGGGTGAAATGGCCATTGCCGTGCGCACGTGCACCAATGCCACCGGGGGCTGTAATACCGACAGGCGAGTGTTGCAGCAGCGCCCGGCGTGGGCATTGGCAGCGGCAGGCCATCAGGTTGAGGGGCATGGAGAAAATATGCCCAGCCTGAAAAACAATATTTTTATTAAGATATTATTGAGACTTATAAAAATATTGACCCATTCACTTACCGGCAGAATACAGCATTGCCAGCGGTAAGAAGAAAAATGCAGCTGATGACATTAACAGAGACTTAACAGCAGCGATCAGCGCAAAAGGGAGCATCGAGGGATGGAGCGACGCAAAACGGAGCAGCGCAGCGGAGACGGGCGCCAAATTCAAACACGATGGTCTCGTGTTTTCCCGAAGGAAGAGGGGAGTGTGAGGAGCAATATGGGTATGCACGGATTAATGTATATAAACGTATGTATTTGCTGTGCGTTTATATGCATATACGTGCATATACATGTTGCTCCACACAGCGACGCGAATACTGTAGGAGCGACCCTCGCACTGGAAAGGGGGGTCAAAGTCCTTTTAGAGGCGGTCTCTTTCGCTCCTACAGATTCAGCAATGGGTTCGCGTCGCACGCACGACGATCATCGGGGACCGTTAGCCGAGGTGCCGTTTGGGCCGAGTGATAGTAGTGGACACTTTCACTCGTAGGGCGCCAACGGTACTTCGGCCAATGGGAGGCTGCCACGGATTTGGCGGGAAAGTGGCGTCACCCAAAATCACGCCACTTTACCGTTTTCATGGTCAATAACGGTAGAGAGGCCCCGCTCCAGAGCCGAACAGGCCCCGTTACCACACGAGGCAGGGCCTGTGGCTGGGGTATAAAAGGCCACCAGCGGCTCCATACGAGGCCGTCAAAATACGATACGAGAGAGTGTTGCCGTCGAAATTTACAAAGTGAAAGTGAAGAAGTGTCGAAGTCAAGTCAACGCGAGTGGTAATCAGGACTCCCAGGACATCGTGGGAACAACAAGGACATCGTGGGAACAGCAAGGACATCGTGGGAACAGCAAGGACATCCAGTGGGAATCCTTGCAGATCATCAGCAGGCGCCGATCAGGACATCGGTGCATATCAGTAGCGTAAGCGAGACCTGCACACCTGAGTGAGTTCGCGTAGCCGTGCGTAAGAGAAGTGCTTGTGAGTGAACGAAGCTAGTGTTGTGCTGTGAGTGAGCGAGACAGTAGGAGAGATCTGCATAGCTGGCGAGCCGCCAGAGTTTACAGATCCAGATCCTGGCGATTTCTCAAATCCTTACGGTGAGCTAGCGTGTTTAGCACAACACTCTCCCAGCCGGAGTGCGTTGAACAAGCGTTCAGTAGGTGTGCGTCGCTAAGCAGCGATCCAGCATAGTTACATACATAAGTGACGTGTACATTTCATAGTTATTTAAGAGAATATACATTTACGCTATAAAACCAAATTCACAAGTGACTAATTATTATCGCAGGGGCTTCAACAAATAAATTTGTTGGCACGAATCCACAGTCAGCTGAAACTAGCCCAGCTTAGACTCGGGATAAACCGAAGGTTCGTTACAGCGGCTTAAGGGAATGAAAAGAAAGGGGTAAACGGAGCGGAGAAGCAGACTATGGAGGCATCGAGGTGCGAAGAGGACGGCGGCACGACTGGCGCTGAGGTACCATTGGCTGGGCATGATCGGAGATGCCCCAAGTACACAACGCGCCACAAGACGTGTCAGAAGTTCAACGGCGTGCTACAGAAACTAGCCGGGAGGATGCTGATCGACAATCGGCAGAGCAAATGGCGGTCTTGTGCGCAGACTCCGCGTTCTATGATGTTCTCGACGAGTGGGCGTTCTGGGAGCGCACACTGGGCACAAGAGGAGTTTCAAGCAAGCTGGTGCGCAAGGAAGACGAGCCGCACAGTGAAGACCATGATAGCGCATCGAGGGCCATCAAAGCTCGTGGGACGAGCTATGGCACGGGGTTGCGCTGGCGGTCCATTCCAGTGTGGCCAGTTCTAAAGGCGTTACACTGGCCTTCTCAATGTCGCGCTACACGACGAGGGGGATGGAGCAGCGGATGGAGTCGCGAATCAGGCTGGCCGATGGATCAGCGCTGGACGTGACAAAGATGATGAAGACGGATGTAAGTCTGGCTGGAAAGACGGCGGAAGCGAATCTGCTAATAATGCCGACCATGCTGGACCATGTCATCCTCGGCATGGACTTTCTATGCGCCATCGGCGCTACGGTACGCTGCGGCAACGCGGAGCTGGAGATGAGGATAGGGGACGACGTGGGAAAAGGAGCGTCGCCACCGAGCAAACAGAGAGTGCAGAAAGGTAGCAGCGGTTTCAGTGAGCAAGATCAGCTCGCTAAAGGAGATAAGGAGTCGGGCCCGGAGATGTTGCACGAGGCCGCGACGCCAAGAGGGGACCCAAGGTCGGCAATCACGATGTCGACAGTTGGCGTTCAGAGAGCGTCGAGCCGAGGCGCATCGCCCAACGAGAAAGGAGGTGAGAAGAAATGGACGAAGAAAAGCAGAGACAAGCGGAAAACAATGGAAAAGGGAACGCCGAATGAGAGATTTGGAGAAGATCTTCCGGCGACAAGGAGAAATGAGGAGATAAGAGGCGAGAAACTGGAGAGTAAAAGGGGAGCTGAGCCTCCCGCGAGAGCTGTGAAGCAGAGCAAGGATTTGAGTGGCGGACCCGAGGAGCGGCCGCCGGAGTTTAAATCAGTCGAGTTGGAGAAGGAAGGTGAGCCCGAGGGCGGCCCACCGACAAGAGAAGCAGCAGAGAGCGAATACAGAGGACATGACCGATCCGCGCCCAATAGCAAGGAGTGGCCGGATGAGTTAGAGAAAGAACTGCAGGAGTTCCTCGAGGCAGAGTTGGCATTGTTCGAGGACCTCGAAGGCGTGACGCACATCGCTGAGCATAGCATCCGGATGACGACAAGCCTTTGAAGCAAAGGTACTACCCTAAAAATCCGGCTATGCAAAAGGTGATCAATGAACAGGTGGACGAGCTGCTTCAAGCTGGAGCGATTGAACCGTCGAAGAGCCCACACAGCGCACCCATAGTCTTGGTCAAGGAAAAGACTGGGGATTGGCGCATGTGCGTAGATTATCGATAGCTCAACGCTAACTCAGTCCCGGATGCGTACCCTGTTCCACGGATTCTTCACATTTTGGAGAAGTTACGACATGCAAGATTCATATCCACGCTGGATCTAAAGAGCGGTTACTGGCAGATCCCAATGACGGCGGATAGTAGAGAGTACACGGCGTTCACTGTGCCAGGCAGAGGATTGTTCCAACGACGAAAGATGCCGTTCGGCTTGCATTCATAGTCATCGGAGCGACGAAGGAGCAACACGTGGCCAACCTGAAGGAAGTTTTCCGGCGGTTGCGAAAGGCCAAATTCGTGCTGCAGACCGACGCCAGCGACTACGGCCTCGGCGCAGTGTTGACGCGAGAAGTTGAGGAGCAGGAACGAGTAATAGCGTACGCCAGTCGAAAGTTGCTGAAGGCGGAGCTAAATTACTCGGCCACGGAGAAGGAGTGCTTCGTGATCGTCTGGGCGATCCGCAAGACGCGATGCTACCTGGAGGGTTACAGATTCGACGTTGTCACGGATCACCTAGCGCTGAAATGGCTCAACTCCATAGGAAGTCCCACGGGCCGGATCGCTCGTTGGCCGCTAGAGTTGCAGCAGTTTCAGTTCGACGTACGCTATCGCCGTGGGAAATTGAACGTGGCGGCCGACGCACTGTCCCGGCAGCCCATAGATAGTTGCGAGCAGGCCGTGGAGGAAGATCCTCTTTGCGGGGGGTGTAACAATTTCCCTATTGAAGTAAGGGGGGGGGTGTAAGGTCGCCTTTTCGCCCACCTTACATGTTGAATCACAGTTGTTAAGTTTTTATTATATATTAGTAGCAAGTAAGTTGATAAGTTGAATTGGATTTATTTCGTAGCCATTAAGTTTATATTTTGTAGTTGTTGCACATTTTGGTAGTAAGCAGACTAAGAGTTAGTTTGTAAGATAGTTAAGTAGATATAGGTTAACAGCTATGGCACCTCTAGACAGTAAGCGAAATTCAAATTAGTGGGCGGGCACGCGATCAGCAATGCAACCGTGCGGATTGAAAGCTCGCGGCGGTGGATTGCATTGCTGGTCGCGTGGTGAAATCTGCAGAGCGCGAGGAGAAGCTTGAAAGCTGCGCGCAGAAGTTAGTCAGTTTTTAGCTCTCGTTTCGAGCAGTGAGGATGGAGCGCTCGACAGAAGCAGGCGCGCAATGGAGAGAATAGAATTAATCAGTTGGTATAAGGTTACGAAAAAGCGAATTTAATAAAGTAAGAACATGGTTGTAGAAACGTTTGAGTATTTATTTATAGTTAGTACACTAATTAGTTTACTAGTTCGTTAATCCCCATTAACCATAACCACTAATATCCCACAATACGCCTTTGCAACCCCGACCCCAGCGATCTAGAGTGCGCTTGATCGCGCCACTCGATCGCTGCAGCCATCCCACGTGCAAACGTGCGGGGGCGTGGTCGGCGAGTTCAGGCCATGTGGCTGTCTGACGAATAATAACTCCCCCTCCCTCTCCCATTTCTCTAACCATGTACGGTCCCGTACTAATTTACAAATGTCTTGTAAGTTGTGGCCCTGGGCAGACTGAGACTCTGACCCCGGCTGAAAATATAACTGTAAAATTGTAACCTTACAATACAAAATTTGAAGTCTCTAGCATCAATAGTGCCTAAAATATAGCAAAATCGGAAAAATCACTATATATTCAGGTCCGATTTGCCACGCCCCTAGTGGGCGTAGACATATAAATTTCACCAGTCTCTGTAAAATGATAACATTAGCTCACATGCAAAATTTCAAAGTTCTAGCTTTAAAACTCTAGGAGATACAGTTTTATCCGATTTGCTACGCCCCCAATGGGCGGAGATATATCCACCATAGCTTGTTGAACTTGGGTGCGGATCTATTTACCAAATTTCAGCTTTCTAGCTCTACAACTAACATGGTTTCTGGTATATCGGAAAATGCATTTTCCGATTTGCCACGCCCCTAGTGGGCGGATCGGGAAAATTTTAACACTTTATAAATGGGAGCTATACATGTGTTCCAAATTTCAGGTCTCTAGCTTCAATAGCGCCGAAATGAACTGCGTTCATACGAACAGACGGACGGACGGACAGGAAGACGGACATTGCACAAAACCAATATACTCATTTTACTTTCGTGAATGAGTATAAAAAATAAATATGCTATTACAACTATATATTAATAACTTACGAAAGAATGTTTGCAAAAAAGCCACTATATTTTGAGAAAATTAAAAAGAACTAGGACATACCCTGAACCCTCCAAGCTAATATTCTAATCATTCTGCAGTTCTTTTATGCACACATACTGTTCAAACATGAACATACATAATAATAAAGATAGAGACAATACTCGATAACCTGCGAGTTATCCAACACAAAGTAATAAATATGTCATCCTTTAGTTGCAGCGTCCAATGCAGCGACTAAAATATGTAAATGTAACGTGAGCCTGGGCCCAGCGGTCTAAAAAAGGGACACTTGAGAAAACATCTGTGCACTTGTTTGTATGAGAAAAGTAGTTTTAAAGAGTCTCTGTTAGGTATATAAGAATTGGGACTTTAACCAATAAAGAGTTCAGTTTCCATCTTGAATTCGGCAAATGTGGAGTTGTTTTATTTTAACGCTCTAACATTTTGGTTTCGGCGTTCTCTGTGTTTTCCCCCAACCGTGGTAAGAGACACAGAGAAAGGAACCAGCGTCTTAAGGCTGATAGTTAAAAAAAAAAAAAAATCTCAGCTTAAGACAAAATATAGTATATTACTATGTTTACCCCACCAGTGGTAAGAGACAGAGTATATACATATATAAACTGTAAAGTGGTGCTCAAATTTAAAAAAAGAAAATTTGTAGTGCTGGTGGGTCTGCATTCCCAAAAAGGGACCAGACAGGTTCTCTCGCGTGAAGTGCGGAGAGAGAGAAAAAAAAAAGAAAAGTGATTCTGTTCTCTCGCGTGGAGTGCGGAGAGACGGAAAAAATAAAAAATTAAAAATCCGAAAAGTTCGGTTCTCTCGCGTGAAGTGCGGAGAGAGAAAAACAAAAAACAAACACAAACAAGTACGAAAGCTCTAGTCGATACTGCTCGACTAGGAAATCCCCTGAACCCTTCGGAGAACTGATATTTCAATAATTCTCCGCGTCTTTTTGCTTACAAAAGAAAAACACACACACATACATAGGTACATATAGGCACGCACGCATAAACACGCATGGGCTGCAGTGTGCGCTTACTATGGGAATTTAATTGTTTAATAACTTTTTTTGTGGACGTACGTTCTTCATGAAACTTTTAGATTGTTATTATATCATAACTATGCGTGTATATGCCGAAACTCAAGTCTCTAGTATTTGAAATACGCCTTTTAAAAAAGTGATGGTTAGGGGTGGATATATTGGCGGGGGTTGACTTATAACAAAAACCGAAATTCTATAGAGTACATATGAGTCTACATAAAAAATTTGGAGACTCTAGCCCAAAAGATGTAGGAGATATAATTTTATAACTGGCTTTCGATAAGGTTTTTTATCGATAAAAATAATCGGACGAGTTATCGATTTCTAGTGATAAACTTGATATGCGCGCGCTATATACGGACATTTTAAAAATAAGTTGAGGTTTCTAGCTATTGTAGCTTCGGAAATCGACGCGTTTATACATACGGACAGACGGACAGACAGACAGACGGACAGGGCCAAATCAATTTATCTCGTCGCCCTGATCAAGAATGTATATACTTTGTGGGGTCTGCCACGCCTCCTTCTCCCTGTTACATACATTTTATACCCTGATTTCCCATTTTCAATGGGTTCAGGATATAAAAATCGAGGTAATTCTGTTCTCTCGCGCAAAGTGCGGAGAGGCAGAATACTACCAAAGGGTTTCTGTTCTCTATCTAAAAAAAGAGAAAGAGTAAAACTACATCAATAAACAGCAAAATACGACGAAAGAGAGCGACTCATCAGAACCGTCAGTGGCCAACGGGAAGTCGAATCTCACCAAGATCATCAGGCGCCCCCTTCAGAGAAGACTGGATCAACAGGAGGACAGCGCGGATAAATAAAGATAGGTCGTAGTTTAAATTTTTTTTAAATATATATAAAAAAAAATTTAAAAAAATGCTGTCAGAAAAAGTTATAAAGCTTTTGAAAATGCAATCGGACTTAGTGATTGACTTACAGATTGAAAAAATTAGACTCATCTGAAGAAATTAGGCCACATTAGTTGGAAAAAATAAAAGAAGAGTTAGAAAATAATCATACCTTATTGTTAAAAGTAGGGGTAATAGACCATGCATACTTTAACAATAAGGAATTTGATAAAGCAATGAAAAGCATAAAAGATTTAAAATTAGAAATGATGAGGGCTGAGAAAGAAGAAGATGTGAAGCAGGTTAGAGCAGTTACAGTTCACAAAAGATCGGAAGAAGAAGTAGAGTTTGAAAGCAAAATCGAACAGCTAAAACTATATTTAGTAAAAGTATATGAGGATATTGCAAAAGGAAACGTAGGGATCTTCGATATTCGAAAGAATAAAATTAAATTTTTATGGAATAAAGTTTCGAAGCTAGTTCAGGAGCTAAAAAATAAATATGTGTCGAACAAAATGTTTGACGAAGAGGTTAATGAGTTAGAATTTGATGTGCAAAATGCAATCAGTGCGTTAGAGGCCAAAAATAGTACCCCAATTCAACCCATAATCCAAGAAAAGATGGATAACCTTCCGGGTCTACCAAAAATTCAAGTCTCAATATTTTTTGGAGATGTCAAAGACTGGGATTTATTCGCTTTATTGTTTGGCGACCTTCTATCAAATTCAGTTATTTAAAAACCTCATTACGAGGAGAAGCAAAGAGCATGGTTGCTCATTTGTTAACGGGGTCCGCAGATAATTATACTACCGCTTGGGAATTACTTACCAAGCGATATGAAAATAAAAGGAAAATTTTTTCGGAACAACTGAACCGAATAATGGACCTTCCAAATTTAAATATTGACTCGTCCAAAAGTATTAATTATTTTATTGATACAATTAATGAGTCAATACATATAATCAAAAGTGAGGGTAAACTTTCAGAAGCAGTTGACAAAATCTTTGAGGCACTTCAATTATACGAAAGCCAAATAAAAAAAAACAAAAGAAATACAATCAATGACTGACGTAATGGACTACTTAGATCAGCGACATTGTTCATTATCCACTTCAAATAAGGAGGAAAAGAAAGTACTTCACTCTGGTTACAATTGTCCTACATGCATAGTACTACTATGTATGTACCATAGTACCACACAATGCACGAAATTTAAGGCAATGGTCCCAAGAGAAAGATTTGATGCTGCAAGAAAGATACAGTTATGTTCGAGGTGTTTAAGACACACGAATACTAATAGGTGTACAAGTAACATGAATTGTTACTTTTGTAAGAAGCCTCATCGTACAATGTTACATATAAATGCAGAAAAAGTTAATACAGCAGTAACAAATGAAAAGGCCTTATTAGCCACAGCGATAATTAAAGTTAAAGCAGTAAAGGGGAATTATATTAACTTAAGAGCCTTAATAGATAGTGGATCTCAAAAAAACAATTATATCTGAGGAGGCCGCACAGTTGCTAAATTTACCCAGAACCAAAAATGAGACAGAAATAAGTGGTGTCTCATCAGAAAATACTTGTAGGTCGAAACACAAAGTTAAGCTAATAATAAAACCTAAAGAGCCAAATAAAAAACAGCTTAGGGTTGAGGCCATCATATTATCAAAGTTAATGAAAGCTCTCCCAGTTAGCAAAGCAAATGTAGACATAGCTCAATGGCACAATTTCATTTTAGCTGATCCGCAATTTTATAAACCAGGTCGTGTAGATATAATAATAGGTGCAGACTTATATCCACATGTACTAACGGATGAGATTAGGAAAATGTCAGAAATTAAATGGAATCATGTAAAATCAGAAGACAATCCAGCAGATATAGCATCCAGAGGAATCAATACCTATAAATTAGTAGAATGCGAAATTTGGTGGAATGGGCCAAAATGGCTAGCCAGATCAAAGAACAATTGGCCAAAAGAAGAAGAAAATGTAGATGAAGAAAAAATAATTGTTAACACTATGATAGAAAACTCAGAAAAGAATATAATAGGTGAATTGATCAAACGATATTCTTGTATGCAAAAATTACAAAAAGTAGTAGCATTTATTATTAGATTTATTAAAATCATAACCAAAAAAACGATACAAAAGCCACAAAAATATATAACAGTAGAAGAATTAAACAACGCTAGAATATTAATTATTAAACAACAACAAGCATGTCAGTTTAGAACAGAAATAGGAAAGCTGTTGGGGAAAAAATATTTACAAAATAAGAGTAAAATAATTAGTTTGAATTCATTTTTAGATGAAAAGGGAATACTTCGAGTAGGAGGAAGATTAGAGAAAGCTAGTATTGGATTTGACGTAAAGCATCCAATTATTCTTGACAAATGCCATTTAGTTAACTTAATAATTAAAGATGCACACACTATCACTCTGCACGGAGGTATTAATGTAATGAGAAACTTTATTCAAAGGAAATATTGGATAATTGGACTCAGAAACTGTATAAAGAAATACTTACGTAATTGTATTACATGCACTAGATATAATCATACACCCACACAACAAATAATGGCAAATCTCCCTATGAATAGAATTACAATGTCATACCCATTCCTGAATACGGGAATAGACTATGCAGGGCCTTATTATATGAAATTTTCTAAGTATCGTGGGCAAAAAATGTATAAAGGGTACATAGCATTATTTGTGTGCATGGCAACAAAAGCTATACATTTAGAAGCAGTTAGTGACTTAACGTCAGATGCATTTTTAGCTGCAATGAGGAGATTTATTGCAAGGAGAGGAAAATGCTTGAACATATATTCTGATAACGGTACAAATTTTTTAGGAGCAGCTAAAAAACTAGAGAAAGAATTTAAGAAAAAAATTCAAGATAATACAAAAATTGCTTCAATGTTAGAAAAAGAACAGATAAAGTGGCATTTTATCCCGGCGGCAAGCCCTCACTTTGGAGGAATTTGGGAAGCGGGAGTAAAGTCAGTAAAATATCATTTAAAAAGAGTAATAGGAGATAGCAATTTAACCTTTGAAGAAATGACAACACTATTATGTCAGATTGAAGCGGTCTTAAACTCCAGACCTCTATATACTACAGGGGATGATATCGATAGTATCGAAGTACGAACTCCAGGCCATTTTTTAATAGGTAGACCCACAGTAAGTGAAGTGGAGTCAACAGGAGAAGAAAAAATAGGAAACCTAGATAGGTGGAAGCTGATCCAAAAAATGAGGAGAGTTTTTTGGAATAAGTGGAAAAATGACTATTTATATACCCTTCAGCAAAGAAATAAATGGAAAAAAGAGATGCCCAATTTAGAAGAAGGGCAAATAGTATTAATAAAGGATGAAAATTGTCACACTGCTAGATGGCCACTAGGGATAATAAAAGAAGGTCACAAAGACCAAGACAATAAAGTTAGAGTCATAAAAATTAAATCACAAGAAGGGTTAGTTACACGACCAATTAATAAAGTATGTCAGCTGGGTGAATTAAAAAAAAAAGAATCAGACCTAAGAAACACAAGACAATCTAGCAGAGGGAAAGGAGTATCAAGACTAAAAGTATTAATGACAATGCTAATTTTAGCTCTTTTCTGTCAGGTATCAAGTGCAGAAGTAACGAAAAGCGACAAGATAACAATTTCAAAATTAGGTAACAACTCGGCAATCTCTTTAGATCCAATGGGTGAAGTAGAAATAGTAAGCTCATCATGGGATCTAATTATTTACTATAACCTGGATTCATATTTTGACATGTTAAAGAAAGGGAGTGAATTAGAAGGGAAAATGAGAGCAGTGTGTACGAAACTACAGAGTTTCGAGGACCAATGTAATAGAATACTGAATAATACAAGAAGACGAATAGCAGAATTAGAAGATAATAACAAACTATTTATACTACAAAATAAACCAAGAACCAAACGTGCACCTTTCGAATTCATGGGCTCATTATATCACTTGCTATTTGGGATAATGGATGCAGACTATCGAGAACAAATGGAAGAAAACATGGTCAGTTTATTAAACAACCAACATAATATAAAACAAGTAAGAAAGCTCTAGTCGAGACTGCTCGACTAGGAAATCCCCTGAACCCTTCGGAGAATAATTCTTCACGTCTTTCTGCTTACAAAAAACACACACACACATGCATATTCACACATAGGCGCGCACGCATAAACACGCATGGGCTGCAGTGTGGGCTTGTCATGGAAACTTAATTGTTTAATAACTTTTTTTGTGGATGTACGTTCTTCAAGAAACTTTAAGATTATGATTAAATCAATAATATGCGTGTATATGCCGAAGCTCAAGTCTCTAGTATTTGAAATACGCCTTTTACAAAGGTGAGGGTGAGGGGCTGGATATAGGGGTGGGGGGTGAATTATAATAAAAATCGAAATTCTATAAAGTACATATGAGTCTACATTTTAAATTTGAAGACTCTAGCTCTAAAGATGTGGGAGATATAATTTTATAACTGTCTTTCGATAAGGTTTTTTATCGATAAAAAAAAACCGGGATGAGTTATCGATCTTTTGTGATAAACTTGATATGCGCGCTGTACATACGGTCATTTTAAAAAAAAGTTCAAGTCTCTAGCTATTATATCTTCGGAAATCGACGCGTTCATACATACGGATGGACGGACGGACGGACGGACGGACGGACAGACAGACGGACAGGGCTAAATCAACTTATCTCGTCGCCCTGATCAAGAATATATATACTTTGTGGGGTCTGCCACGCCTCCTTCTCCCTGTTACATACTTTTAACAAAACCATTATACCCTGATTTCCCATTTTCAATGGGTTCAGGGTATAACAAGTAAGAAAGCTCTAGTCGAGACTGCCCGACTAGGAAATCCCCTGAACCCTTAGGAGAACTGATATTTCAATAATTCTCCGCGTCTTTTTGCTTACAAAAGAAACACACACATACATAGGCACATATAGGCACGCACGCATAAACACGCATGGGCTGCAGGGTGGGCTTCTCATGGAAACTTAATTGTTTAATAACTTTTTTTGTGGATGTACGTTCTTCATGAAACTTTTAGATTGTGATTATATCATTACTATGCGTGTATATGCCGAAGCTCAAGTCTCTAGTATTTGAAATACGCCTTTTACAAAGATGAGGGTGAGGGGGTGGATATAGGGGTGGGGGTGAATTATAAAAAAAAAACGAAATTCTATAATCAACATATAAGTCTACATTTAAAATTTGGAGACTCTAGCTCAAAAGATGTAGGAGATATAATTTAATAATTCACATTCGATAAGGTTTTTCATCGATAAAAAATAATCGGACAAGTTATCGAAATTATGTGATAAACTCGATATGCGCGTGCTATATACGGACATTTTAAAAAAAAGTTGAAGTCTCTAGCTATTGTATCTTCGGAAATCGACGCGTTCAAACATACGGGCAGACGGACGGACGGACGGACAGACAGACGGACAGGGCTAAATCAACTTATCTCGTCGCCCTGATCAAGAATATATATACTTTGTGGGGTCTGCCACGCCTCCTTCTGCCTGTTACATACATTTTAACAAAACCATTATACCCTGATTTCCCATTGAAAATGGGTTCAGGGTATAAAAATTGAGTGAGAAACACACATCAATAATAGATTCCACTGCAAATATACTCAAAAGAACCACTGAGGAAATCAATATTCATATCAATGACATGAATATACGTATAGACAATATGACAGAATTGTTAAAAGAATCTTATTATGTGTATAAGGAAGCAATTAATTTCTTTATGATAACAAATCAATTAAATTCCTTAATCGAAGAATGTGACAAGATTCAAACAGGGGTAATAAATATGCTAATTGATATAAATCATAGCAGATTGAGCCCGCTTATATTGAAGCCTTACCAATTTGGGGAAGAAATAGCCAAGATAAAAGAAAGTTTGTCCGAGAATTTAGTCCTACCAGGGAAAAGGACAGTTACGGAGCTAAAAGAAATATATCAATTACTTACAACGAAAGGAACCTTTATAGACCACAAAATAATAGTTAACGCTAAGATTCCGCTATTCAGCAGATATCCATCTCATTTATACGAGCCCTGACCACTATTAATTCGAACAGCATGTTTTTTTCACAGTGCGCAATGTTTAACACACTATATTGTCAATACTACTAAAGATAACACATACGAATGCGTTTCGTCTTAAAGAGAATTTTATTCTCTTCACGATGAAAAAAAAATTGTTGCTCTATTTCCAACAGCAACAAAAATATGAGTAATTTACTAAAACGCTTGGCATAACAGAGGAGAAAAAATTGACCACTATTAATTCGAACGCTGCCTAATGTGATTTACTATCATACTTAAAGCAATAATTTAATTAATATTCGAATTGTGTTACGTCGCCCATGGCCTGCATTACGCATTTAACTCATTTTAGAATTGATTTTAAAAAATTTTTGCAATGCTCTTGAGAAATTGAGTCCCACATCTCTTGCAATTCGATTTTCAAGTCAGAAATGTTCATTTTTGCTTCATTTTGAAGCTTGCTCTTTAATGATGGTGGCTAATGCCACCAAATATTCTCAGTTGGGATTAGTCTAGGCTAATTAATGGCCAATCTAAAACCTCCACTTGATTCCAGCCATTTTTGGTGCGTGTGGCTGTGCACATGATGCTCCGCCCTGCTGAAAAGTTTTGGTTCTGGTATTGATGTCCGCAAATTACATTTTAAAATATAAATGTATTTTTCAGCATTAACCGTCCTTTCAATGAAATAAAGCTTTCCTAATCCTTTGGCACACATACATCCCCATACCATACTGCTCGCAGGAAACTTTACTCTTTGAGGCAGTATTGAGGGTATGTTTCTGCACTCTTACGAATGACACGTTTACTCCTATCGCCGACACTAACATCAAATTTTGCTTCATCGCTAAATGTGATGGTATCCCATTGCCTTTGAGTCCAAGACATCCTTTCCCGAGCCCATTGCAAGCGTTTCTTTTTTGAGGACGCGTAAGCAAAGGTGTTTCCTTGGCCCACGAGTAAGATAAATTATTGGGTACGATGCATAGGTAATAACAAAACATACTTTATAAAAACCATATCCAATATTTATACTCATTCACGAAAGTGAATTGAGTATATTGGTTTTGTGCAATGTCCGTCTTGCTGTCCGTCCGTCCGTCCGTCCGTCCGTCCGTCCGTCCGTCCGTCCGTCCGTCTGTCCGTATGAACGCAGTTCATTTCGCCGCTATTGAAGCTAGAGACTTGAAATTTTGAACACATACTCGTGTATAGCTCCCATTTATAAAGTGTTAAAATTTTCCCGATCCGCCCACTAGGGGCGTGGCAAATCGGAAAATGCATTTTCCGATATACCAGAAATCATGTTAGTTGAAGAGCTAGAAAGTTGAAATTTGGTATGTAGGTCCGCGTTGACCACCCAAGTTCAACAAGCTATGGCGGATATATCTCCGCCCATTGGGGGCGTGGCAAATCGGATAAAACTGTATCTCCTAGAGTTTTAAAGCTAGAACGTTGAAATTTTGCACGTGAGCTAATGTTATGATTCTATAAAGGCTGATGAAAAATTTATATGTCTACGCCTACTAGGGGCGTGGCAAATCGGACCTGAAGATATAGTGATTTTCCCGATTTTGCTATATTTTAGGCATTATTGATGCTAGAGACCTGAAATTTGGTATATATACGCGGGTTGACCACCCAAGTCCAACAAGCTATGGTGGATATATCTCCGCCCAAAGGGGGCGTGGCAAACCGCAAAAGTTTATATCTCCTAAAGTATAAGAGCTAGAAGCTTCAAATTTGGATAGTTGTGTTACTGGTAACCTCCTCTATAGATTCCCCAAAAATAATTTTTACGCCTCTTTGGGGGCGTGGCATATCGAAAAATACCCTGTAATTTTCACATTTTTGGAGCGTAAGCATCCAAACCTTACAGTTAGACTACCGTTAGCTCGTTCTACGATCTGGCCAAAAATGAGATGTCTACGCCCACTAGGGGCGTGGCAAATCGAGAAAAACTGCATTTTCTGCA
Organism: Drosophila aldrichi; assembly: GCA_035045965.1. Taxonomy (NCBI): domain Eukaryota; kingdom Metazoa; phylum Arthropoda; class Insecta; order Diptera; family Drosophilidae; genus Drosophila; species Drosophila aldrichi. Next base: position 332,711 of record JAWNOM010000534.1, read on the forward strand.
GTACTAGAGCTAAACTTAGCCACTGAATTGCTGATGGGATGTGAATGAGTATCCCGCAGTCGGTAACGCCCGACTGCAACGTTCTTACTTGTTTTTAAATGCAGTTGCGTCCTTTTTTGCTTGACAGCTTTGGAAATTTCCTGCGCCCACTTAGAAGCCAAATTTCTTAAAGATTGGCGACGATCAGCCTTAACAATTTTGGCTAATTGTCTTTTGTCGCGGGGTGTTATTGCTGATGTTCGGCCTCTATTCGCAATGTTCACGTCAATATTCCCAAATTTTTTTTTAAATTTGTATCACCCCATTCATAAACGATTTAGACAAATTTAATTGCTTGGTGATCTCTTTAAGATTTAAAATAATCTCTAAGCAAAACTCGGATTTCGTTGCAAATAGGCTTACCACGTACCATCGTGGTTGCATCGTTGCATCTGCAGCAATTTTAAAATTTTTGCCGCTGTATTGCGATATTATTCGCAGACTATAATTAGATAGTTATTCTGTTTCATTGGTTCCTTTTTTTTGCTTTTATTTTGAGATAAAGGTAAGCTTACGCAGCGTTCGAATTAATAGTGGTCAATTTTTTCTCCTCTGTTATGCCAAGCGTTTTAGTAAATTACTCATATTTTTGTTGCTGTTGGAAATAGAGCAACAATTTTTTTTTCATCGTGAAGGGAATAAAATTCTCTTTAAGACGAAACGCATTCGTATGTGTTATCTTTAGTAGTATTGACAATATAGTGTGTTAAACATTGCGCACTGTGAAAAAAACATGCTGTTCGAATTAATAGTGGTCAGGGCTCGTATAAGGTTATCCCAATACCAGTCTACAATGACGGCCAAATGATAATGGTACACCAAAGAACAGAATATTTAGTGTATAACTTCGAAATCGATTCTTACCACTTAATGGCTGAAGCCACATTAAATAAATGCAAAAAATAGCAACCAAACAAGCTCAAATGTGAAGGTAACTGGCCCTGGGATAATGCCAACGATAACAGCTGCGAAATATCACCATTTAAGCCAAACCGACCGGCGAACTGTATTTATCAAACATTAGTTCATTCAAAAACATACTGGGTTTAATTGGAAGGTAAAAGTAGGTGTTTATTTAAAGTACATATTGATGAAAAGCTAAGCGTACGATGCAAGGGAGCACAGCAAGAACTAATAGAATTACCAGATCAAGGTGTGTTGAAAATGAAATCAGATTGCACCGCTCGATCAGGATATAAGACCATAATAGCTCATAATAATGATATTCACACTGAAAGACACGAGAAAATCGCACTCTCATACGTAGGAAAGATTGTTGACGTTCCAAAAATAGTTTGGAACCCATTAGAACTATCAAGAATAAACCATACTAAAGAAATTAAGCATTTACAAATATAAATACAGCAAATGAAGGAGAGCCATATAGAATTAAAAGGGCTTCATTTTCATCACATATCAGGTCATGCTTCTAAGTTAATAAGTATTTTGATTGCATTAATATTAATCATATATACAATAAGAAAATGTAATATAAAGAGGCGATTAAAAGCTATAATATTTCCTGGTCCCATATAATTTTAAATAAAAAATATATATATACAAAAATAATCGATAACCTGCGCGTTATCAAACTAATATTAAAATTTGAAAAAAAAAAACACAAATATATTTTTGGCCCCGCTGGCAGAATGTTGAAACATGCCAATACTGGATGACTTGCGAGTCATCAAACAAAAATTAAAAAATTTTTACAGCCACAACATTTTTGGGCCCCAGGCAGAATGCTCAAACATGAACATACATAATAATAACAAGTAAGAACGTTGCAGTCGGGCGTTACCGACTGCGGGATACTCATTCACATCCCATCAGCAATTCAGTATCTAAGTTTAGCTCTAGTAATACAGAAAATGCAGTTTTTCTCGATTTTCCACGCCCCTAGTGGGCGTAGACATCTCCTTTTTGGCCAGATCGTAGATCGAGCTAATAGTAACCTAACTTCAAAGTTTGGATGCTTACGCTTCAAAAATGTGAGAATTACAAGGTATTTTTCGATATGCCACGCCCTCAAAGAGGCGTAAAAATTATTTTTGGGGAATCGATAGAAGAGGTTACCAGTAACACAACTATCTAAATTTGAAGCTTCTAGCTTTTATACTTTAGGACATATAAACTTTTGCGGTTTGCCACGCCTCCTTTAGGCGGAGATATATCCACCATATCTCGTTGGACTTGGGTGGCCAATCCGCGTATACATACCAAATTTCAAGTCTCTAGCATCAATAATGCCTAAAATATAGCAAAATCGGGAAGATACAGTTTTATCCGATTTGCCACGCCCCCAATGGGCGGAGATATATCCACCGCGCATCTACATACCAAATTTCAGCTTTCTAGCTCTTCAACTAACATGACTTCTGGTATATCGGAAAATGCATTTTCCGATTTGCCACGCCCCTAGTGGGCGGATCGGAAAAATTTTAACACTTTATAAATCGGAGTGTTCCAAATTTCAAGTCTCTAGCTTCAATAGCGCCGAAATGAACTGCGTTCATACGGACAGACGGACGGACGGACGGACAAACGGACGGACGGACGGACAGACGGACGGACAGCAAGACGGACATTGCACAAAACCAATATACTAATTCACTTCGTGAATGAGTATAAAAATAGAGACAATACTCGATAACCTGCGCGTTATCCGACACAAAGTAATAAATATGGCATCCCTTAGTTGCAGCGACTAAAATATGTAAATGTAACGTGAGCCTGGGCCCAGCGGTCTAAAAAAGGGACACTTGAGAAAACATCTGTGCACTTGTATGTATGAGAAAAGTAGTTTTAAGAGTCTCTGTTAGGTATATAAGAACTAGGATTTTAAGCAATAAAGAGTTCAGTTTCCATCTTGAATTCGGCAAATGTGGAGTTGTTTAATTTTAACGCTCTAGCACATACATACACATACCCTTCGGAGAACTGATATTTCAAAAATTCTTCGCGTCTTTCTGCTTACAAAAGAAACACACACACATACATAGGCACGCACGCATAAACACGCATGGGCTGCAGTGTACGCTTACTATGGGAATTTAATTGTTTAATAACTTTTTTTGTGGACGTATGTTCTTCACGAAACTTTTAGATTGTGATTATATCATAACTATGCGCGTATATGCCGAAACTCAAGTCTCTAGTATTTGAAATACGCCTTTTACAAATGTGAGGGTGAGGGGTGGATATAGGGGCGGGGGGTGAATTATGCCAAAAACCGAAATTCTATAAAGTACATATGAGTCTACATATAAAATTTGGAGACACTAGGTCAAAAGATGTAGGAGATATAATTTTATAACTGGCTTTTGATAAGGTTTTTTATCGATAAAAAAATAATCGGACGATTTATCGATTTCTAGTGATAAACTTGATATGCGTGCGCTATATACGGACATTTTTAAAAAAAGTTGAGGTCTCTAGCTATTGTAGCTTCGGAAATCGACGCGTTCATACATACGGACCGACAGACAGACGGACAGGGCTAAATCAACTTATCTCGTCGCCCTGATCAAGTATATAAAATTTGTGGGGTCTGCCACGCCTCCTTCTCCCTTTTACATCCTTTTAACAAAACCATTATACCCTGATTTCCCATTTTCAATGTGTTCAGGGTATAAAAAAAGAAAAGAGTAAGGGAAGATCAAAATAGAATATAGGATAGAATTGAGAATTCACAACACAACATTGGAAACGAAAAATGTATACCAATGCTTATGCCTGGGCATTGTGATTTCCCTAAGATAAGCTAATAGTATAGTTTTGATTTTAGGAAGAGAGAGCTCTAAGGAAAAAACGTGATAATATTTATTGAAATTGAAGCAAAGGACATGAAACGCACTGTGCAAAGAATAATCCCTAGTGCACACAGGTAAATGAAGGGAGCCATAGTGTAAGTGTTGTTCGGGATGGAACCGAAAAATGTAGACGACTCAACAAAGAGGATGAATCAATATCACCAATAACCAATTTATGCAGAAAAACAGTTTCTAAAATTGTTCTGCGATTGGTTAGCGATGGAAGATCAATTAGCTGGAGCCTACTATGTATGATAAGACGGTAATCGTAAATTACTGTCCCGTCTAAGATCTCTTAAGGCAAAGAGAAGAAACTATTTTTGGACCGATTCAATACGATCCTGATACAGTTTATGCTGCGGAGACCATACAATAGAGTAATACTCTAAGATGGGACGCACTAGCGAAATAAATAAGTGCTTGGTAATAAAAGGATCTTTAAATTCCTTAGACCAACGTTTAATAAAGCCAAGCACACTTTTGGCTTCTTTAATTATGGTAGAAATATGAAGATTAAAGTTAAGTTTACAGTCAAACAAGTAATAAGGCTCTAGTCGAGACTGCTCGACTAGGAGATACCCTGAACTCTCCGAGCTGATATTCTAATCATTCTGCAGTTCTGTAATGCACACATACATACACATGCATCCACACGCACGCATAAGACCGCGCTCTGCTAACTGCGCAGTAAGCAGCGACTACGCTTGAGCTGCGCTGCAGTTTGGTCAATATTATGAGAATTTATTTGTTGAATAATTTCGTTGTAGACATACATACAAGTCTTTAGTACTTGAAATACGTTTTTAACGGATTGGGGGCGAAGGGCGCGTGGTATCCAAAATCTGTAAATCACAAAATGTGTGTATCTATCAAATGTATATATGCGGTAACTCGAAGTCTCCAGGCCTTAAAATGTTTAAATTAGGCTCAAAAAACAATATAAATTTATCGATTATCCTCGATAAAAAAGATATCGAATGATTTATCGAAAAATATGATAAACTCGTACTGCGTATGGTATACGAGAGTCTACATACAAAATTTCAGCTCTCTAGCTCTTATAACTTCTGAGATCGACGCACTCATACAGACGGACGGACGGACGGACGGACAGATGGACAGGGCTATATCGACTCAGCTCATCGCCCTGATCAAGAATATATATACTTTATGGGGTCTGCCACGCCTCCTTCTGCCTGTTACATACTTTTCACAAAACCATTATACCCTGATTTCCCATTTTCAATGGGTTCAGGGTATGAAAACTGCTCCTGTACAATTAAATATTTCGACATACAATCATTTCGCGGGAATGCGACGATATTAGTTGAAGAGCTAGAAGCTTCAAATTTGGATAGTTGAGTTACTGGTAGTTTCCTCTATCGATGACCCAAAAATAATTGTTGTCTCTTGAGGGGCGTGGCATATTGAAAAATATCCTGTAACTTACGCGTTTTTGGAGCGTAGGCGTCCAAAATTTACAGTTACGCTAGTTATGGCTTGTTCTAAAAACTGAACAGAAAGTATGAGTCTTTACAAAGTGGAGCCTTGGCAAATCGGGAGAAACTGAATTTTCTTTAGAGCTTGAAAATCAAATGAAAATGGGTGTCGAATGAGCATCTCTTAGCGGAAAGCTTTCTTTCTGTCGTGTCGTCGCTGCGATAATTATAGCTTATAGCATCGAATCGCGTATCGTGGCAACTCTGATTCAACCTTAATGCCATGTTAATAGCATAATTCCAAAAGCAGTTCTACTAATTATAGGTACTTACCGACCCGCTGAGTACTTCGTCTCTCATGCATTTGGAATTGACACTCTATATCATACCATTATTACGAAAGCCCCAGACATCTTCCTATCAATAAAGTCCTACCAATTTATCGGCGACGCCATCACCACAAAATCAACTATAATTATTATTTACCAAATAAAAAATGCAGTTATTTTGATAAGATTGAAACGAAGTTTTGCAAGCAATATTATTACATTTTTATTTGAACAAGTGTGATGGTGACAAAGAAGTTTGATAATGTACTATCAATGATTTTTTTTTTTACCACTGTTTACCTCGAATATTAAGCTAGTAAGTAGATAATGAAAGTTGGTTTAAAATGTATGGCTTATGATTCCGTCAGGTTTCTCCGCTAGGTAAACTTTTGATCGAATTAGGTTGAAATTGTCCACATGACTTTAGCTCAGTAAATATTTCCGTGAAGAATGCTGGCTCTGCATTTATTTTCAGCATCTTATTGCTTAGTCTGTTTACAATGAATAAACATCTGAAATAACAAACACAGATTTATGAATAATATAAATTTGTTTAAGTTCAGAATTCTAGTTCCTGTTTCTTACACGCTCTATGATTATTGATTATGTTTTAATATTATAATGTATATCATATTCAGTCCCCCAGATTCAACTAAATGCAATCATTTTTATATCCTGAACACATTTTTAATGAGTTAAATGTATGTAATAGGCAGAAGGAGCCGTGGAAGATCCCATAAAGTATATACTCAGGGTGACGAGTTGAATTGACTTAGCCATGCCCATCTGTTCGTCTATCCTAGAGAGCTAGAGACTTCAAATTTTTTTTTTTATGTCCGTAGCACATATATAGCTCTTCTGAGATCGACGCGCTGAAACATACGGAGAGACGGACGGAAAGGCAGACAGACAGACGGACAGCGCTAAATCGACTCAGCTCGACACCATGATCGATAATATATATATTTTGTGTGGTCTGCCACGCCTCCTTTTACCTCGGCAAGATATTACCGTGAACCAAACTAATAAAAATTCACATTTAGTGTGGTTAAAATTTCAATTTCAATAAGAGAAATAGAAAACTCATTTAATTAAATATATAAATATTTTGAAACAATTAAAAAAATTAACAAATTTCGCCCGCTCTGGGATTCGAACCCAAGACTTCTCGATCGAGCGGCAGCGCTGCTATTTGCAACGCCACTTTACTCATTCAAAGTGTAATGGCAAAACAGCAATACATACACTGCTGCAGCGCTATCTAGCAAATCTAAACTAAATTAATTGTTTCTTTGAATGGATGTGTGCACACTTATAGGAAAACTGTTGTGACTGCTGCATGTGTGTTTATTAATTGGCCAAACATTTGATGATTTTTCAAAATTGATTGACTTCATACTCTACATATTCCATTGAATAGTTGATAAATTTGACAAAAAATGAAAAACCATTCACAATTAGCTATACTGTCATCTGATTGGAAGTTGAATGTTTTTTATTAAAAAAACAAGTAAGAAAGCTCTAGTCGAGACTGCTCGACTAGGAAATCCCCTGAACCCTTCGGAGAACTGTTATTTCAATAATTCTCCACGTTTTTTTGCTTACAAAAGAAACACACACACACATACATAGGCACATATAGGCACGCACGCATAAACACGCATGGGCTGC